>OX637349.1:16715309-17150527 GCA_951799405.1 Agapetus fuscipes | reverse complement strand
GGGTGATGCTTCCACGCCGACGCGAAGCCGTAAAGAAATACCAATCATACGTAGCCTTAACCAATTTTTATCTAAGTTTCAAACTTATGTTGACATTGTAGGAAACTTTTTAAATTTTATGAAGACAGCACAAGCTGCTTCTATTCTGCACTTGGCTCAACTTCTGGGCTTAAGAACTTTTTCCATATCAACATCATTAAATGTAAGGCATTCATCTGGATGATCTTCTTGGCTTAGACAGTTGGCTTGACGTCCTATGTTGATTACACTTAATGTCTCAGGAATTGTGTCTGAGGACTCCAAAATGTTTACTCCTTGCTGAATAGCTAATTAGAAGAAATTCTGCATTATTAACTCAAAAATGCAAAAAAACAGACTTCCGTAGTTTATTCTCTAAGATACAGATGTGATTACCTGTGCATCCCTGTCTCCTGGTCATTGCTCTCCCCCATGATGTCTGCTTCCTCCTGCAGGTGTACAACAGTGTGGTGGAGGTGTTTGGTGTGCGTGCCAGCGAGGCGGGGCGCCTCACGCAGCGCCTGTTTGGAGACACGCGCACCTCCGCCAGCTGCGACTCTCTTCCAGCTCCCCGGGAGTTCCCTGAGCTGGACACTCCCAGGGGGATCACCAAGATCCTGCTGCAGAGGTAAGCACCAGCATTCCATTTCCATTCATGTTGTTCCCAAGAAATCCAATTTCAAAACTTTTGTTTCAATTTATTGTTCTGTTATTTGTTTTGTATTCTGCTCACGTCAGTTAGTGGAGTAAAGTGTTGAGCAGGCATGTGTGATGTTGCAGGCTGCTGCCTGGTCGCGCGCGCTCTACAGGGAACCTGGCGCGCAGCACCGGGGCCCCCAGTAGGCGCAGCGCGCTGGCAGAGGACCGGGACATCTCCCGCTCCCTGGGCACCCTCGACACAGTCACCAGGTACAGCTGTCCTGCTCTCCACATGCTACTATCTCTCCACAGGATACTATCTCTTCACATACTTCTTGCTACTATCTCTCAACGTGCTTCTATCTTTCTACACGCTACTATCTCTCCCTTTGCTATTATCTCATCACATGTTACTATCTCTCCACATGCTACTATGGTGCAAAGAACTGAAGGAAAAAAAACTGAATGCTAAACAACGTGTGCCCCCTTCTTAATGTGTGCAATTGTTTCAATTTGGGCACTTGCGCGGCGAGCAACCGCTATAAATATTGCACCACGCCGCGCCACGCCACAGAGATGCGCAGACTACTGAGCGAACAGCATCTCGCCGCCCTACACAGCACAGCCTTGCACCGCCAACTTCCAGTCCAGACGCTCATCTCCTGGGGTTGACTGACACTTCCATGCAGAATATCATTGTGCTACCTCTTCTAATATGACTTTTAAAACATTCAGACATTGTGTAATGACATTTGATATTAATTAGTGGTTGAGTAGAGTGTGTGTGTTGCAGGGGCAGCCGGGGCTCCAGCCTGGACAGCCTGGCAGTAGTGGGGGCGGGGGGCTCCTGCTGCAGTCTGCCTGGCCTGTTGCAGGAGCTGCACCAGGGTAAGGCTACACACATGGAGCTCAAATCAAAATAGACATTATACATCTGTTTCAACTTACTTACGAAAATGGTCCTTAGTAAGAAAGAGACCAAAAATCTTCCCTGTGTCATTTAGTTAGATGCAAAAAAAACGTTAGTTATATCCGGATAAAACTAAGAAATATTTCCAGAATGTTGGCAGCATCGATATTAATTCCTGCGCAAACATTGTGGGCACGCGATATGGTAATTTTGTCAATGTTTAAACGTAAAAGGCATTATTTTAAGACATTACGACATGTATAATTACTTATTGGGTGTCAAACATAATGGAAAAAGTAAGAAAACACATGATTTCACATGTAACAATTTGATTTTTAAATTGTTATTTTTGACAGGATTGGGGACAACAAAAGTAAGTATGCATCAATGCCGTGAGCTATTATAACTCAAGGGTTAGAATATTGGTGGAGACAAATCTTACTGCAGTTTAGTTTCATTATGAAATCCATAGATGGCGCTTTTCAACTGACAAACTCACACATCGCACGTTTAATAATAAAGAGAAATAACTCGAAAATTGGGAAAATCGAGATTTTGTAATAAAACGCAAGAACAATGCGAGAAGAAGGTAGAATGCGACAGCCGTTCAATTTGGACGAAGATGACCGAGATAAAGCATCAGCCGCCTTTTTCATCCCATACAAGTTGTACTGGCTGTCTGAACTTCAAACGTAATTTCCCAACATTCATGTTTTTTGAGTTATTGCTCTTTATTATTAAACGTGCGACATGAAGAAGCAAGATTGGTGGATAGGTTAGGTTAGTTTTACAGTTTAACATAAATATTATATAGTCATTGTCACTGCTCCACCAACAAACACATATAAAATAAATATTATATAGTCATTGTCACTGCTCCACCAACAAACACATATAAAATAAATATTATATAGTCATTGTCACTGCTCCACCAACAAACACATATAAAATAAATATTATATAGTCATTGTCACTGCTCCACCAACAAACACATATAAAATAAATATTATATACTTAGTCATTGTCACTGCTCCACCAACAAACACATATAAAATAAATATTATATAGTCATTGTCACTGCTCCACCAACAAACACATATAAAATAAATATTATATAGTCATTGTCACTGCTCCACCAACAAACACATATAAAATAAATATTATATAGTCATTGTCACTGCTCCACCAACAAACACATATAAAATAAATATTATATAGTCATTGTCACTGCTCCACCAACAAACACATATAAAATAAATATTATATAGTCATTGTCACTGCTCCACCAACAAACACATATAAAATAAATATTATATAGTCATTGTCACTGCTCCACCAACAAACACATATAAAATAAATATTATATAGTCATTGTCACTGCTCCACCAACAAACACATATAAAATAAATATTATATAGTCATTGTCACTGCTCCACCAACAAACACATATAACATAAATATTATATAGTCATTGTCACTGCTCCACCAACAAACACATATAAAATAAATATTATATAGTCATTGTCACTGCTCCACCAACAAACACATATAAAATAAATATTATATAGTCATTGTCACTGCTCCACCAACAAACACATATAAAATAAATATTATATAGTCATTGTCACTGCTCCACCAACAAACACATATAAAATAAATATTATATAGTCATTGTCACTGCTCCACCAACAAACACATATAACATAAATATTATATAGTCATTGTCACTGCTCCACCAACAAACACATATAAAATAAATATTATATAGTCATTGTCACTGCTCCACCAACAAACACATATAAAATAAATATTATATAGTCATTGTCACTGCTCCACCAACAAACACATATAAAATAAATATTATATAGTCATTGTCACTGCTCCACCAACAAACACATATAAAATAAATATTATATAGTCATTGTCACTGCTCCACCAACAAACACATATAAAATAAATATTATATAGTCATTGTCACTGCTCCACCAACAAACACATATAAAATAAATATTATATAGTCATTGTCACTGCTCCACCAACAAACACATATAAAATAAATATTATATAGTCATTGTCACTGCTCCACCAACAAACACATATAAAATAAATATTATATAGTCATTGTCACTGCTCCACCAACAAACACATATAAAATAAATATTATATAGTCATTGTCACTGCTCCACCAACAAACACATATAAAATAAATATTATATAGTCATTGTCACTGCTCCACCAACAAACACATATAAAATAAATATTATATAGTCATTGTCACTGCTCCACCAACAAACACATATAAAATAAATATTATATAGTCATTGTCACTGCTCCACCAACAAACACATATAAAATAAATATTATATAGTCATTGTCACTGCTCCACCAACAAACACATATAAAATAAATATTATATAGTCATTGTCACTGCTCCACCAACAAACACATATAAAATAAATATTATATAGTCATTGTCACTGCTCCACCAACAAACACATATAAAATAAATATTATATAGTCATTGTCACTGCTCCACCAACAAACACATATAAAATAAATATTATATAGTCATTGTCACTGCTCCACCAACAAACACATATAAAATAAATATTATATACTTAGTCATTGTCACTGCTCCACCAACAAACACATATAAAATAAATATTATATAGTCATTGTCACTGCTCCACCAACAAACACATATAAAATAAATATTATATAGTCATTGTCACTGCTCCACCAACAAACACATATAAAATAAATATTATATAGTCATTGTCACTGCTCCACCAACAAACACATATAAAATAAATATTATATAGTCATTGTCACTGCTCCACCAACAAACACATATAAAATAAATATTATATAGTCATTGTCACTGCTCCACCAACAAACACATATAAAATAAATATTATATACTTAGTCATTGTCACTGCTCCACCAACAAACACATATAAAATAAATATTATATAGTCATTGTCACTGCTCCACCAACAAACACATATAAAATAAATATTATATAGTCATTGTCACTGCTCCACCAACAAACACATATAAAATAAATAAATAAATAAAAGACAGTGTCGTCCTTTTTCATTCTTATATCCCGAGTGCACCCTAAGTTGTGTTTACCCATACTTTCATTCTTATATCCCGAGTGCACCCATACTTTCACCACAGTTTCAACATCATCTTCTTCACTTTACTTTCACATTATCATATCGTTAAAATCAAAACAGCTCTAAAATAAAAAAAAAAGGCCTTTATTGGCATTCCTATTATTGTGGTTTTATGATGTTTTGCAATTTTTTTTATGTCACAAGCGCCTTTAGGACAAAAAAGGCCAAAATCTTGACGGTTACCCCAAAACCATACTTCAAAAACGCAAGTGTTTGCTTGGGCATAGACAATAAAAAAAACATTGTAGAGCTATGGGAGATAATACATTAAAAGTGGAAAATTTTAAGTAGGATAGCATTCATAACTCATTTTTGACCAAAACGTCGCTTACTTCATTTTAACCGTCGATGTATTCTTTATGTAGTAAAAATAAAGATTTCATTGATAATTTTCTAAAATAAAATGCCAAATTTGAGTCCCGCATCACTTGACCCGCCAGGCTACCTGGGGGCCTCGGTGCAGTTCTATGAAATACATACTAACAAAAGATCACATCCGCCTAAATAAAAAATGTTCTGTTTTACCGGAAATCAAAAATGTTCAAAATTTCAAAGAAGTATAAATTGAAAACTACGCCAGATATATATATTTTTAAAAATGTAGTCTTATCATTTTATGAATTAAAAAAAAAGAGAAATTTCCGTATTGCAATGAGTTTTCTATGTTTCCACGCAGGCAAGATATATTTATCAACGCCAACTGTGGTTTGTAAGACCTCTAGAGAATATAGTGAGACTAAATACAAGTTGCTACCCAGGGACCAGATGTTTCTCCATGCCACTACAAACTATTTTTATTGATGCATAAGATACAGGCGATATGGTTGCCTGGGAGAGTCATGGATAGTGTGTTGTGCTGTGTGCAGCTGCTCCGGGCTTTGTGGATGAGAGTGAGGCGCCCAGCTCCTGCCCCGCTGTGAGAGCCGCGACCAGGAGACCTGCCCTGGCTACCCGGCAACTCCACTGCCCTGTGGACAAGGAGTGCCAGAGCCTGCTGACAGGTACCTCCTTCTTCTTCTTCCTGTGCCTCTTCTGTGAAGATTGGCGATCATCATAGCCATACATAGCACCTTCCATCCTGCAGCGCGAAATAAGGATCTTGTGCCTAACTACTGGCTCAGGTTCTTCAAGTAAGATGCTCTTCTTCCACCTGAATCTCTTCTTCCACCTGAATCTCTTCTTCCACCTGAATCTCTTCTTCCCTGTATGATGAGATGCAGGAGGTAATCTTTCTCATTATGTGCCCAAAATTAACCAGTTTTCCCCCTTTGATGGACATCAGAAGCGCTATTCTGACAAATTCCTTACGACTTTAACGCGACGAGATAGCGGTTTATGTAAATGTACTGTGATTTTTCATCTATGGAGTTCTTTCGCAAGCGCTAACAAGGGCCTCTGACTTGGATTGATATCCAAAATGTAAGGAATTTAGCAGAATAGCACTCCAGGAGTCCCGCTCTGGTATTCATATGGGAAAGAACTCCAGAATTTGTGACTCTTCTTCTTCTTCTTCTTGTGCCACTTCTAACGAAGATCGGCGATCATCATAGCTATTTTGATTTTTGATGCTGCGGCTCGAAACAGGGACTTGGTGCTTCTGCCGAACCACTGTCGCAGGTTCTTCAGCCATGATGTCCTTCGGCGTCCCTGAGATCTTCTCCCCTCAATCTTACCCTGAATGATAAGATGAAGGAGACGGTACTTCTCATTTCTCATAATGTGACCGAAGTACATTAGCTTGCTCTGCTTAATGGTAGGCAGGAGCTCCTTTGTAGTGCGCATTTGTGACTCTATCAACCCATAAAACAGGTACCTGCACCTTAATATACTCACAGCAGGTCAGAGAGGACAGGAGTTAGGAGAGAATGTGTTGTTGTTGCAGAGAGTGAGGTGGCGCAGCACATCCTGCTGCAGCATGCGCAGGCCGTGCAGCTGCTGCCCGTGTGCCGCCTGCGTCTGCACCCCGCACCCCTGCATGCATGCAACGTGCTGTACGATGACCACACGTGGTTCTATCCCAAGTGCGAGAGGGACGAGAGGTAACACATTCTCAGTAATCCATTATATGCTGCTTAAGTTATAGGTTAATAACAAAAAATATATAAAAGGATTGAATGGGCTAAGACAGCAACATTGGATTTCACAGGATTGTTAAGTATTCTGTGTTGTTTGACCATTCCGTGGTTGGCAGGTTAGTCTCATAGCATGTTACAATGCCGTAAGCGAGTTTCCTCTCCACCAATATTATAGCTCAATGGGTGGAGGCAACTTCTCAAGGAGGCCAAGACCCACACCGCGTTATAGCACCAATGATGATGATGATTAGTTTTTAGTGGGGCAGGGAAGGCTGGCGGAAGACTGGTTGGATGAGAGAAGTGATTTCTTCACTGATGGCTCTCTCACGGAGCTGGTTCCTGTGATGGAAGTGTGACCGTTAGTGGAGCTTCGGCGGGAGTCGGGGGTTTCCTCTATCCCCAGCCTCTTCTTGATGAGATAAAAGACCTTCTTCTTGAGGACCAGGATGCAGAAGATTGGAATGCCTTGGAAGATGTTGACCAGATCCAGGATGTACCACATCTCAAGGTCGCTGTGCAAGGTGGATATGATCTCCCAAACCCTGATGCCCATCACGATGAACAGTTTGAAATTCATGGCGTATCTTAAAAAAATAAGTTCATCCTTGCTCACTGTTTAGAAAAGTCTCTTGAGGATTCTGGTTAAGAATCCGGCAAAACTAAACAAAAAGTGAATTTCTCCCCTATAATGCAATATCAATCTTTATTCCTTGTTTAGTTTTTCAAAATATGGGTATTACATCTTTACTTTAAGGGAAACAAAAACAATAAAATAATATTACGATGTCATCTGTTATGAAGTCCTTGAGTGAAGTCCACCTGTTGTGCACGATATAAAACAAATAGCCATGCATTTTCTTAATATGGAAGTGAAATATTTATATTAATTATGACGTTAATGCCAATAGCTTGGGTGGTCTGCTGGTGTGGTGCTGGGCTGTGGGTGGGGGCAGGGAGGTCGCTGACTTCCGCGTGACCTTGGAGCTGGTGGCCCCCTCCCCCTCCCCCCAGGTGGTGCTGCGTCTCTCCACCCAGCCGCTGTGCCTCGGCAGCTGGAGCTATGGGCGCGTGCACCAGCAGAGGGAGGCCCTGTTTGTGGCGGACCAGCTGTTGCTGCCTCAGCACGAGATCTTCCTGCAAGTCAACAAACAGTGACAACCCTAATCAACTCACTGTTCCATCAAACAGTGACAACCCTAATCAACTCACTGTTCCATCAAACAGTGACAGCCCTAATCAACTCACTGATCCATCAAACAGTGACAACCCTAATCAACTCACTGTTCCATCAAACAGTGACAACCCTAATCAACTCACTGTTCCATCAAACAGTGACAACCCTAATCAACTCACTGCTCCATCAAAAAATGACAACCCATCAACTCAAAAACCACAGACAGCTCCATCACAGAAAAATTGCTCTTCAAAAATCCATTGTAATTACTGTAGTTCTCCTCCTATCCGAGTCTTCAAGGTGCCAAGCTTGAACTTCAACGCAGAGCAATACCTGATTGAATGGGACCAAGTTTCTGAACCACCAGTCCTGAAACAAATTAGCACCGAATTATTGAAGGATGCCATCGTCAATCCAGATATAGTGGAAACTCAGATTTTGATACTCTTTCGCCAAATGCCCTGTCACACTAAAGCAACTGAAAGATGCATCAAGAAGCGTGCTCTGCTGTATGTGGCCCCGAAAGACGGGAAGGATGGATAAAAAATAAGTTGGAATCCTGTAAAATTATGCCGATTTTCAATACCAAGAGAGAATACAAAACTAAGTAATTTGTAGAAATTTACCGTATTTTCAACCATTTTTAAAAAAAAAAGTCTTGAGTTATTTGTGTAAACTGTTTCACTTTATTCTTTTGTTGGTAGTCAACAAATAATATTAATATATAAAATATGTAAAAATACTTATAGTTTTTTTTGTACTGATTTTAATTTGAACCCCTGTTTGGACTTTTTTGTTTTTTTCAGTGGCTTTGTGGCACGATTTCCACTGAAAATATTGAAATCTTGTAATAGTGTCTTTGTTCGTATCCCTATGGAGCAGCAATTCCCCACTCCGCCCAAATCAAAATCCCAAAAAAAAGTTCACGCTCCACCTTAATGTGCGTAAGATGATATCTAATCTAATCCAAGTTGCAAAGATATTTTACATTGGAGATTCACATTACATGCATTCTCACAACCAGACACATACAAGTTCGCGCTTGCACATGCCTCATGTGAATCTACAACATAAAAACCAAATCTCAAATGGACATACACCCTGCAACTCTTGCCGTCCTTCCCTGAGACAGGGGTGACATTGGCAAAGTGAATTTTTTTTACAGCATGGATGGTCAGCCGCATACCAACCTATAAGTCAAGGAACATACACGACAAATTACATTTTATACATCACTAAATAATAATATCTATGGACAACAAACAGAAAACCAATTCCAATTTAATAAACCCTAGCCGCCAACATTACAGATCAACCGCCATTTCTTTCTGTCCTTACATACTTCTTTCATTTCCTCCAGAGTCATAACCTTCTTCATACAGGCTCTTCTTATTATGTATAAATGTTGACGCATTCTACAAGTACTGGGGAGCTGTGCTGGGGAGCTACACGATACAAGGGATTCACAGGAAACCGCTTTCCGGAGCGCTTTTCCGAGCGCCGCCCATTGTGTACTCAGGAGACTTTTATGGCTCCTACCAAGGCTATTCTAGAGATAATTCTGGTACGGCCTTTGGGCTCCTACATACGAATCGCTTTTGGATTAGTGTGCGTGACACGCAGGCCCGGATTAAGGCGTGTTATAAAGCTAAATCTGCCATTTATGTTTCTTACAATTTATGGTCTTAGCGAAATAGTTACAGTAATGAAAAAAATCAAGCATATTTATTAATTTTTTATCTTAATTATAAAGCTTGAACAAAATATATAACTTAAGAGTTGCCACCACAAAAAAATATTTAAAAAAACGCGTTTTTTTACATTTTTAGCTTATTTTTCGTGTGTGCTGTATTTTGGAATTTGTTTTTGCTTTTTAATTACAGAACTATACATTGTTGAGGTTCCGTACTTAACATTTTTTTTATAATGTCAATAGTTTTTGAAAAAATATGGAAAAACTGTGTTCTTTGATTTAATTAAAATTTAATTCATTTAGTAGTATCAGTTTTTCCATATTTACTCAAAAACTATTGACATTATAAAAAAAATGTTAAGTACGGAACCTTAACAATGTATAGTTCTGTAATTAAAAAGCAAAAACAAAATTCCAAAATACAGCACACACGAAAAAAAGCTAAAAATGTAAAAAAACTAGTTTTTTAAAATATTTTTTTGTAGGGGCAATTCTTAAGTTATATATTTTGTTCAAGCTTTAAAATTAAGATAAAAAATAAATAAACATGCTTGATTTTTTTCATTACTGTAACTATTTTTCTTAGACCATAAAGTGTAAGAAACAAAAACGGCAGGTTTAGCTTTATAACACGCCTTAACGGTGGTTCGAGCGGTGCGACCGAACGTGCACCATGAAAACAAAAAACTCCAGTTGAACCAGTGTGCGCAGTTTATATCGCCACCTTGAAGGTAACGCTACGCAAATAAGCTACACATATAGTGCAACTTATTGACGCGTTATACCCGAAGGGGTTTTTTTACAGATAAGATAGCCAGCCTTACGCCAACCACTTTAGTTGAAGTGAAGGGCTTTCCAGCTCCCGGGGGGCTGGTACTCATTTCTTGTAAAGGCTCAGTAAACCTTACTTGTATTTTATTGCGGGTTTTGAAATAAACACCGAAACGGAAAATCATTTCTGAAACCCTCGGTGGGATTCGAACCCAAGCTCTCGGCATGGAATGCAAGCATTCTACCAACTGAGCTATCGACCGGACTGGCAAAGGTAAAACTGCTTCTCATAAAGAGTGACTTGATTATAAGGAAGTGCTCACGAAAAACCTCTAAGCTTCAGGGTTTTAACACTTTTGTAGTGTTTTCTCTCGTAGATATTAGGAAAAAAGGTGCATTTATCGGAGAAACCCATATTAGCTCGATGTCACCTAAATACTTAGTTTTACCTTCAGGTACGGATATATGTGTAGTGGGTACCTACTGGTGTGTACGCCACTGGCCGGCTGAGACGGATAAGACGTGTAGTGTGTACTGGTGTGTACGCCACTGGCCGGCTGAGACGGATAAGTGAAGTGTGTACTGGTGTGTACGCCACTGGTCGGCTGAGACGGATAGGTGTAGTGTGTACTGGTGTGTACGCCACTGGCCGGCTGAGACGGATAAGTGAAGTGTGTACTGGTGTGTACGCCACTGGCCGGCTGAGACGGATAAGTGTAGTGTGTACTGGTGTGTACGCCACTGGCCGGCTGAGACGGATAAGTGAAGTGTGTACTGGTGTGTACGCCACTGGCCGGCTGAGACGGATAAGTGAAGTGTGTACTGGTGTGTACGCCACTGGCCGGCTGAGACGGATAAGTGAAGTGTGTACTGGTGTGTACGCCACTGGCCGGCTGAGACGGATAAGTGTAGTGTGTACTGGTGTGTACGCCACTGGCCGGCTGAGACGGATAAGTGAAGTGTGTACTGGTGTGTACGCCACTGGCCGGCTGAGACGGATAAGTGAAGTGTGTACTGGTGTGTACGCCACTGGCCGGCTGAGACGCCGCCGTACTTTTGATTTGTCCGCCTCAACACAAGACGCCGCTGGAGGGAGGAGGGGGGGGGGGGGCAGTAGGGGAGTAAGACTAAACAGCACAGTGACAAAACACCACATTAAATTACATCACCTGACACAACATAACATGACAGTATATCGCATGACAAAAAAACACATAAAATAATTACGCCAAAATGATAAAACATCATGTTCTGTGATGTTTTATCATTGTGATATTTTGTCATGTGATGTACTTTTACCTGTAATATTTAATATTTTGTTTGAACAAATCTATTTATCATTGTCATGCACCGTCATATGATGCCATGTGATGTAATGTCGTGTGCTGTTTTGTCCCTATGCTGTATCATGGGACCAGCAGTACGCTCCCTTAGTGCTTGTTTGGCTTATCTGCCATTTGATTCAGAGGTGACCTTTTAATGAAATCGTCTTAAGAATCACATTCTACACAATCTGAGCTAAGAAAAAAACTAAATACACGATAATGTGAGAGTTGTTTTAAATATTTTTACAATCAATTTCCAGTTTTCATAAGACAAATTGGTCCAGTACACATGCAAACATTGCTCAAGTGAAATCACCTCTGATGGACACAAGACATACAAGCACTAAGAAGACGATGTGATGCCGTATAATGTAATGTCGCGTGCTCATTTGTCACTGTGCTGTTCTATCATGCAACCGGCAGGAGAGGGGGAGGGGGAGGAGGTGGGGGCGCTAAGGGTGCAACACACAGTAGGTATAATATCAGCAGGCTGCTGGGAGGGGAGGGGGGCAGAGGGTGTGGATCGATGAGTGCGCGCGCAGCCTCAAGCGGGAACACACAGTTTGCTCTCTGTACCGGCGGTGAGAAGGACCTCAGTGGGGAAGTGAACTGCCAGGACCTCAGCCAACCAAAGCAACAACCACGCATCTGCAGCCGAGACAGCTCCATCATACTGTGCGTCCCTGCAGGCGCCGCTTGTGTGCCGAGTCCGCGTACTTTCTTGCGTTCTTGCATTTCCGGAATGAAAAGTGGAAAATATAAGATGGCCGTCGTGTAGTGCAATCGGAAAACCTGCGGGAAATCGAAAAAGTTGCTCTCGCCGGAGTGTGAGACGCATTGAGGAGTGCGCTGTGTTGGAGGAGCTCAGTTGTTCACCTCGCCTCGCCTTGCACCTTCCAGGGTAAGTGCCTCCTGCTCCTCAGCTTGCTTAGGCAGCGCAGTGCTCCCGCAGGCAGGGTGTCCTACCTCACCTCGCTCTCACGTCTGCCATGCTCCGTGCACACCTTGCCCCACAACACTTCTCTAGGTAGGTATTACCTGCCCTCAGTTCCCTTTTCTTTTGGGTTTCTATTTCTTTGGTTTTGAACGATTCTTAATAAAGTAAATATGATATTGTGTTGGTTAAGCTGGCCCACCCTAAGTTTCGCATTAGAATATTCCTTGGTCGGCACATCTACCTGATAGGCGCTCTCTTCCTGCACACTAATACATGCTCTGCATTTCTTTACTTTCTTCTCGTGTTTCAAGTAAAAACTGAAAAGTAATTTTAAGAACGTAAGTATAAATTTCTTGCTAAGATAGGAACACGTCTTTACTTAATACTAATGATGGTGTAATATACTTAATTGTTTCCTCGATTACTATTTAGACGTTTTCCTCTTTGATTGAATTATTTAGGGAAATTAAAAGTTTATTGCTTAATTGTTTTTTTGTTCCTGGCTTTGACCGTGGTCCATAGTTTTGCTTGTTTTCTTCTTTTTTCTATGTCTTAGAAAGAGGAAAAAGAAAAAAGAAGAAAACAAGCAAAACTATGGACCACGGTCCAAACCCGGAACAAAAAAATCAAGCAACTGAATCCGGCCGTGAAAGCCTACAAATATTTATAAAAGTTTATTACTTAATTAAACAAAAAAAAATACAATGAGTAATAATAAATATTAAAGTACGCGAATCGCAGTAAAAAACACATTTAGAGTAACTTCTTACCGCACACTCCTCGAGTGGCGAGTGGAACGTACTTGTTTTTACAGGTAAGGGGGCTAACCTTACGCTAACCAAATCTAATCTAAGTTTCAAAGATGTTTTTTTTTTTATTAAAAATAGATTACATTATATATTTACATTACATTACACAATCTCCTCAATCTGATCACTCCATACTTTTCCCGGTCGCCCCTTCCCTCTTTTTCTTTTCACACTTTCTTTGTATACGAGTACATATTACTTTGTCAGTATATCATCATTCATTCTTTCCCCATGCCCAAACCATCTCATCACATTCTTTTGTACTTTAACTTTCCACATGCCCAAACCATCTCATCACATTCTTTTGTACTTTAACTTTCCACATGCCCAAACCATCTCATCACATTCTTTTGTACTTTAACTTTCACATCCTCTTTCAAATTATTATAATAATATTAAAATCATGGTCCTGACATAGAAATTGTTAATTGGGATGGGACAGTGTTCCGTGAATTATAGACTGCAGGAGTTCTTAGGAAGAGCGGTTTCCGGTCGTTGATTTCTTTCGGTGCTAAAGAAAAACTTCTTGCTGTTCCAACACTAGATAGTTCTTCAAGTAAAGATCAGGCCATGGCTTTTTAAGCTCGTTTCATGATAGAGACCTTAGTGACTAGATGCGAATAATGTGCTGTGACACTTCAGCTTTTAGTGTTGGACTAAGGTTGGAATTTTGGACAAAAGTTGGAAAGAGAGGTATAATTGTTTGTTTGTCGCCGCCAACATGTTTATAAACTCGTCTTAACAAATGTGTTTGAAGCAAAAACACCTCAAATTACTATAAATACTGATATTTCACTGTTTTAAAAATTAAAAGATAATTGGAATAATATTGATTCTACTAACATCCAAACTTGCCCAAATTTGTGAAACAATATATCAGTGATTGAGAAATCGATCAATTTATTTTTATTTTTTATAATTTTTATTTCAATATAATAATACCTACATATTTTTTTTCAATGACTACTTCAGCCAAACTGCATAGCAGTTTGTTGGCCAATTGTACTTTTCGTGCATATCTTTTTAATGCAATCACTTCTATATACACAAATTATAAACATATATTACACATTTGTCTATTTATTTATTATGTTATTTATTTTTTCTATTTTATTATATAACTTACTAAACTTTATTAATGTATTGTTATGTAAATATAAATATTGAAATAAGTATGGGTAGTTATAGTGTTATGTAAATATAAATATTGAAATAAGTATGGATAGTTATAGTTATAAGAATCCTCAAAAGTATTGGTAGGTAAGATCGATAATTGTGTATAAGTGTAGAATTCTCTAGGCTAAGTAGGTACTTGTTATAATTATAGGAATTCTGTATTGCATTGGTAGGTAGGATTTTGGTTGTGTCTAGGTAGTACGTGAAACATCGAGAAGTAATAATTACTCTGGAACCGTCTGGCGACTTTAGTTCTGGATCATACTGCTCTGAAGAGTATAAAGGTGCGAATGGCCTGCAGAGCGGGCCAGTATCGTAGCGACTAACAAACACATCGAAGCCATCTGATCAGTGAACCGAAACCAATGGAATAATCGAGAAAGTAGTGTGAAAATAAATTTTGTAACAGTGTAAAATAAATAACTATTGAAGGAGACCTGTGTATTTTTTTAATTTGGAAAGACAATTGAACCCTAATTTCGTAACAGTATAAAGAATATATATTTTTAATTATTCTTCTTGTTCCTTTTTAATCGTGTGTTTGGAGGTTGATCGTTCCACTACGGCCGTTGGAATCTCATTGGTGAGTGTAGGGGTAAGGTACTCCCTTGTCCTGGTGCCGTAATAGTTGGTGACGCGTGGAACAATCAGCCTCGGTACAAGGGCAATCTGGTTTGACAATGAGTGCCGCGTTTTGAAGCGCAGTATGCGCAAGCACGAAAAAAATTTCAGGAATGGCAAACCAGGTTGCACCCGGGACATGTGGATCAGTGCTCAGAGGGAGTACAGATCTACTTTTCTCCAGAAAAAATCCATCTATTTTCGTAATAAATTTTCTGGGGTTAAAAATCCTCAACAACTGTGGAAATTTCTGGAGAACCTGTCTGGCGGATCTCGGGTCGGTCCGGTCGTGACTTCGGCTGCCACTGATTTCGCACAGCACTTTGAGAATAAAATTCTCCAATTGCGCTCTACCTTGGGCGTGGGTTCTGCTGGTTTTGTAACTGGTGGCAATTCACGTCTTGGGTATTTTGATGAAACTAACCTTGAGGAGATCTCAGGTGTAATAGCGAAGTCACCCAATAAGCAGTGCGATCTTGACCCTGTGTCGACGTGGGTTCTGAAAGAATGGATCTCACAGTTGGCCCCATTTATTGTAAAGGTTATCAATGGTAGCCTAGTGGAGGCCACTGTCCCTGCGTCTTTGAAGATGGCATTCATAACTCCCATTTTAAAAAAGCCCCAACTTAGTCCTTGTGATCCTTTTAACTACAGACCGGTGTCGAATATGCCGTTCTTGTCCAAGGTGTTGGAGCGGATTGTCTCTCTCCGGCTGGTATCGTATCTGGAAACTAATAACCTCATGCCGAAATGGAAATCAGCATATCGAAAAGGTCACTCTACAGAAACTGGTATGCTCAAGGTCACGTCTGATATGATATCGGCAATGGAGCAGGGCAATCTTGCTTTGTTGGCACTTCTGGACATGAGTGCGGCTTTCGACACTGTTAGTCATGAAATACTGATAAATAGATTGGAGGGCTCGTATGGTTTGAGAAATGGGGCCCTGGAGTGGATGACCTCCTACCTGGTAGGTCGCAAGCAGGCGGTACGTATTTGTGATGATGTCTCACCTGTCTACTCACTCACCTCTGGGGCTCCGCAGGGGTCCGTGCTGGGTCCGGTCCTTTTTTTACTTTACACAGCCGACATTGAGAGTATAGTCGAAAAGTACGGCCTTTCTGCTCATTCTTATGCTGATGATTGGCAGATTTACTCTCAGTGTCGGCCCAATAAGACTGAAGACCTTAAAGGCAGGATGTCTGCTTGCATCATGGAGGTGGGTGGGTGGATGAAGCAAAACGGCCTTATCCTCAATGCCAACAAGACCGAACTTATGTGGTCGGCCACATCCAGGCGCGATCACCTCCTGGATAATGGGGTACCTCTCTCCATTGGGGGAAGTTTGATCCAGCCTTCTAACTCTGTGAGACTTTTGGGAGTTATGCTGGATCGGAATCTCACAATGGAGGAGCAGGTTGACAAAACAATAGCCGCTTCATTTTTTGGCCTACGCCAAATAAGGGCATCAGGAGGTGTCTACCGCCGGGTGTGGTTAAAACATTGGTGAGTGCTTTTGTGATGTCCCAAATTGATTATTGTTCCACACTTTATATCGGCCAGTCAAAGAAGCAACTGAACAGATTTCAGTCTGTTTTGAATGCGGCCGCAAGACTGATCTTCGGGATGTCCAAATTCTCTCACATCACTCCGCTGTTGAAAGAACTACATTGGCTTCGTTTTCCTGAGAGGGTGGTCTACCGTGTGTGTTTGGTGGTATTTAAAGCCCTAAATGGTTTGGCTCCATCATATCTGGCAGACATGTTTTCCCCCGTTGAGGTGAGTGTGAGGGGGCGGACACTTAGGTCAGCGGGGTCGAGCTGTCAGGTTGGTGCAGCCTCGTCGTCAAATATGCACTAATTTTGGGGATCGCGCTTTCCGGTTTGCGGGACCAGTGGAGTGGAACAGACTGCCACTCGGAGTGAGGGTTTCGGAATCTGTTGGTATTTTTAAGAAAGCACTCAAACAGCACCTTTTTAAAATATCTCATTCATGATTAGGAGGGCCCTTGAGGTGTGACATACACAAAAACGGCGCTCTTTTGTCATGTATTAATTTTTAATTAAATAAATTATCCTCATATATATATATATATAAGGGCTCCCCTAGTGGGGTACCTGTACTGCACCTGACATTTGTACTCACTGCTCTCATACTGCTCTAACAACACAAGGTATTTACTTTTAAATCTATCTTATATTATTATCTCTTATGCTATGTTTTACATTTTTATCAATTAACAGTTTTAATGTCCTTATTTGTATCAGCTTGATTTTATTTACATGATGTGAATGAAAGTGAGACCATAGGCACTAAGTCCATATAGGACAATAGATTCGGTAAGAGCAAAATAAAGCATATACAGTATGCCCCTGCTTACAATGAACTTCAGATTATACAATTTACACATAACTGATCTTAGGCCGTTTGTCCACCGCACGCCGTCACCGTCACGTCACCGGGAACGAGATTATTTCTGGCCGAGTTTAATTGATGTGATGGCGATCGTTTGTCCACCGCGACCGATTTCGCTGGTTATAGGTTATGTATTGTATTGCCTACAACCTGGCAATACATAAATACATTACATGTACCGCTACTTCGGCGCCGTCATCCCGTTCTCGGTGACGTGACGGTGACGGCGTGCGGTGGACAAACGGCCTTAGTCTTGCACAAACATTGCCTATATGGAGGTTCCACGTCAGATGGTGATCAATAGTGAGGCCTAGGTACACATACGACTCAACTTCCTCCAGAAGTGGACACTGACAGTCCTGCCCCGCGCGGCTACTATGCAAGCAATCATACGATTAGTAGTATTTTATAAGCATGGACTATAAAAGTTTATTGTACGAGATAAGTACCCTGAACTGATAGAACTACTCATCATGTTTTTGGGTGGTGATGAGGATAAACCTGAAAATAAACCCTCCTGATGCTTTGCATTAAGCGCGGAGGATGACAAGAGCTATTTACTCTTTGGAGATATGTTGCAGTCTTTATTTAAAATGAGCACAAAGAAAATGCGCCTTTGTCCCTCCATCAAACCATCCTAATCAGACAGACTCGATGGAAAGACAAAATTTTCATAATACTAAAATATAAATAAAATCTAAACTACAGTTATGTGTCGTTTGACACGTCAAGTCTAAAATATATAAAAATAGCCGCAAAGAGCGCCTCCCAGAGCCACGCCAGCAGAGACGCGCACAACCCTTGTAATCATAATTTACGCAAGCCTGTAGATCTGAAGCAATCCCCTTTTTTCTCCTTGTTGATCCTCTTTTGTTTTCTCTATTCCATATTCAAAATTTCCCTAAGTTGTTTATTGTTAGCTAAATAAATCAGTAGCCTTTATTTTTTTTTATGAAGTAATTTATATTTCACAAATTATACATCTAATCTAATCTAATCTAAGTTGCAAAGATATGTTACATTGGAGATTCACATTACATGCATTCTCACAACCAGACACGTACAAGTTCGCGCTTGCACATGCCTCATGTGAACCTACAACATAAAATACCAAATCTCAAATGGACATACACTCTGCAACTCTTGCCGTCCTTTTCTGTAACAGGGGTGACATTGGCAAGTGAACCATTTTTACAGCATGGGTGGTCAGCCGCATACCAACCTATAAGTCAAGGAACGGCATACACAAAAGGCATAATTTATATTTCACCTAAACAGCTCTTTTTACTTTTCTTAACCTACCTTAGTTACCTTTTTATCTTATCTTACCTCAAGAAACGTAACTTAACTTACCTTAAATCCTAAATTACATAACTTAAGTGTCTCAAATTACTTAACTAACCTTAAGTTACATAAGTTTTCCTTAAGTTACTTAACTTACTAATTACCTGCTACAGATTTCTCAATAGGACAATTTTTATCCTAATGTAGATAGGTATGAGCATAGATAAGAATAATAAATAAATCACTTTTGTGTTCTTTCGGGCTTGACCATGTTCTACTTGCAGCTCCCACATCTGCCGACGTTTCGCTTTCACGAGTAGAAAGCATCTTCAAGGCGAGTTTTCAAAGCGCCGTGGCGGTCTTCGATACCTTCGCCGAATGACGTAAACTGGTTGGGAATTATTTGCGTTGTTCTCATTTTCCTTCGCTCTGAGGTGGGGGGTGAGGGTGGTGACGCCTTGAAGATGCTTTCTACTCGTAAAAGCGAAACGTCGGCAGATGTGGGAGCTGCAAGTGGAACATGGTCAAACCCGAAAGAACACAAAAGTGATTTATTTATTGTTAATACCGGCCATGAAAGTGAAAGTTTTAAACTTTATTGATAAGAATACTTTAATACTACGGTACGAATAATCATTGGTTCATCAACTTAAAAAATAAACTTTGTCAATAAAAAAAAACGGTAACTGCGTAGTAACTCACCCATTTGTATCCCGTTGTTTTTAAAAATATGTTTCTTATACCTACTTTATGGCCTTAGTAAAAGAGTGACATAATGAAAAAAATCAAGCGTATTAAATAATTTTTTATCTTAATTTTAAAGTTATTTTTTTTTTATATAACTTAAAAAATGACGCCACAAAAAAATATTAAAAAAAAACTCGTTTTTTTACATTTTTTGCTCGCATTTTGTTGTTTTGTATTTTGGAAATCTTTTTTTTTCTTCATAATTATAGAATGATACAAATTCTAGTTTGTAGTGTGATTTTTAATAGAATAATGTGAATAGTTTTTGCGATAATATGAAAAAACTGTTTTTAAGAATTAAATAAGTTAATTAGTTTCAGTTTTTTTGTGACGTCATTTTTTAAGTTATATAAAAAAAATTATCTTTAAAATTAAAATTAAAAAATCAATCATCACGCGTGATTTTATTTATTAATGTCACTCTTTTACTAAGGCCATAAAACATATTTTTAAAAACAATGGGGTTTTTTTTTAAATTACAACCTTAAGTAATCTCTACCTACTTCATTTTACTATGACGTTGTAGTAATTTCTCCCTAGCGCTGCTTTACGCGGTTCCACGACAAATCGGTCACAGACAGCTCGGCCATGGACGAATCGATCACACACTGTTCGTCCACACGACTTTTCAGTCACATACATAACTATCGTAGAGCATATTTAAAAGAATGAATAGTATTTTTTGTGTTCCGCCGGGATTCAAACCCACAACCTTTCATGTCGCCATTCCGTTAGGGGGGCCCAGAGCCTCTGTACAGCTGCCTCTATTTCTTCCTATCCTTACAAATTGTCCCACATATATGTAGGATAAAAATTTAAAGTAGCTGACAAAAAAATAAAAGAAGCATATGACCGAAAAGTCGTGTGGACGAACTGCCGCGTGACCGATTTGTCCGTGGACGAGTAGTCTGTGGAGCAGTCTTTGCCCGATTTGCCGTGACCCGGTTGTGCGCGCCACTTGTATTCCCCGCTTCCCGCTGCTATTCCGTATCATGAGATGAGCTGTGACGTCACGTGTCCCGCACGCGACCTGCGCCCCCTCGCCCCTTCTCAAATAACAAATAACCAAGCACCCCTCGGGCTCTAGCCTAATATAAACCTTGTAGGTACTCTGCCCTAGCCGACAAATCCATCTACACTAATCACAATACACAGCCTACGTCACAGGCATAGTCTACACTCTACATAACAATATGGTGTTGCGTACCCAACTTAATAATATCTATCAATAATCTAAGTTGCAAAGAGATATTATGAGTGAAAATTATCACGAAACGGCTCTATATTAAATTATCATTATCATCATGGTCATCAATAAATGCATGCCCGCAAACAGGCTCGTGTACCTACGTTCGCGCGTACAAATGCTGCATGTGTACCTACTTACAAATTAAAATTAAAATCTTAAATGGACATAAGCACTGCGACTTTTGCCGACCTTCCCCGAAACAGGGATGAAATTGGCAAAGTGAAACATTCTTACAGTAAGGGTGGTAAGCCTCATACCAGCCTATAAGTCAAGGAATGGAGGAAATATAAGGAGGGATAATTTAATTGAATATGATTTATTACAACAACTACGAAAACAGCTCGAGATTTTACACAATACGTCACTTGAGTGCTTGTTCGTCTTATCTCCAACAGATATAATTTCACATTTAAAACAACTCTCACATTAACGTGATTTATGTTTTTTTCTTAGCTCTGTGGAATGTAATTACATTTAAAGGCTATCTTTGACAAAAATGGTAGATGAACCAAACAAGCACTGGGGGACGAACACCTTCAAAGGAAAAAATAATCCAATACTTTTCAATGAAAAACAAATATTTCAGATAGATTCAAGTCTATAATCTAAGTTGCAATATGTATTACATAATGATTCTAGATTCATATTAAATGCAATCTCACAAGCAGACAAGTACAAGTTTGCACTCACACGTGCGGCATGTGAACTTAGAGCGGCATACAACATAAAAACTCAATCTCAAATGAACATAAGCCCTGCAACTCTTGCCGATCCTCCCTGGAAAAAGGAGTGAAATTGGCAAATTGAACTATGTATTTTTTACAGAATGGGTGGTCAGCCTCATAGCAACCTATGAACAATGTGTGTTTGGTGGTATTTAAAGCCCTAAATGAAATGGTTCCGTCATATCTGGCCAGCAGGTCAACAGGAAGTGTCAGGTTGATGCAGACTCGCCGTCAAATACGCACTAATTTTGGGGATCGTCCTTTCCAGATTGCTGGACCAATAAAGTAGAACATACTGACATAGATCCATGTAGAGAGATGAATTCGGAATCTGTTGGCATTTTTAAGGGAGCACTGAAACGGCACCTTTCTAAAATATCCCATTCCTGAAAAGGAGTGATGCATGCAAAAACGGTGCTCTTTTATATGCTAAACGCTGTAGTGTAGCTTCTTGCTGCGATTTCTTGCAGGGGTCACATGTGGCGAGTGGAACCTATTTATTTTATATGTAAGGGGGTCGGCCTTACGCCAACCACTTTACTTGAAATAGGAAATTTCCAGTTCCCGAGGAGGCTGGCATTCATTTCTTGCAAAGCCTGAGTAAACCTTGCCGGTATTTTTATTTTGGGTTAGAAATAAACACCGAAACGGGAAATCATTTCTGACATCCTAGGTGGGATCAAACACGAGCTCTCAGCATTGAATGCAAGCACTCTACCAACTGAGCTATGACCGTAGGTTATCATGTATAAAATTGAAATAAATCATCCTCATATATGTGTGATGTTCCAGGTTGTCAGCCAGGCAGTGGGGATGTTATGAGGGTGGTGTGAGGAGTGCAGGATGTCTTGGCTGCTCTCCCCTGTATTATCCTCATATATGTGTGATGTTCCAGGTTGTCAGCCAGGCAGTGGGGATGTTATGAGGGTGGTGTGAGGAGTGCAGGATGTCTTGGCTGCTCTCCCCTGTATTATCCTCATATATGTGTGATGTTCCAGGTTGTCAGCCAGGCAGTGGGGATGTTATGAGGGTGGTGTGAGGAGTGCAGGATGTCTTGGCTGCTCTCCCCTGTATTATCCTCATATATGTGTGATGTTCCAGGTTGTCAGCCAGGCAGTGGGGATGTTATGAGGGTGGTGTGAGGAGTGCAGGATGTCTTGGCTGCTCTCCCCTGTATTATCCTCATATATGTGTGATGTTCCAGGTTGTCAGCCAGGCAGTGGGGATGTTATGAGGGTGGTGTGAGGAGTGCAGGATGTCTTGGCTGCTCTCCGCTGCTCCGCTGCTCGCCGTGCTGTCGCTGCTGCTGGCCGGGGCAACAGCAGCTCCTAACAGAGGTAACCTAGCAGTAGCACACCTGCTTCCCTACAGCACATTCCTAACAGAGGTAACCTAGCAGTAGCACACCTGCTTCCCTACAGCACATTCATTGGGCTAACAGAGGTAACCTAGCAGTAGCACACCTGCTTCCCTACAGCACATTCATCGGGCTAACAGAGGTAACCTAGCAGTAGCACACCTGCTTCCCTACAGCACATTCATCGGGCTAACAGAGGTAACCTAGCAGTAGCACACCTGCTTCCCTACAGCACATTCATCGGGCTAACAGAGGTAACCTAGCAGTAGCACACCTGCTTCCCTACAGCACATTCATCGGGCTGTGGTCATGGATCAACGTAAAAGACATAGATGGTGTACGCATGTTTCTTCCCATAGTAACATGCGCGCCATTAATACACAATAAAAGGTAAACAATTGTTGGAGATTTGATCCGGTGTCTCCGACATCATCAGCCGGCCATGTTAGCCTAAAACTCCTAAAGATATTAATGTCATAAGGAGACATAAATATGATAAGACCTCTTCTATACGAAGATGACCCTCGAAGGTACACTTTTTTTGGCACACAAAACAGCTCAGCTGCTCCATCTATAGGTATCTTTTATGTTGAGTGATGGCTCTGCTATTTGCCATTTGATATCTGCATATGTATGTAGGACAAAAAGAAAAGTAGAAATTTGTAAAGTTCTCACTGTGTTGTTAGTTATATGGAAGCATAAAGCATATGATCGCCTCTGGTATGGTCGAGCGGATAACATGTTGGCACTCAAATTTGCATTATTGAAACAAGCGCAAGTTCGAACCCCAACTGCGCTGCATCCTATCGACAGTAATTTTTGGGGGGAGTGCATTCCTCTTCACAAATCTGCTAAAAAAATAAAATAAAAATTATAGATGTGTTATTCTGTGTTGCAGAAGATGGACCACGCTTCTTATCTAAAGGGCAGACGTACAGGGCGGTCATAGGAGACACCCTCCTGCTGCCCTGCCAGGTGCAGAACCTAGGTGAGTGCACACCACATACAGGGGTGGGAAGGTGTAACATTATTTAAAGGGCAGACGTACAAGGCGGGCATGGAAGACACCCTGCTGCTGCCCTGCCAGGTGCAGAACTTAGATAAATACAGACCCGCATTAAGGAAACATCAGGAGTTCCCTCAACCCCCATAACCCCCCCCCCTTCTCCACGCGCCAGCAAAAAATATATACCTAGGTACTTATTGCCAACCAAGGTAGTGGTTTCAAATAAAATTGGCTTTCTTTTTATCTTGTAAGATGAAATATTATAAAGTGAACGCCTCTAAAATCAATTTAATTATATTTGATTTATATTTTAATGTTGGTGCTGACATTGCTGTGCCCTGTGCAGGTTCCCTGGTGCTGCTGTGGCGCCGAGGAGCCGCGGTGCTGACGGCCGCCAGCCTGATGGTGATACGAGACGACCGCTTCCGCCTCGTGGACGGCTACAACCTGCAGATCACACAAGTCGGGCCGCAGGTAGCTCCACACGGCATATGCCATGTTGGCAATCTCATGGCTATTCTCACTTTAGATGCTGTGGCTCGAAATACCAATTTTGTGGTTTTCCCAAACTGCTATCGCAGGCTTTTCAGCCACAATGTTGTTGAGGCATCCTTGAGTTCTTCTCCTGCAGAAGTTCATTAGTGGTATTCATGCATCGAAGGAGTACATGTTCTCGTTGGTTGGTTGGACCCGATCACACCAAGAGATCTGAAGCATTTTTCGGTAAACATTCATCTCAAAACCTTCAATTCGTCTCTCCAGTGCCTGAGTGAGCGTCCATCCTTCCAAACCATATAGAGCAATTGGGAAGACATAGCACTTCCCCACGCTTTTACAAATTTGAAGGTTTAGGTTTCGGCACAACAGCACTCTTTTTAGCAAAGACATTTTGGGCTTGCTCCAATCTGCTTTGCTCTGATGACTTTTTAGCAAAGACATTTTGGGCTTGCTCCAATCTGCTTTGCTCTGATGACTTTTTAGCAAAGACATTTTGGGCTTGCTCCAATCTGCTTTGCTCTGATGACTTTTTAGCAAAGACATTTTGGGCTTGCTCCAATCTGCTTTGCTCTGATGACTTTTTGACACATGCCCCACTTTTCGTTAACCACACATCTCAAATAATTGTGGCTTTTATATATATATTTGGATGACTTTTCTTCTTTTGGGCGCCGTTTAGTGGCTCCAGCCACCCCAAGGGCGCTTTTACCTGTGCTGTCCGTACTGTAGTGCATCTTTCTTATTGTTAGTACTAATTATTGTTTGTGTGTGTGCTGCAGGATGCGGGAGACTATGTGTGTCAGATCAGTGACCGAGAGAATAAAGACCAGGTGCACACGGTGGAGATCCTGGTGCCGGCCAGTGTGCGCGCGGCGCCGGACTCTGGTCGTGCCACGGCCAGGAGGGGCAGCGGCGCCGCCCTGGAGTGCCGCGCTGCAGGGAACCCGGTGCCCGCGGTCACCTGGCACAGACTGGTGAGTCCTCCCTCTGTTCATTCTGCTGGTAGCAGTTGACACAGCTATGCTCTTGCCCACAGTATTGTTGTGATAAAAAAAAAAATAATAATAAAACTACTTAAATGCAAATTTTATGTAACGCTGTTCCCTGGCACTAGCCACCCCAAGGGGGAGTTTACGTGTTGAAGCTTCTATTAAAAAAATGTGTCTTAAGAAACTTCCTGAAACTGACAACACTGACCTGTGTTCTCAACTCCAGAGGTAGACTGTTCCTGCAGGATGGACCAGCCGAACTAAAAGCCTGGTCCCCAAAACCTGTTCTGGTCTGTCAAAGTGGCAGTTGAAGCTTATTGACGGCTTCGCCCTGTAATAAAATATGAAGAGTGCCTCTTCTGCCACCTAAAAAAAAGTTGGCTTACTAATCATTGAAATACCACTAACTTCGTAAACTTTTCCGTGTCATCTGCATATTGACATGGTTAAACTGAATGTGGTGAAAATTAGAAATAAAATAAAATTGAATAAGTAGTTAGTGCCCTCCTTTAACGGTTATCTAAAATTAATTTCAAGCTGTGCACATCTGTACTTCGACTTATGATTTATGAAACTTCGTAGAACTCTCTTAAAAAAATAAAAAAAAAAACCTCTGTTTAATTCTACTAATATATATATTTTATACAACAAAGTTTTTAACACAAAGCTGTTTTTAAGAGTTGATTTATTTCCTTGAGAGCTTTCGATGTTATCTCATCATTATTAAGAGGATAAATTTGTGATTATGAAGCATGCTTGTAAGTGTGTGTGTGTGTGTGTGCATTGGAAAAGATTGGCTTGGGCTCCTAGGTATCTTGAATGATAAAATGAATTGTATTGATTTGGCAATCCCAGCAATGGTCCTTCAATAATAAAACCTTTCATTCCTGTGATTTACTTGGTTTTATTTGATGTAAAATTTACTGAAGGACAAACAATGTTGTCTCTTTGAAAGTCAAAAAGGAAGCGAAAGAAGTCTTTAAAACTTGACAAAATTTAAAAAAGGTCAATATTCCAAATCGGAGAAATCAAAATTAAAACATGAATTGCTATTTTTGTACTTACTGAATTGACGCCAAAAAGGTTAACAAAAATATACATAGATGTCAGTACTTCATATTAAACATTGCGTGTTGTATGTCCCCAGAATGACAGTGCACGTGTGGGGGAAGGCCCGCAGCTGGTGCTGGAGCAGGTGGGACGCGCGCAGGCGGGGAAGTACCGCTGCACCGTGGACAACGGGGTGGGGCCCGCGCTGCACAAGGACTTCACGCTGCAAGTGCTCTGTGAGTCACAATAGCTTTACTGACAATCCCACCCTGTTGGAGAGTTTTCAGCTATATGTGCCGGGTGGCTACTGTTAGATGAGACGGCATTATCTTTTTTATGTACCTCTCTGCCGTACTGATGTCATGGTGAAGCACGCTTTTACGCAGAGTATAGCTTTAATAAGCTCCGCTTACCTAGGCATTGAAATTATTTATGTGTGATGTTGCAGATCCTCCGGAGATCTCCGTGGAGAGGTCCTGGGTGCACAGCGGGGAGGGCTTCAGGGCAGAGCTGGTCTGCATCGTGCACGCTGATCCTCCCGCAGAGGTAACCTCGACACCACTTGTTCACATCTATAGTCTGCAAAGCTGCAAACAAATATTACATTTAAGATTCATAATAAATGCACTCTCATAAGCAGACACGTATACCACCGCATTCTCAAATGAAAATAGCCCTGCAACTCATGCTGACCTTCCCTGAAACAGAGGTGACATTGGCAAAGTGAACCATTTTTTTACAGTACTGGTGGTCATCCTCATACCAACCTGTAAGTCAAGAAACTACTTGTTGTTTCGCGATGCTTGCGTGGGCAATAATTCCATTCATCCATGGTCCTTAATTTTGGCATATTAAGAAAGCAGAACAAAGATTGAAGATGCCTCGCACCAAAATCAACCAAGGTGCCGAAAATGGAACAAAATGACCTTCCCCGCTAGTCTGAACTCTTGATTTTATCTGGGAAACAAGGATGAAGGGATCAAAGGAATACTACTCATGTGGTTTCACCCTGGCCCAGTTTTATCAGCTGATGAACGATAAGCTCTCAGGATGTAGATACTTTGTCGATCTTAAAGGACAACAAAAAGACCAGTGGATAGTCTAGTGGTAGCCCTTCAGACTCTTAAAGGAAAGGTTGTGGGTTCGAATCCCTGCGGAGCACAAAAAATATATCATTTATAGTTTCAAATATGCTATTATTAAAGACCAATCACCAAAGGTCCATTCATCGTTACAGCAACTGGGTCTTGCTTGAGAATTGGCGCTTTCTATAGCAACAACCTAGCTCGCAGAGGGCTCTTGAGGTGTGTTTCATACAAAAACAGTGCTCAGCAAATAAATCAGCAAATGAATCTTCACAATGTCAATGCATAAACCCTACAACTTATAAGTATCCACTTATTGAAAACGGAATCTGAGAAATAAACTGGAATATTTACTGAAACACAGAAATTTTGAGAACTGTCATAGGACGCTAGCTATGCTGTCCCTTCTGTTGTATTATATTATTATTATAAAAAGACTAATGAACTTCCAGAAACTGCAATCTTGTAAACCAAATTTGCCATTAGCATTATCTATAATCTATAATCTAAGTTACAAGGATATATTCATTTAAAGCTCTCAGATGTATGCCCACAAACCGACAAGTGTAGTTCGCGCTTACAAATGCTGAATGTGTACTTACAAATAAAATCCAAACCTCAAATGAACATAAGCCCCACAACTTTTGCCGACCTACCCTGAAACAGGGGTGACATTGGCAAAATGAACCATTTTTTACAGTATGGGTGGTCAGCCTCATACCAACCTATAAGTCAAGGAATAGTAATATTATAATAATAATAATAAAATATTAGACCTTGACTAATAGGTTGGTATGCGGCTGACCACCCATACTGTAAAAAATAGTTCACTTTGCCAATGTCACCCCTGCTTCAGGGAAGGTCGGCAAGAGTTGCAGGGCTTATGTTCATTTGAGATTGGGTTTTTTATATTGTAGGTCCACATGCGGCATGTGTAAGCGCAAAATTATGCATGTCTGCTTGTGGGAATGCACTTGATATGAATCTCAAATGATACATATCTTTGCAGCTTAGATTTAGATAATATTAGGATGATTTATTTGGTGAGCGCTGTTTTTGTGTGTATCACACCTCAAGAGCCCTCTGCGAGCTTGGTCGTCGCTGTAGAAAGCGCCAATTCTCAAGCAAGACCCAGTTGTTGTAAGGTTGGATGGACCTTTCATTGACCGGTCTTTGGTAAAGGTTTATGAATTTTTCAACTCAGCGAAGAGCACATTCGAAATATAAATGGTATATTTTTGTGCTCCGCCGGGATCCGAATCCACAACCTTCCATTTACGAGTCCGAAGTGTTGCCACTATGGACTACGGATCGGTCCAAGATGCCAACAACACGTGGTGTACCTGAGCGGTAACCCATCCAAGTACTGACCGCGCCCAATGTTGCTTAACTTCGGTGATCTATGGGAACCGGTGCTTTCAACAAGGTAACGTCGTTGAATTATGTTGTTGATCTGCCCTGATGTGCTGAGTGGTGTGGTGTTATGATGTTGCAGGTGACCTGGTACCAGAACTCCTTCCCGCTCACGCAGACAGACAGGATCAGCATGAGCAGCCACCACCAGAACCACACGCTGCTCATCACCAACGTGCAGCCCGAGGACTTCGGCAACTACAGGTACGCCACTTTCACACTAAGTTCAACATTAGTATAGCCACTTTATACTGAATGAAACAACACATATTTTATGTTAATCATGTGTGCCTGTTTTTTTTTATCTGTTTAAAGTCACATATGGGTATTGCCGTCGAAATTTGTACCTTTTGTCTTGTGCGTGTGTCGCCTAATGATTTTCAGTTTTTCCATAAAAACTGGTGATCTCCACTGAATTCTAGATTTATTAGAATAAAGTATTTGAAAAGTGTATCGAAAAGTGTAATAAAATAAAATCGCCTTTTTTCCATTCTCATACAAATTTTACATGTCGTCAATCCGTTTTTGACCCTTTGATGGCAAGATACGATCAAAATAGTCATTTGTTTATAATGTTGAGTATTTTTTCATATACCTTAGTAACGTATTTTTTATTTTCCGTACTAGCCACGAGAATATTTATTTATTTATACACGAAATATTAGTTGCTAATGGTTGTCTCCATTTTTGGTTCCGACATTTTTCTTCTGGGTGTTACCTGATTTCATTGGAACTGACAAAAATCTTGCATCCAACTCTTCGATGCAGTATGGACAACAGAAAAAAACTGATTCGCTGTTCCCTATGTCTCAGTCGTAAACTTGTCGTGATTGTTTTGAGTGGGATTTAGCTTGGAATTATTAGGGTAAATATCGGAATCTGTTGCCAATTGTGTATTGTCTACTTAGAGGCATTAGTGCTGCTTAAGATTGTGTGTTTTTATAGTCGCTGGTATTATTAGTTTTCAAATAAATCAATTTTAGGATTATGTCGTGCATGTTTTATATTGACGAACGACCGCGCTACGTCACATTTGTGAGATTAAGGCATATTCATACTGGTTAAAAAATTATACCTATTTAAAAAAAAAAAGCGCAACTAAGCTTCACATATAGTGTAACTTCTTGCCGCGTTATCCCCAAGGGGTCGCAAAACTGAAAATCATTAGGCGACACATGCACAAGACAAAAGGTACAAATTTCGACAGCGATACCCATATGCAAAAGTTGATTTAGTATAACATATTGCACGCTTTATAATAAAGAGAAATAACTCGAAAATTAGGAAAATCGAGATTTGCAAGAACAATGCGAGAAGAATAGGTAGAATGCGACAGCCATTCAATTTGGACGAATATGACCGAGATAAAACATCGGCCGCCTTTTTCATCCCATACAAGATGTTAACGTCTAGCCCTGTTCACTCCGAAGGAGTCGCATGTAGATATTCATTTTAATTGATAAGAGGGCCGGCCATATGCCAACCACTTTAGTGAAAGTGAGGGTTTCCCATGGGGTTGGTACTCATTTCTTGTGAAGGGCGAATAAACCTTGCCAGTATTCTATTTTGCCTTTGAAATAAACACTGAAACGGTCATTTCTGACGCCCTCCCATATTTTATCTACCTTTTCTCAATGTCACCATCAGTATAACAGTAAGGGCGTTTTTAGGCTATGTTCAATAGACAAAACATTTTTCATTACAGTGGAGCCGCTGAGAGAATGAATTTCTGACAGTTAAAAAAATATGTTGTTTTCCAATTTATTTAACTTTCCATTTGACCCAAAATTATAACAAATATTTCCATTTGACATGATGATTTATTTTTAAAGATAATTATGCGTTAGAACGACATTTTTTATTCGGTTTAAAATTATTGTAAATTCTTCAAAGTTACATGGTTCATATTATTACGACCTGTCAGAAATTCATTCTCTCAGCGGCTCCACTGTAGTTCTTGTTATTTAATCAAATTTCTAATGAATGTTTAGGTTAGGTTAGGTTATGACTTATAATTATCGTTTCACAAAATGATTGTGTTTTTATTGTAGTCGTCCAGCCACCAGTTATATTTCTCTTCTACCCTCCCCCTGACCTTGCGCTGCTTGCTGACTGTGTTGTGTTGTATTTGCAGTTGTTCAGCAGACAACTCCCTGGGGCGCTCCCGCCAGCACGTGGAGGTGTCGGGGCGCCCGGGCCCCGCAGCCTTCCGCTCCTCGCCCATGTCGCGCTCAGCCCACTCCTACAACCTCTCCTTCCAGCTGGACAGTTACCCGCCCCTGGACGAGCTGCGGCTGCTCTACCGACTGCTCATTGTGAGTCACACTGCTCATTTCCTTGTGCTTGTTGTTATAACTAGATTATCAAGGGGGTTTTCATTTAAGAAAAGTATTATTAATTGAAGTCAAATAAATTTAATGACAAAAGTTTCGACCCTGAATCTGAGCAGTCTACAAATAGAAGATGCTGAAGGCAAGATGGTAATTAAGGTTCTACTGTGACTTTCTTTCCCCCGTGGAGTCTATTTATCCACTTGTGGGTGATGCCAATATCAATTTGAATACAGGATCCTCATTGTAAAATTAGCTTAATGGCGTATACGGTAAACAAGAACTAAGGCAGCGAATAGTAAAAATAAACAGTGTTACCAGTAAAGAAGAACTTATTTTGTCTATAAAATATGAAAATACTGGAAATATCATGGCAACAAGAACTAAAGCATCGACATGCTACCACTTGCGTTTCTCTCCCATCACACGTTGGTTTTTTGGCACGAATTTTGGCGATTACAATATTTATAGCCGTTATTTGAAATGGTACCAACATCCAAGATTTTTTTTTTTCGTTCTGCCGAGTTTTTTGTACACATGGAAATGCAACTGTGAAGTTCTTTGTTATTTTTATTACTAATGACCATTTTCGTAAGTAAGTTGAGACAGATATATATGTTTATTTTGGTTGAAATAATTTCTAGTCATCTATAATCTATAATCTAAGTTGCAAGGATATATTCATTTAAAGCTCTCAGATGTATGCCCACAAACAAACATGTGTAGTTCGCGCTTACAAATGCTGATTGTGTACTTACAAATAAAATCCAAACTCAAATGAACATAAGCCCTGCAACTCCTGCCGACATTCCCTGAAACAGGGGTGACATTGGCAAAGTGAACCATTTTTTACAGTATGGGGGGTCAGCCTCATACCAACCTATAAGTCAAGGAATCTATAAGTCAAGGAATTCATTATTAGTTAATATACCTAATAGGAAGGAACTGCCAAGACAAATTTATGTACAGCGCAAAGAGCGCTGCTCTGGCAGAAATACGAACTAAAGGAACGCGAATTTTAAAATTACAAATCTTTGAGAGCGCTCTTAAGTAACATATTATTATTTGATGTAGAATGTTCTTTTCAAGTCAGATGATATTTCTTATTCTTTGTTCCTAGCAGAGATGCTGTGGATATTTGTAACCGTAATATGGATATGAAATAATTCCATATCCATATCTAATACAGAAATAAAATTATCCCCATGTCCGTAACGTGGAATTCCATACTCAAAACAAAGTTCCTAAGCATACTAGCAGGGAGATTGTACTGAGAGTGTGACGCTTGCAGATGAACGAGTCCTTCCAGCAGCCTGGTCGCTGGAATGACGTGTCCCTGGTGGGGGCGGGCAGTGAAGGGGGCGTAGGGGGGCAGGGGGGCGCCGTGGGGGACTCCAAGAGGATGGGGGCCGTCACGCACCACCTCACACACGAGCTCAAGGGCCTCAAGCCCAGCGCCATGTACGAAGTCATCGTGCAAGCCAAAAACAGATATGGCTGGAACGAGGTAAGAGATGACTAAATGACAGACATAATATCCATACTTCTAGCAAATCTGATTGGGGACCAGTAGTGGTGCCCATTTTCAAATCAAAAACAGATTATAAAATTATCTCTAAAATATGATGGCGACCTGCTAAATAAAGAAGATTTTTACTAAAAAAAATTTGTAATAGAACACGTCAAGTCCCTTTGGGACAAACAGTGTTTATGCTAGTTGTGTCAAAGCACATCGCCTGGATTTTGTCAGCTGCCCCCCAACGTTCAATTACTGAAAACACAGTTTTGGCCTGAGTAATTCCCACGCTATCCTCAAGCTGAAGAACTCCCATCAGCTGTTCTTCACCACCACAAGTAATCAAAATTGCAATTATTTTAACATTTATTTGGTATTCTATCTTTCTTTCAAAATATTACAACTTCTTGCAGCTTCTTTGTTGCTCAACTTCACTTACCGTATGTTATAAAATAAACTGCGCAAAACCTGGCCATTTAAATGGTTACGTAGTACTAGTAATTTGATGACACACTTGGCCAATTAAATGCGCAATATTATTTTTTCGCTTAGAACGCAAACTTGAACTCGGATAAGCGTGGCTTGTCGATGCTTTAGAAGACTCGCACAATCTTTATAATGTCCACTGTTTGGGGATCAGCCCTGAAATAAAGCTGTTTTCTTTAGCTTACGAGTACATCATTTTTCTTATTTCAAAGGCTTGGGAAAAAACCGATGCATCCTAGATAAGAAATACAAAACATAGAGAAAAGCTTAGAATACCAGGTATTTTTAGAAGGTCAATTTTGACAAAAATAGACCTTTTGTAATTAAAATATACCTTTTTCTGTTCAGAACAATGTTATTACTACTCAGATACTCACTAACACTAAAGGATAAATAAATAAAGGAGACAAAACAAGTTAAAGGGGAATTTAAAACTATATTCTCTGTTGGTGTTTCATTTTTCTAAGAACGCCGATTAGGAATGTGTCAAGTCTTCATAAAATGACAGATATCTTAAAAACTAAAAGTACTATCAAAATAATTACAAGAATAAAATGTCAAGATAATCATATTTCCCATTTTATAAAATATAGTGCAGGCTTATAAAATAAACAGTTTATATTTTATTTGAAAAACCAATGATTTTTTTGTTAAAAATGAGCTATTTTCTCAAATATAACCTCGATGAGCCTCACTTTCCCGTTATTGTATGATCCTGAAACTCCGTGAATATATTTTTTTTAGTCAATTGGCACATTTTAGGGGGTGGCAATCGTCATTCAAACAATTTTTGTTTTTCATACATCGAAAAAACCAGTCTATTATACACATTAAAATGTTTAATTCATGATTTCTCAAATTAGCAATCGGCACTTATTCAGTTTCACCTAAGTGGCGATATTGTACCTCTCCACTTTTCCTCTGTGATGTCAAATCTACAAATCTAGCACCAGAGTTCCTCCCAGCGTGTTGATAGCTGTGAGCATGCACGGTAACTAGGGTAACCTGTTGTGCACAAAAATATATATTTGAAATAAAGAAACAATGACATAGAATAAATATCCCATTAAGATATTTTGAATTATTGTGAAGGCGTAGGCAATGTATGTCCTTGTATAGTAACGGTGTTTCCCTCCCAGGTGAGCGACATCTTTCAGTTCCGCACGCGCAGTGCCCAGGAGGCGCACGCAGCAGAGGGCGGAGCCCCGCCTCCCTTCAACAAGGCCAACAGACAAAACCACAAGACTGCGCTGCTGGCAACGCTGTCCACTCTAGTGCTTACCTGCCTCATCATGCTCTAGAGGGGAACGCAGGAGAACATCAGGCAACACCAGGGTGGGGATAACCTAGCCTCACCAGACTGAGTTACACCTGAGGGGAAGTAGTGAATGAGCATTCCACCGCGCAACAGGAGCTCTGGCAACTGTCAGGGACTGTCTGAGAGTTGTATAGTGCATACACCAGATAGGGTAGTTGCGCTTCCAACAACTGGGAGACTACAATGTTTTGTTGTTGGGTACATTTGGCTTGTTCCATGCATTTGTCAGAAGTGCGTTTAAGTAAAATAATTTTTGTGCTGCCTCAAAGCTTCAAACAGCCAAACTTTGAACTTGTTTTGACAGGTTTGCACCGGTCAAACTTTGTACCAATAGAAAAATGACAGTGGCAGTTAACTGGCTGGAAATGAATCTTAAAATGAAATCTTGTCAGTCGTTTTTAGATAAAATATCAACAATGATAGGGATGGTGAAAAATTATTTATTTAAAATTGCTTGGGTTGTTGAAATTCACAGTTAAATGCCATATGAATCCCAGCATCAAACAATTGCTGGTGACGCCAATGCTTTTATAATCCATGTGCGTCAGCCAGGCGGCCTGTCAGCGCTAGAGGTGTGTAGTGTGCTCGCCAGACACACTATTATATAAGGACAATTTTTTAACAGTTTAATCATCCTCATTCTATTACCTTGGCCGTGTACGGAGAGCTCGTTTGAGCACTGTGAGCGCCGACAGTAAAAACCACGTGAGGGGAGGAGTGTGGGGAGCTCGGTTACAAAACATCCCGAAAGATCATAAGCAAACTTCCGACAACAGCTGTCAAAGTTAAGCAGAATGGATGTAGATTTATCTCAAAATGCATTATTGAGTCATGATTCTTCTAATATTTTCAGCACAATTTTCAATTATTATTGATGTGCTTTTGATATCTCAAATTCATGAATTAACATAAATAATTGTGGCTAATATTTGTGTTATTGAAGTTAGCTGTCAACTGTTAGTGGAACAGTATGAACCATTGGTGTGAACTTAGTTACACTTGAACGGCGGAGCTGTCAGACGTGACATCATCGCTCATAATATTTGCTTACAATGAGCTCCCCGCATGGTGTGTGAGTGCTTGAAGTGCTGCTCGGACACGGCCCATGACAACTCATTAGCAGTCCAACCCTCATTTAAGTGAACTCCCAAACGCATACATAATAATGACTGTCTAAACAATAACAACGGAAATATTGAAAATTCACAACTACTTGAGTAGAGTAATGTAATTGGTCTGTACATTTTAAGTGATAGGTTCTCATAGAAGATCGGAGACTTAACATCAACACCCAAATTATTGTGATAAAAAAATATCTTATTAAATTGATAACGTAGGCGTGTATTATATAATATAACTTTATGTTGGCTTAAGTATTTCAATGTTCTGCGAAGAGAGAGAAGTCCACGTATACCAACAAGAATGAAATGAACATATTCATAAAGTAAACATCCTGTAAGTAACTATTTACCCAAACTGACTATTTTATATTTTTTAAAAATCAACATTTTAAACCAAACATAGTCTGTGTAAAGTAAAATATTTCATTTTAAATGTACCTACTTTATTCAACTTTGTAATATTCTCCTAACATTTAAAAATAATTCAAACAAAAATTTATTAAATTCTTTATGGTGCACAAATAAAAAAAAGAGATATTACTTATATGTGAGATATAATAAACATTTAAATATCATGAAATTTACTAAAGTGCGCAAGTGAGAAAGTGACATCTAAGAGGACTGAAGGAATATTTACAAACTGTTCAATGGAAAAGAATAAAGCAATTTAAAATGGAAGAAATATATATAATGTGAAATTATGAAGGAGTGGCGGGCAAAATAAATAAATTACTTATTTTAAAAGTATAACTGTAAACTGAGTGTTAGCTTAGGAAGTATCTGATAGCTTAGGTGAGTGTTTAGCTTTACATTTGAGATATCTGTTTATTACTTTCCCCGTGGAGAGATGTCATCACGTGCGGCGTTTTATAACATTTGTATGATAAGGAACACTACCGACTATCTACTTAACTGCCATGTCAACAAAGTAAAAAGTCTGTTTATTTTAAACCCTCATTCGTAGATATTATGAAAAAAGAAGAGACACCATTTTCCATTGTCATAGAATAAGTTAGAATAATGATTTAGTTCTTAAAAAAATCAATTAATTTTATTTGAAATTTCTGAAAATTCAATAAGTCAGTTCTTCTGCTGCACATAAGAGGGAGTCTGCTGGTCTGCGAGACGAGGGGTGGAAGTCTCGACGACCCTCAATAGATCTTATCGTATGTATTTGAAGATAGGATGAAATCAAACATGGCGGCATATCAACAGCTGATCCATTTTATGTGAAACAACGATCAGCTGTTCATGCACTGCCATGTTTTATTCTGTCCTATCCATGTCACAATAAAATTTCCATTGACAGAATGTCCACCGACACAATGGCCATTGACAAAATGTCCACCAGTATATTGTCCACGTGACAAAATATCCACGCGACAAATTGTCAGCTTACATTTAGTAGTGGAACCGTCCTATCTTTATACAGGCATGGTAAGATCTACCGACAACCGTCTAGACTTCCACCACAGAGGTCCCCTGATGATGCAGGCAGAGCATGTGCGCAGGAGACAGCAAGTAACCACGCACAGGGAAACAGAAACATACAGACTATTCCAGTTGTTTGATTTAATGTAATAATTTGTGAACATAGAGGTTGTTTTTACAGATTAACGATTAGTTACACAGGAAAACTTGTGTGCAATATTTTTTGACTAAAAGTTTTAGGTTTACCCGGCGGGCTGATAATGCAGGAGAGATGTTTTCCGGGATCAACAAACTCACAACTTTATGCCAAAAATTTATGCTTTGTGGTTTTTCGCATACTGCTCCAAGTTTCAAAATTAAATCGAACGAACACACACATGTAGAAGCAAGATAGGTGGTGAAATACCCCACAGTTTCAGATACATAGTCAACAGATGTCACTGTTCCACAACACAACACATACGTAGAGTGTCATCATTTTCCATATTTAAATCCCAAGTTTACCCACAATTTCATCACAGATTTCATCAAGATCATCTTCATCATTTCACTTTCACGCTGAAGAAGCCCATCGTAGACATAGACCACATCTCTCCAGCATTTTTTGACTAGCCAGAATAATATGAGTTTTTAATTTGTGAGGCTGTAGTTTCTGCTGGAGTTCATTGTTTTGTATAATTACTTAATGTTAACAAGATGAAAGGCTGCAAACATAATCATGAGTTTAGACATTGTTTCACGTATTGTACGAGTAGGCGGGGGCGTGTCACTGGCAACACCAGCAATAAGTATTATGTAGCTAGAGATATTATAAGGTTTACCTGCATTACGCCATTTACTCTCCAACAAATCTTCCCCTTAGTGCTTGTTTGTCCTATGTCCATTAGAGGTAATTTCACACGAGCAATGTTTGTATGTGTACTGTACCCTTAGTACGAGTTGTGAAACTTGAGAAAAGTAAAGTTTACGGAAAATATTAAAGAGTGATTTCTCCCAAAATCTGCCGTTTTTGTTTCTTACAATTTATGGTCTTAGCAAAGGAGTTACAGTGATGAAGAAAATCAAGTTCAAACAAACAAAAACGGCAGATTTTGGGGGAAATCACTCTTTAATAATTGCCGGTAAACTTTACATTACTCAAGTTTTGCAACTCGTACTAAGGGTACTGGACTAATGTGTCTTATATAAACTTGACATTGATTTAAAAACAACTTTCACATTGTCCTGTTTCACATTTTTTCTTCACTCAGATAGTAAAATCAGTAGAATGTGATTCTTAACACAATTTAATGAAAGGTCATCTTTGAATCAAATGGTGGATAAGCCAAACAAGCACTGGGGGAGGAAATGTGTTATTCATGTGATCTTCTCTTGCCACTCCGTCTCACTCAGTCTCACAGAAACACCTGGGGTGGAAGTCTCGACGGCCGTTGGTAGAACTTATTGTACCTATTTATAGATAGGATGGAATAAAACATGGTGGTGCCTGACGAGCTGATCTATAATCTAAGTTGCAAACATATCTTACATTTAAGTAAGTTTCATATAAAATGCATTCCAACAAGCAGACACATTTAAGTTCGGGCTTACACATGCCGCATGAGGACTTGCAACAATCTCAAATGAACATAAGCCCAGCAACTCTTGCTGACCTTTCCTGAAACAGGGGTGACGTTGGCAAGTGAAACATTTTTTTACAGAATAGGTGGTCAGCCTCATACCAACCTATAAGCCAAGGAACTTTGATGTTTGTTTCTTATAAAACGGATCAGCTGTTGATACGCCGCCATGTTTTATTCTGTCCTATCTTCAAATAGATACGGCAAGATCTATCGACGGTCGTCAAGACTTCTATCCCTGGTTGTATCCAAGAGTACCTAATGTTTTGAGACTCCGTGCACTTTATTTCCCAACAATAATAATTATTTTGTCAAAATTAAAATGATAAAACTGTACATACCATAAATTTGACTTATTTTGTATGTGTACATCTGTTGTAGTTTTATATTTTGTTAAAAAATACTGAAACTTCTTCTTTGGTTTCTGTCAACAGTTGTAAGAGCTGGAGCCTGATTTTGATGGCACCCCTAGTGGCAGTATTTAATTTCAATTCATCCATCTTCCTTCCTCACTTGCCTAATAAAAATATTAGGATGATTTATTTGGTGAGCGCTTTTTTTGTGTGTATCACACTTCAAGAGCCCTCTGCGAGCTTGGTCGTCGCTGTAGAAAGCGCCAATTCTCAAGCAAGACCCAGTTGTTGTTAGGTTGGATGGACCTTTCAGTGACCGGTTATTGGTAAAGGTTTATGAATTTTTCAACCCAGCGAAGAGCACATTTGGAAATATAAATGGTAGGTATATTTTTGTGCTCCGCCGGGATTCAAATCCACAACCTTCCATTTACGAGTCCGAAGTGTTGCCACTGGACTACGGACCGGTCCAAGAATGCCTACCTTCAATGCATCTATTCCCCTTCCTCTTGAAAATCACTCAGTGACAGATAAAACTGACGCTAGGGGCGCTATCAAAATCGGATCCCTGAAAACTGTAAATACGCGTAAAATCTTGTAGAAATGAGAGTTGAAGGAATCTGGGAAGAGACGAGATCCAAACAGCGGGCACTTCTGCCACCAGGATGCTCGGGAGTTTACACACTTACATGTCGGTGCTTGTTGTTCTTCAATAACGGCTACTTTGTGATGCAGCGCCATTGTTTTTTAATCATTAGAGATAAATTTGTCGCTATATTGACGAATTGTGCTCCTACGGTTAATGCAACTTCAGGGCTAGTTCAGTCGCCCGCAGGGATCTCTGCCCATCCAATATACTAAGGGGACGTCACAAGCCAACACTTCATTGTTTTTTTTTTAACAGTGCTCTAGTAATTTCATTGTAAGCTTGCCTTTAGAATGTTCATTCTAAAATGGGCTTAGATTTCTCAATTTTGATTTGACAACATTCATAATACTATAATAATAAGATTTTTTTTTTTTTGCGTACTTCGTATTTAAAGTTTGGGCAGATGATTTTTTGCAAGTTCAATCATCAAATCTACTTGAGCAGCTGTGCGAGTGCTGGTTTGGAGCTTGTGTATGAAGGCTCGCTATTTTTGACGCTAGCTTATGTGATATTAAACTGATAATAAAACTACCCACAGGATTGACGTAAGTCCATCTTTATCATTCAGTATAAAGTCGTATGTTTGCGTTGAAAATACAGGGCCTTAGTATTATTTAGTATCCTGGGTTCTCCTCGTGTAGGGAATGATTTGTGTTGCCAGCGCTGTACGGACTCTGTACTACCGAGTGTGCCAGCATCACTCCTCTCACCTTAGGCCATCTTTATTTTTTATTGACAAGAAAATAACTGAATGACAACTACTGCTTTGTAAAATAAATTCATAAAGAAACTTACTTGTCGCTGGCTTATTTATTGATGTTGTCCTCTCCCCTTGAGTGATGCGTGTGATTCTATACAAGTCATCGATCAACATGATAAACATAGATGCCAACGCCTGTTTCCTCCCATAGTAACAAAGTTATCGGGATAAACAATGTAAAAATGAGACTTGAGATCCTCGTATTAGGGTATCACCGTTGAAATTTGTACCTTTTGTCTTGTGCGTGTGTCGGCTTATGATTTTCAGTTTTTTCATAAAAACTGGTGATGTCTACTGAATTCTAGATTTATTAGAGTAAAATATTTGAAAAGCGTATCGAAATACAAAAAAAATCTGCAAAAAGCATGAAGAGGCGATGTAATTAAAAACTAAAACAAAATCGCCTTTTTTCCATTCTCATACAAATTTTACATGTCCGCAATCCGTTTTTGACCCTTTGATGGCAAGATACGATAAAAAATAGTCAAATGTTTTTAAAGTTGAGTATTTTTTCATATACCTTAGTAATGTAGGTATCTTTTGTTTTCTGTACTAGTCACAAGAATATTTATTTATTTATACACTAAATATTAGTTGCTAATGGTTGTCTCCATTTTTGGTTCCGAAATTTTTCTTTTAGTGTGTTACCATTTTCATTGAAACTGACAATTGCATCCCTAAGTATTTTTTCGTGTCTGGTAACTCTTTGATGCAGTATGGAAAACACAAAAAAAATGATTCGCTACCTTCATTTATTTTTTCTGAGAGGGTCTACGTCTCAACCGTAAACTTGTCGTGATTGTTTTGAGTGGGATTTAGCTTGGAATTATTAGGGTAAATATCGGAATCTGTTGTCAATTGTGTATTGTCTACTTAGAAACATTAGTGCTTCTTAAGATTGTGTGTTTTTATAGTCGCTGGTATTATTAATTTTCAAATAAATAAATTTTACGATTATGTCGTGCATGTTTTGTATTGACGAACGTTAGCGTTACCGTTACCGCGCTACGTCACATTTGTGAGATTAAGGCATATTAATATTGGTTAAAAAAAAATACTTAATTAAAAAAACCGCAACTAAGCTACACATATAGCGTAACTTCTTGCCGCGTTATCCCCGAAGGGGTCGCAAAACTGAAAATCATTAGGCGACACACGCACAAGACAAAAGGTACAAATTTTGACGGCGATACCCATTAACGTCATACATCAAAATGAGACACATACATGACGGTTGCCTGGCAACTAAATATAACAAGATCTCGTTTGTATGAAGTGTGCACCCTAGGGTGCACTCTTTTTTGGTACACAAATCGGTGGGGCTGTCAGATTGACGCAGCCTTGCCGTCAAATACACATTAATTTTGGGTATCGCGCTTTTCGGATTGCGGGACCAGGACAGGAACAGACTGCCACCCGGCGTGAGGGTTTTGGAATCTGTTGGCATTTTTAAGGGAGCACTGAAACGGTACCTTCACAAGTGAAATATTTGTAAAATATCTCATCCTGATTGGGAGGGAGCCCTTGAGGGGTGAGACACAAAAACGGCACTCTTATATCATGTAGAAAATAAAAATAAATAATTGGCTCAGATGCTCCATCTACATGCTTTATGTTGATCGATGATAAAAGTAGAATGAAAGACCTTTATTGCATTGAAAATATATTTATTTCTTTAAAATACAAAAAATATTTTACAATTTGTTATTCACATTCACAACTCAAATAATAAATCATACTCAAACTTGCATGAGCCCGTCCTGGTCATTGACTTATAATATCTGTGGACTAGAAACTGAAAATGCCACCTCGACGGAGCAGAACAGGCTTTGGAGATAGGGCTTTTGGCTCAGAAGAACCGTCGTGTGGGACTAGCTACTTCTGAAGCTGAGGACGGAGACCAGTGGAGAAGGTTTCAAGAAGGAGTTGAAGATGTACATGTTTTCCAAGAAGCAAGGAAGGATGGGCGCCCTTAGGGTGGCTTGAGCCACTAAACGGCACCCAAGAAGAGAAAAACACAAATAATCCAAAATGTATACATATCTGTTTCAGCTTAAAAGGCAAGTCATCCTTAGTAGAAAGATCTTCACAGTGTCATTTTGTTATAAACATAAAAACTTGGGAGAAAACCACAAGTTTTCTAGAATTTTGGCAGCTTTAAAATTCATTCCTGCGCGAAAGCTGTGCGCACACATTCTAGATGTTTTGGTCAGTGAAATTGTCAATTTTTAAATAAAAAAGGAACTATTTAAAACATCATGGCATGTGTAATTATTGAGTGTCAAAAAACAAAATGGAGAAAGTAAGATGCATACAATTTCACAGGTTAGAACATGATTTTTAAATTTTTGTGTTTGACAGGAATGGGAACAACTGTGCGCCATAGTATGTATTAATGCTGTAAGCTAGTGACTACTCCTATATATTATAACTCAATGGTTTAAGGGTAGAAGTCTCGATGACCGTCGCTAGATCTTACCGTACCTATTTGAAGATAGGATGAAATAAAACATGGCGGCGTACCAACAGCTGATCTATTGTATATGAAACAACGATCAGCTGTTCAGGCACCGCCATGTTTTATTCTGTCTTATCCACAAATAGGTACGGAAAGATCTACCGACGGCCATTGAGACTTCCCCCCAGGTACTTTGGTAAGTGCCCAGTGTTTATTCAAGCTGAGGGTGTGACCACTTTTTAATACAATCCATGACATCGGACAACATATCAAAACATGAGCTTATTTTTCAGGTAAAAGTACACACAGGAAAAAACATTAAACACAAATTGAAACATATTTGAGTCAATATGACCCAGCGCAAGACTTAAAACTTCTCTCAAGTGTTCAACATGAAATCAGAGAGAAGTATGCTAAGCAGTAGTGTGCTGAGAGCAGGCGAGGTTAGTGAACTTGACAGTGAGGTACAGTGACAGGTCCGGAGTCTAGCGACCTCAGACTCGTGATGGAAAAACAAATCCTCACATGAACATCCACTTTGCAGCTCCCGCCGCCTTTCCCTGAAACCCGGGTGGCACAGTGAACAGAGTTATTACAGCATGGGGGTCAGTCTCATACGTACCCATTAGACAAGGAACATGCACTAATGTCTACAGTGCTCGGCAAATGAATTATCTTAATACTTATTTACCCCCAGTATAAAACATTGTAGACTCATCCCGATTGCGTAAATAAGAAAAATGAATGAAAACTAAATCACTCCCTAGGAGTGTCATCGTATATTCCTTGTAATTTAAATTTACGCAATCAGTCCAGTTGATAGCTCAGTTGGTAAGAGTGCTTGTATTCCATGCCAAAAGCCTGGGTTAGAATCCCACCTAGGGTGTCAGAAACAATTTCCCGTTTCGGTGTTTATTTCAAAACCAAAATAAAAATATCGGCAAGGTTTATTCAGCCTTAACAAGAAATGAATACCAGCCCTCTTGGGAGCTGGGAAACCCCCACTTCAAATGAAGTGGGTGGCATGAAGCCAACCCCCTTACCTGTAAAAGTAAATAGGTTCCACACGCAATGTAGTAGTGAGTGAGGTGAGATTTATGCAATGCTTTATACTGGGGCACAGGTCTGGTGGACTTGTTATGGAGCATAAGCCCTGCAGATGCCGCCTGCTCCCACTTATGACTAAGTACTGGCTACATTATTCAGTAATATCACAAAACATCTAGACATTATCAGATGTAAAACATTCACACATTATCCTGTAATATCTTAATATAGATTCCAATGCAGGTAGCTAAGACATCAACTTTTATGACAAGCACTTTAGTACATTATTCAAATTTACAAATCCTCGTGTGAACACACTAAATCGAAATAAAAAATCAACGCTGAAAATAAAGAGAGAGAATGGTTCTAAATGACTGAATAATAAACAATGTGAACCATTTTTCGTACAATAGAAATGTAAATGTTCCAATCTGTACTTTATTTATCTTTTTCTTGTTATGCTGTTGAGTTTTTGTTAAGATGGCGCTTTTAAACTCAACAAACTCACAGCTTTTTGTCAAAAATTTATGCTTTCTGATTTCTTGCATACTGCTCCAAGTTTCAAAATGAAATTCATAGAAGATGCTTTGCAACTGACAAACACACACATGTAGAAGCAAGATAGTTTGGTGAAATACCCCACAGTTTCACATACATAGTAAACAGATGTCGCTAGTCTACAACGCAACATAATATACATAGAGTGCTCTCATTTTTCATACTTAAAACACGAGTGCACCCACACTTTCATCAAGATCATTTTCATCATTGCACTTTCATGCTGAAGAAGCCCATGGTAGACATGGGTAAAACATCTGAAAGCTCCAGCTCCCACAGACCACGGCAACAGATCCCGGAAAACACCACTCCGGCAACAAAATATTTATTTTCTTTTACCTTATAAATCTGGCTGTGTAACATCACAACTTCAACTCCTTCAGTCTACGACAATTCATGTGTGGACCTCATCAATCAACCAGGGTGAGAAGTCTTGACGGTCGTCGGTAGATCTTATAATATTTATTTCAAAATAAAGCGCAATAAAAAATGGCAGAACAGCTGAAAACTGCTCCACATAAAATTCATCAGCTGCTGATGCCCCATCATGTGATTCCGTTTACTTTTCAAATATGTAGATAATGGTAAGATCTACCAACGGGTCCACCAATCAAGTAAATCTTGTATAAAAGATAAACAACATATAAACCAGGTGGTCACTGCTGAGTTCACCAGGCAGCAGCTGGCCCCCCCTCCCCTGTGTTTGTCCCCCCCTCCCCCACCCCCTGCCCCTCCCCCTGGCCGCCCTTGCGCTGCAGCTTGAGGTGCACGAGGCGCACATGCGTGGCCAGCGTGGACTTCTGGCCAAAGTTCTTCCCACACTGCGAGCAGGAGAAGGGGCGCTCGCCCGTGTGCACGCGCAGGTGCTTCAGCAGCACGGCCTTGGCCTGCAACACCAACACAATGCTGCATCTTAATGTGCATCCCAGGAAGCTAACTCTCAACAGTGGACTCCAAACCATGGACTTATAATTCTGTGGAGAGCCTATAAATTTGTTCTAAAGTTCTAAACTACTAATACAGTAATAAGTTAATATATACAGAGGAAGGGACAACCGAGACAAGTATGTAGTGATCAGATTGAGGAGATTATGAAAGAATGGGATATACAAAGCGAGCGTAATAGAAGAAAATGCATGAAAAGAAGATGGATATGAATGAATTGAATTGAAGATAGGAAGAAATGGAGGCAGCTCTGCAGAGGCTCTGGCCACCCCTAGCGGAATGGCGATAGAGTTAGTTACTAAACGACATGAAGCAAACAGTACCTGACATTTAAATGTCCCCAGACATAGTTCTTTGTTTTGTCTCGCTTGCACGAGATGCAAAATAAACCCAATCATCAATTTATGGAAACAGTTGATGTTGTTTAGCAACGTAATGTTGATGTTATTTTCCTTTACAACACACTTTAACGCTGTCAAAGGTTTGAAAATATCTGATACTTTTCAATATTTCTGTTACTTAAAGGTAAATATTTTAACTAATGTTCCATTACTTTCAAATACATGCATGTCACAAAATGTTCCATTCATATGTCACGGTATCAGATACAATATTCTATCATCAGAACATCTCTATAACAGAAAATGGCAGTCAGTTCACGAGTGGAACTATGGATACGTAATTCTTAAAGGATTTCTTTCTTAGCCTATTTAGTTTTCATATATCGATGCTCTAAGCATTCAAAATATCACAGACGACCAAGCTCGCAGAGGGATCTTGAGGTGTGATTCACACAAAAACAGCGCTCACTAAATAAATCATCATAATATTATTATTATTTGACCGGTCCGTAGTGTTAACACTTCTGACTCGTGAATGGAAGGTTGTGGGTTCAAATGCTGGCGGAGCACAAAAAATATACCATTTATATTTCCAAATATGTTTTTCACTGGGTGAAAAATTCATATACCGTTACCAAAGACCGGTCACTAAAGGTCCCTCTTGCCTTACAGCAACTGAGTCTTGCTTGAGAATTGGTGTTTTCTACAGCGACGACCAAGCTCGCAAAGGGATCTTGAGATGTGATACACACAAGAATAGCGCTCACTAAATAAATGATCCTAATATTATGATTATAATTATGGATGGATAAGTGAAGTGTATGTTACCCGGAAGCCCTTGCTGCAGATGTCGCAGATGTGTGACCTTGGGGGCCGCACACCCTCGTGGATCTTCTTGTTGTGAGAGCGCAGCCCGTCCCGGGAGCCGAACCTCATGCTGCACAGCGGGCACGTGTAGTCCTTGATGCGCAGGTGGTGCACGTGCACGTGCTGCTGCAGGGACTTCTCGTCCAGGTAGCGGCGCGGACATTCCGCACACGCAAACCTGCAACATGGCTCACTGCAGACACCACCCACAAACTTCTTAACAGGCTACCTGGCAGGCTAGGATTAGGAAATCTTTCCAGCAAGTTGGTAGTTTTGAGCAGGCATTTGGTCACTGAATTTGTCAACTTTTACAGATGAAATGGCATTATTACAAAACATTATGGCACATCCCTATTACCAGCATAACCCATTACAAATCATAACAGAAACAGGTCCCGAATCGACAATTTTTATTTATTTATTGAAACAATATAACATGACAGTTGACACCATAAAGTTATAATGTAATACAAGTATTATGCAAATGCGATACCTTTGGGATAACGCAGGCAAGAAGTTACACTACATGCGTAGCTTAGTTACATATAATGTACGTGATAAAGAAGTCATCTCACTCACTTGAGAGCCTCGGGGTCCAGGTGCCGCTGCGCCTTCTTGAGGTGCAGCCGCAGGTTGTTGTGTGTCTTGAAGCTCTGGTCGCACTCCACGCAGTAGTAGTTGCGCGTGTTGGTGTGCGTGACCTTGTGCATGTACAGCAGGGAGGCGTACTGGAAGCTCTTGGGGCACTGCGGGCAGGCGTAGCGCTTCACCTCCAGGTGCCGCCTCAAGCATGCAAGCATACACAACTGTAGGAACATGATGATAGACAGCAGGGAGGCGTACTGGAAGCTCTTGGGGCACTGCGGGCAGGCGTAGCGCTTCACCTCCAGGTGCCGCCTCAAGCATGCAAGCATACACAACTGTAGGAACATGATGATAGACAGCAGGGAGGCGTACTGGAAGCTCTTGGGGCACTGCACTAGGTATTTGTTTTTTAAATTTTAAAATAAAACTATGTGTTTCACAAAAAGTTATTTTTAATTAATATTAATAATGAATTTGACCTCCGTAAAATGCATTAATATTAGAAAATTTGAATAAAAGATGTAACTCACAGATGTGATCTGTCCTCATGGTGTCTAGCGGCATGATAACAAAACAAAGGCATTGTAAGTGAGGATATGTGCAAGAAGGTAAAACAAATGCATTGTAAGTGAGGATATGTGCAAGAAGGGAAAAGAAAGAAGAAGTGACAGCGCGTGGTCAGACACTACAGTCATCAGATATCGGGCAAAACTGTCCTCCAGAGCCGTGCCGTGCTTTTTGCACAGCAGCAACGGTGGCCTGGAACACGCTGCCCGCATATCTGAGGGAGTCTCCGACAGAGGCGGGCTTCAGGAGAAGCCTCAAGACGCACCTGTTTCCAGGATCGCATCATGCCTCTCTGTGGTGATCGAGTGGAACCTCCGACTGAGGGAGGCGAGTGTCTGGAGAAAAGAACCCAACTGTGTGCAGTTACGCATGAAGCGCCTTTGAGGTGACTGTGGTACGGAAAAGCGCTACAGAATTTTTTTGCATTTCATTTTATACAGGTACTAGCTGTACGAGGTGTGTCTTATAACGCCATTTGAGTATATGAAATAGATTATTTCTATGCATAAAAGAAGCAGCCTTTACGCAACAACAGAGCCAAAACAAAAATTGTAATCCAATTGGAACCAAACATCCCACTATTCATCTCTATGTTATTATTTACATTTTCTGAAAATGGTCTAAAACTGTCAAATCTACCAAATATGCGTTCAAAATTTCATAAGAATCCGTCAAGCCGTTTCGGAGGAGTGTGACCACAAACAATGTGACATGAGAATTATATATATGAGATGTACAGGGTGACATGTTCAGGAAACTTGTCGGTGTTATGGCCGAGGGGGCCACTTGGGCTGATCTTTCTAGCGTATTAGGAATAGAATAACGTTGGTTCAATCTCCGCTTGGGTCATTTGCCCATAACTTTGACCCTGGTTCAACAGATGTAATTGGGTAATTATTAATTAATAATTCATTAAAATAAACAAGAATGAATAATTAATTGATGATATTAATACCTGTTTCTGGCCAGGCAGAATAGATTGGTGAATTGCATTCCTCTTCAAAAATCTTTAAAAAAAAAAACTCACAGCATGTGCGCCCTCAGGGTCTCGATGGTCTTGAACAGCTTGCCGCACTTGTCGCACGCCACCTCTGTGGGCGGGCAGTGCACGCGCATGTGCTTCTGGTACATGGTGCGCTTGCTGGAACACAATACAAGCATGTGACATCAACACAACTAAGCTACACAGCATGTGCGCCCTCAGGGTCTCGATGGTCTTGAACAGCTTGCCGCACTTGTCGCACGCCACCTCTGTGGGCGGGCAGTGCACGCGCATGTGCTTCTGGTACATGGTGCGCTTGCTGGAACACAATACAAGCATGTGACATCAACACAACTAAGCTACACAGCATGTGCGCCCTCAGGGTCTCGATGGTCTTGAACAGCTTGCCGCACTTGTCGCACGCCACCTCTGTGGGCGGGCAGTGCACGCGCATGTGCTTCTGGTACATGGTGCGCTTGCTGGAACACAATACAAGCATGTGACATCAACACAACTAAGCTACACAGCATGTGCGCCCTCAGGGTCTCGATGGTCTTGAACAGCTTGCCGCACTTGTCGCACGCCACCTCTGTGGGCGGGCAGTGCACGCGCATGTGCTTCTGGTACATGGTGCGCTTGCTGGAACACAATACAAGCATGTGACATCAACACAACTAAGCTACACAAACAGTGGAAATTTTTGCCTGTCTTATCTCCGAAGGGATCTATTTATATGTGGAACATATTTCTAATTACATGTAAGGGTGCCGGCCTCGCGTTAAACACCTCATAATAGGCAAAATAAATAGTGGAAATTCTTACTTGCGTTATCTCCCAAGGGACCTACTTACATGTAGAACATATTTATTTTTACAGGTAAGGGTGCCGGCCTTACGCCAACCACCTCATAAAAGATAAAATAAATGTGGTGTTTGTGATGTTTTTTCATGTGCCGTTTATGGTATAATATGTGATGTTCTTGTGTTGTTTTGCCATTGTGATGCAATGCCATGTGAGTTTTTGTCATGTGTAATTAAGTCATGTGTTGTTTTATCCTGTCACCCTTTGAATTATGTGTAATGTATATAACGCAACGCAAAACGCAACTAAGCTACACATATAGTGTAACTTCTTGCCGCGTTATCCCTGAAGGGGTCGCATGTGGTGAGTTGAACCTACTTATTTTTACAGGTAAGGGGGCCGGCCTTACGCCAACCTTTTCAGTGAAGTGGGGGGTTTCCCAGCTCCCGAGGGGGCTGGTACTCATTTCTTGTGAAGGCTGAGTAAACCTTGGCGGTATTTTATTTCGAGGTTTGAAATAAGCACCGAAACGGGAAATCATTTCTGACATCCTCGGTGGGATTCGAACCCGAGCTCACGGCATGGAATGCAAGCACTTTACCAACTGAGCTATCGACCGGATATAAAAAATATATTAATTTTTAGTAGGAGTGGTCTACACATATATCGGGGAAAAGACTTTATTCAAGAAGATTTTATTCACTCAGCCTGAAGCTAGAATCTTAGAAGTGGCATGTTTGTTGTGAGGTTGTGTATTGGTGCAGGAGCTTACACCAGAGTCTTGCCGCAGATGTTGCAGATGTAGATGTGTGGCGCCTCCTGGTGCAGCAGCCCGTAGTGCTCCAGCAGGTGCTGACGCGAGGCCTTGACGCAGCCACACTCCTTGCACTGGTACTTGGTGCTGTGGGACTTGAGGTGGCCGCGCATGGACACGGCGGAGGCGAGGAACTGGTGGCACAGCCCGCACTCCAAGTAGCCCGGCTCCTACGCACAGCACACTAGAGGCTAGCACTGTTGTAACTATAGCGTAGAATGCAATATTTCAGTGGAAACTTTGTAGAACTATTAAAAATATATTATTTTGTTTTCACTATTTGTTTATTTGAAAATGGCCAAGAGGCCGTAATCGGTCAAACTCACTTTTTGTTTTATCAACAAATATAGAATTAAATTGTGTTTTTTTTTTAATTTCTTAGTAGCGTAATACAATATTTTTGCAAATTAGATTTCAGATGTCACTGTTTTCATGCTCACCGGCTGATGCTTGGCCATGTGGTTCCTCAGCACGTCTTCATAGTTGAACCCCTTGACGCACAGCGCGCACTTGTAGGGCGCCTTGATGTAGCGCTCTGCCTGGCCCGCCTCCTGCAGCTGCCGCACTATCTCCTCGTGGCTCAGCTTTATCACCTAAAGTAGAGTCCATGCAAGACAATCAATGAATAGCGACATGCATTGAATATCTAATCTAATCTAACCTGCAGGGTGTATGTATATTTGGGTTTTTATATTGTAAGTCCACATGCAGCATGTTTAAGCACAAACTTATACGTGTCTGCTTGTGGAAATGCATATGATGTGTATCCTTAATGTTACCTATCTATGCAACTTAGATTAGATTTGATTTGTTTCATGACTTGACTTCCAGGGTGCCGGAAACAGTGAATATACCATCTATATTTTTAGATATATTCTTTGTTGGGTTGAAAAATTCATTCACCTTTACCAAAGACCGGTCATCAAAGGTCCATCCAGCTTTACAGCACCTGGATCTTGCTTGAGTATTGGTGCTTTCTAAAATGACGACCAAGCTTGCAGAGGGCTCTTGAGGTGTGATTCACACAAAAACAGCACTCACCATATGGATCATCTTAATATTATTATTATTAACTACTAGACTCCTGACTCGGTAATCCATAGGCAAACCGGCATAGTTCCTCGACTTATAGGTTGGTGTGCGGCTGACCACCCATGCTGTAGAAAATGGTTCACTTTGCCAATGTCACCCCTGTTTCGGGGAAGGACGGCAAGAGTTGCAGGGTGTATGTCCATTTGAGATTAGGGTTTTTGTATTGTAGATTCACATGTGGCATGTGTAAGCGCAAACTTGTACGTGTCTGCTTGTGAGAATGCATATAATGTGAATTCCCAATGTTACATATTATCTTTGCAACTTAGATTAGATTAGAAACCGGGCAGAATGCGCCCAGCCTGTAGGGGGCCTGACCTTGTACTGCGCTGTCTCCAGCACCATCCTGCTGTTGAACTTCCCGCCCTCCACCTGGACTTTCTTCTTCTTGGAGCTCTTCTTCTTCTTGGCCCTGTCATGCTTGTGCTTATGCCTCAGGCGAGGAGCAGCCGCTGCGGAGGCGGAGAGGGGCAGGTCGTCATAAGCATCAAACTCCTGGTCACCATCAGAGTTGTACTCCTCCTTCACATCTTTGCAGTCAATCTCTTCAGCCAGGAAAGCCTGCAATACACAGAGGAAAAGGTGGTAATGTGGTCCCTGCAATTATGTTGGCCCCCTTCAATATTCAACAGTTCAGTACCTGTGGGGTGGTGTGTGTGAGGACAGAGGAGACGCAGGCTTCTCCGCCCTCAGGCTCCTCCTTGCACTCCCCCGAGGCCTCCAGGTGCAGCAGCAAGGTGTTGCTAGTCACCAGCTGACATCTCCTCACTTCTGCTAACACAGAACTTTTGGGAAACAGGCTTTCTGTCTCCTGAAAAAATAGTGTTTACACTTTTTGAACATATCAGTTTAAATATATATAGGTATAGATGATATATTTGGTGAACACTTTTTTTGTGTGAATCACACCTCAAGAGCCTGCTCTGCAAGATGACGGTTCACAGCTAATTATAACATTACAAATACTAGCCAATACTATTAATGGCATATTATGGATATCAATTCTGGTAATTGCATCCAGATTAGACTCAGAATATGTATTTGAAATTTGGGGAATATATGTGATGTCGCCTGGCCAAAGACAGTACAATGTCATAATTTAAAAACAATATTATGAGGGAAGTTTGCGACACTAACCCCTGTATTCACGATCAAACCTGGCACTAACTTAAGGGCAAACTAGCGCTTAGATTGGGGAAATTCATTTCAAGAACAATACTTAAGGTAAAATTAGCGCTCAAGCCCTCCAAAAACTAGCACTTAGGTAAGTAAGGTCGACACGTATATTAACCAACGCTTAAGCGCTGTCAAAATATTCCGTCATATTTCATTGTCATCACATTTTTTGTTTGATTGTGAATTTACATGAAAAAATGAATTCTTACTATGAACATGATTTTTACGAGTGTATTAACATTGTTTTGACGAGAATATTTACATTGTTTGACCATCAGAATTGGGTTTGTTCTCCGGTATGGTCTAGGACCATACTGCAATGACAGATGAACTGTCAAAATATTCCGCCGCATTTCATCAGCACATTTTTTGTTTGGTTGTGAATTATTTACATAAAATAATGAATTCTTACGATACAGTTGACTTCAACGAGAATAATAACATTGTTTTGTTCAAAAATAGTGTCCCAAGAAAATATATCAGAGACTGTAAAGACCCATTTACGTATTACGAAGAGGAAGAATTTAGAAGACGTTTTTGATTGAAAAAATGCGTCGTTCTGTATACAGTTTTACCGTTGCTCATTGAGGGTTGCAAAGCCAACAATTTCTTCGATCTGTTATTTTATCTTCTATTACAGGTTTTTCTTTAATCAGAGCCACCAGCAGCTCCTTTTCCGCTGGAGAAAACAACATCTTTTTGGCGCTGAAATCGATCAAAACACTTTACCTACATTGGATATTACATAAATGTATTTTTAAAAACTAATAGAAATTGTAAACAAACAAATTCGTACTTACGGTTTACTTAAATTAGTAAGTGCGTTTTACGTACTTATTTGTTGTCAAGTTTTATGCACAGCTGATATGACATTGAAATTTGAAAGAAGCGGCAATGATAAGAGTGAAGTACGCCGAATATCGGTCGGAAGGTACTGACCAATTACAGAGCTGGGTTTTTTCGAGAGCCAATGACAAACCCGTACATCTCCTGGGGGTTGGGCACTAGGCTGATTACTACTTTAGTGTTCTTTGTGAAACAAAACGCTCCAGAATGTCGACCCTTGAGTTAGTGTAGCGCTTGAGTTAGGCACTTAAATCAGTTTTGATCGTGAATACGGGGGTAAGATGCACCATCCTGCACTGAGCATTACTGCCAAGTGTATGCGCTCACAGTGCTGTGAACTAGAAAAACCCTGATAATTGGGAATCCGTTTATTGAATACTACGGGTGACGCCACATAACCACGGGACATTTTGAATGTTGGGAGTCCATTAGCGGCTCAAAAACGCTGGTGAGGGAGCCAACCAGGAGATTAACTACCGTGTTCGGCAATCGTGTGTTTGCTATAGCGGGTCTCTCTTTGTGGAACCAGCTGCCACTGGAAGTGCGAGCATCGACCCAGCTCAAGACACACTACTTCGCTGCGATAGCACAGCAAGCGAAGCGGCGCTATATTAAAGTATCATCATGAAAATATAAAAAAAAACATTCATCTATGCAACTAAGCTGCACATGCAGTGGCATGTTTAAGCCACGCTCCTGGTCCTGGCTTAGAATTGTCCACAGATAAGCAGCCGTTGTTACCTTGCTGGTGAGCTTGGCATGTGAGGTGAGCAGGGAGCGCGCCTGCAGGGCCTGCCGGTGGAAGGTCTCCAGCTTCCTCAGGGCCAGGTGGCACCAGCTGCACACCCAGTCATAGTCATGCAGCTCCTGGGGACACACATCAAGGTCACAACAGTGACAGACATTGCTGAACTCCACCTACATGAGCAGCTTCATCAACTTTCATTATATTTTAGATGTCCCTTTTAGGGGGGAACGGTCCGTAGTCTAGCGGTAACGCTTCTGACTCGTAAATGGAAGGTTGTGGGTTCAAATCCCGGCGGAGCACAAAACTACACCATTTCTATTTTAAAATATGCTCTCAGTCCTTGTATGTCCTTCTCTCAGGCTATAGGATACAGGCAATACAAAACTCTAATATTCGTGTAAGGCTGTTGATATCCTAGATGGATATAAGCAGGATGTGAGCAGAATGTGTGCAGCATACCTGAGAAGGAAAAATAAGTTGAAGAGCGTGTCGGGTTGCGCTACCCTCGCTTTCTACACGGTTCGTGGGGCCCTCGGAGAGACAGGTGAGGCACGGGTGCTGGACGGGGGGCGACGTTTTCAAATCTTTAGCCATTGATAATTCGAAAATTTATGAAGGAAGCAGGAATAACTTTGTCAGGGAGAATTTAATTTTGTCAACAATAACCCGGCGAGACTAGCTGACAAATAATGATAAATTATAAATATGGGGTGGGGAGGTGGGAATAGAACTAGATACTGACGCTCATGCCTAAGAATCTTTCATACAAACGATATTGACCACAAGCTTCCTTACAATACCAGTAGATAATGCTTTATTGGTTCTTGTCCACAATAATAGTAGGAAACTACTGTGTGGTATTACCGATATTCCCTTGACAGCAGAAATGGCGCCCACAGATAACGCTTGCTTGGCGTGGGGTCGTAAGTTTTTAACCGTTGAATGCTGTTTTTGGCTGTTTTCACAGGCGTTAAATTGTGCAAAAAGTTATTTGAAAAGAATATAATACTTTGTGCGTGAAAAAAGTGCGTGAAAATGGTGTATTGGTGGCCTGGTGCCGGACAACGTATTTCCGTCGTAACCTCAAAAAAATTCGACAGCTATAAAGTACAAAAAACCTTCATGTTTTTGTTACGTTCCAGCTAAAAAATACTAGTGCCTCTAAATAAACTTTAATTGACATCAAACTTTCAAAATGATTTACATTATTTTAACCTAATTTGCCAAAACCTTAATTACCTTAATTTAGCTTAAAACCAAAATGTAGTTCGGTGTATTATTTAAGAATGTATATTTGTGTAAACTTGTATATTTTATTTTAAAAGATATAAATTTTTAAAACAAAAAAAAACTTTTATTTGACATGACCTCACCATTAGTTTCCTATAATGTCAAAAATATTTTAAATAAATTTTAGGTATAAGTGATATTATACATTCCATAATATTATCAAAAGCTTCCATATAAAACTCATAGGTGGCTAAGATTCGGGCATTCCCCTTTTTTTTATTCAGTGGGATCTCTATATACCTATAATACTCTGTGCTGACGCTCACAGAGTATAGGTATACTGACGCTCCTGTTCTCCGCGGGAATTTGCTATTTTAACAAAAGAAGAAAAATAATACAAAGTAGTAGAAAAATATATTCCCAACTTGTCAATGCAAAAAGTGGTAGGTAAATAAAAAAAACAAAAAGCTGCCAACCATGTACAAAATGAAACAATCGTACTTTCTTTATGAAATAACCATAGAAATAACTTTTCAGATTCATTTACTATTGAAACAATTACTTTCAATAAACAATTAAATATTTTTTAAAGTATCAATGGAAATATTATCTACAATTTGTTCACTTTTGATTTAATCAAATGAACGATTAATGATCATTGTTGGCTTCCTCATTTTATACGTAAATAATGGTGCGAGCAGCAGTGCAATATTTTTCTTTTGTCATTTCTATCAAAAACATTAGGAATTATCCGTCCTTGCGCGAAATATAACGGGAATTCAAGACTGGTAAATAATTCGAGAGATAATTTCATCCTCTAAACACATTCCTGTCGTTACATTACGTTTAATTAAAGTTAATAAAAACTAAACAGATGTTTCCTTTCTATTGACAGCTGCCTACATTCCAAACGTCATGTTTGAATATTTCGGTTATCTCGCTGCATTTTATTCGAGAAGTGGAATAAGTGAATGTATTTCCTCGTGCGATTAGCTCAGCCTGTAATGATTGAGCTGTAATGTTCCCTGCGCCACATAAGCTGTTGTTGTGTTGTGTTGTGTAGCCATGCAGCTGCGGTGAGAGCGCGCCATGGAGGACGCGCCGCCAGCTCTCTTCAGGGAGATCCACAAGCACGCCTGGCTGCGCCGCCTGCCCGACAGGCCCGGCAACAAGGTGAGACGACTTAACCAACATCTAGCTGCACTTCCATTATGAATAGCCAATTCTGTTGATAAAAGTGTTGCCACACAGCAGAGTTACTATGATTGCTAATACACGACTGACTGATGACACGTAGTCTGTGCGTTTCGCCTATGTCTACGATGGGCTTGATGAAAACTGTGATCATTGCGCTCTCATTTTGAAGAAGCCCATCTGCGTGCATAGGAACGCTGCGCCCTACCCGGAGGGCACTGCCTTGCTGATGTGTGTGTGTGTTACAGAAGCTGTGTGTGTGGGGGCCGGAGCGCTGGTGGGTGGTGTTCTGCGTGCACGGGGACGCCGCACCCTACCTGGAGGGCTATGCGGAGGCGGCGGGGGCGGCGGCGCACACTCCCCGCTGGCGCGCCCCGCTGGGCTCCGCGCTGCACGTGTCTGGCAGCATCCGCCCCGAGCGCGGGGAGTACGAGTTCGTGGTGGCGCTCAGGGAGGGTGCCGTGAGACTGGTGGCGCCCACCAGGTACACCTCTGCTTTACTTACCTCAGGTCTTCTACATCTGTTCCCTGGGTATAAAACATTAAGTAGGTACTTAAATCTTGTCTTGATTACGTAAATCAAAAATGTATGGAATGTGTGACAGCACTTCTAGAGAATGATTTAGTTTATATGCATTATTTTGATTAACACAATCAAGGTGAATGTACACAACTTTTATACTGAGGGCATCTGTGGATGGGTTGTCTGTGATTGATTTGTCGAGAAACTGTCTGTTACATCTGTTGCAGTATTTTAATGAATGTATTGGGACATTAATCTAGACTCCTCGTCGTCTTTGTGTTGAGACTTTCCTTTCTGCCTCAGGGAATGCATGCAGGACTGGGTGGACACTCTGCGCAACAAACTCCGGGAAATGAAGATATTATCTCCCCGAGACAATGTGTACAGCAAGGCCCCCGAGCAGGCGCGAGCTCGAGCTCCCACACGGGACCCCACCTCCCCCCTCCCCCCGCCTCCCCCTGGAGCCCCCCCCAGGGTGCCTGGGACTGAGCACCCCCGGCCGGCGGATGCAGCGCCGACAACACGCAGCACATCTAGACCTGCAGAGACAGAGACAGCAGAGGCAAGCAGCAGCCGAGCCCGGGGGACTCCTCAACAGGCCGACAAGACGAGAGCTATTATATCTAACTTTGAAGTGCTGCAGGCAACTGTAGACAATGTCCTCCGAGCCGGCAGCTCCAGGACGGGCAGGGCAGACAGTGTTACCATCAATGTGAACCCGGAGCAAAGCCAGACGACCCCACAGCCTGCAGAGCAGCCTAGCCCGCCCCACACACAACTCGAGGCTTCCAACGTAAACGTTGTCGAAACTGTGACATTAGTGAATAGTGACATCTTGTTAAATTGTGATGAGACAACCCCAGCTGAGAACAGCAGTGCTGCTCATGCAGAGAAGTTAGATGGAAGAGTTGATAGCAAACATGAGACTGAGAGTGCGGGTGTTGTGCTGACCACCAATGATGAAGTAAATGTGAATGCGTCTTGCAGCCGCAACTCGAATGTGGCCGGCAGCAGGGACGGCCAAGATGTGGCGAGCAGCATGCAGGCAGGGAAACAATGGACAGACACCGATGTGCTGAGGGACCTAGGAAATACTGCTGCCCAATCCATGCAAGGGAAACACAAAATACATACAAAACAAACTGATAGGGATGCTTCAAAAGATCAGTGGACGGGGCAAAAGCTCAATATCACTAAAACAAAATTACACGTCACTCAAGACCTTTCCGAGACCGAAAACGATGAAAAGAATTGGTCGGAGATAGATCTGTTCCTGGAACAAAAGTGGAAAGGGGATCTGAATGATAACAGTTATTTAAAGTTGTCAGATGTGAGTGCGGGGGATGCCTGGGTGAGCGAGGCGTCCTGTAGGGAGCCCCCTGGGGAGGGGGCGAGGAGCATCTCCCCCAGGAGCCCCAGCACGGGCACTTCACAACTTGCCAACATATCCGGGATGAATGTTTGCTTGTCCGAGTCCTTGCCGGGCTTGGGAGCCAGTGAGACGGCTTTTCCCGAGTTCAATAATCCAGCCAACTCAACTGAAAGAGTTCAGAGATTTCAAGTGGAGAATAAAACCAAAGATCAGTATACAAAGGTAAATATTACTTACTTCTCCCTTTAATCAAATTAATTATGTTTTGTCATCAATCTAAAATAATGATAATGTTCTCCTATTTTTGTATTTTTTCAGGTTAATATGAATGAGAAAATAAAGAAAATTGAATGTGTCAAAAAAGATCATTTGATAGCAAAGACTTGTGATATTGTGACGGCTTCTGAAAACAACTCAACACCGCAAGAAGAAAGGAATGAGAAATTATTTCAAATTAAAAGTATGTTTGATCAGCAGATGGCCAATAGTGAGAAGTCCACAAGTGTCACAAAACCAAAGGTCATTCCAAGAACTGTGATGAATGTGAGGTGCAGCCAAGACCTGGACATGGTAGTCAACATCAACCAATCCAATACTTCCGTCAACAAACCAAGCATTGTTCAAAGGTAAGCCATGCTTTGTTTTCCCCCCTCAACTTATTGTGCTCCTCTTGAATATATTACAAATTAAAGTATGTCTGTCCTCTTTCAGAAAGAAAGTGTTTCTCAACAGAACATCCTCCGTGCCTGATGCTGCGGCCACTCAAGAAATCCTGCAGAACCACGGCAGCCACATGGTGCAGGACACCAGCTGCAACGTCACCATCATCTCTGTCCCGGCCAACAAGCAGCAAGCCCCCAGTCCAGCGGCCCAATGCCCTGCATCGCCCAAATCAAAAGACAGCCGACTGAATGGAAGACATTACGTCAATGTTGTAACTGATGGTAAAAGTGAGGTCACATTGACTGCCGCTTCAGACTCACAACAATGTGTTACAAATAATGCCGGCAAAGATTGTGAAGAGGCTGCCAGTGTGTGTTTGAGTGTGGGCTCAGGGTATGGACACATCAGGCACAGCTCTAGCACTAGCGTAGGGACACCGGCAAGCAAACACATCTCCGTGGATAAAACAGAACCTAGTCAAGCTGTTGTTGAACTTAAAGCAGACGGCAACTTAGCAAAAACAGCACGCGGACATTCCATTACTAAAGTAGGACATGAAGAATCTCAAGTTAATAATTTATCAAAAGAAAACAGTCCGATTGTTAGGGGAAGAAGAAAGTCGGAAAGTGGATCCTCTAATGTGAGTGTAGGGGAGAGAGCAGGAGAGGAGACTGTGACGGTGAGTGGGAATGACGGCCTGTATGAAAGTGTGTTCACTCCGTTCACCGTGACCAAGTCTGTGGGAAAGACAGAGACAAGGAATCCCCCCAATGAGCCCGCCAATGAAAATCAACTCATTCTCAAAATTAATGAGCCCAGTGATGAAGGCAAGCGGCGAAGTCTGGAAGAAAACCACAACAATGGAAGCAGGAAGATGGGGAAGACGAGCGAGGCAGCTGTTCCCTCGGGGAGCGGGCAGCAGAGAAGCCAACTCCCCAGGACTGCTAGGGGAAACCAGTATGAATTCTTATCTTGGATTAGAGACGAGGAATCCAATCCTGATGTTCAAGAAAATGAAGAGAACAAAGCTGCTCCAGATGCAAACAGAAAACCAAATAAGCAAAGTGCTGCCAACCTGTCAAAGTTTAAACCACCAAATATTTTCACTCGCGGCATCACTGAACTCTCGATAATGACTAAATTCAAGAACTTTGGTCACTCCAATGTCGCCAGACAACCTCTCATCAGTCAGTTCTACGCGGGGACAGATAACAATGTGAATGTTGTAACACCTGCTGGTGCTGCGGAACAAAGTGCAGGTAAGGAAAAATAACAGAAATATGTTAAAAATTTTTTTTTTTACAATCTAATTTTAATTTAAAATATTTTAGTAGATATTGATTAATTATACTGCAATATGGTATCGTTGTGGTTTTTAGCGGGTTGTATTTAATCAGAATTGTGGTTCATTGATTCTACACAATTTATTTTTTCACTTACAGTTCCGACAGAGTTTTTACATTTGAACAGTACGATGGTTGATTGGCATCTGTCTGTCCAGGGGATTCTGGTCCTAATTTATACTGATAATTAAGATCATTCTCGAGACATTCTCGGAGAATCGTTACATACCACCTTTCTGGATTTCACTAGAATATTTGATTCAACACTTAATTAATCTTGAACAAATACAAATCATTATTAGGTACCTACCTGACACAGACAAACCAAACACAACTACTAATATTTTGCATTTTCCTAACAATATATAGTAACTAGGGGCTCTGCCCCTGGCTGCTACGCAGCCCAATCCCGTAACATTTAGGGAATGTGTATATTGCGCGTAGTTTCTTAGCGTTAAAATTCGTAATATTAGAAAACATGTAAAATAAAAACGTGCAGTTTTTGTAAAAGAAAACTTATATAAAACTTTCTATAATAAATTTATAGAAAAACACCATTCAAAAATTAAAAAATACACTGGGAATATCCTGCACTGTAAACGGTTATACATTAATATAATAGATACATCGATAGTGTATGCAAATATTGATTTGATATAAACTTTTACTGTTTTCACATTTGCCCATCACTATGATCTGTCATGCACTGTAAATGATTATAGATTAAGAGAATAGATACCTACATCGACACTGTTTGAAAATATTGATTAGATATAGGTACATCGATACATTAATGCAATAAAATATATATCGGAAATCTGATAGGTTGGTGTGAAGCTGACCTCCATGCCGTAAAAACCTAGTTCACTTTAGCCAGTGTTTTAGATTTGTGTACATATTTTGTTGCACAGAGTCAGCAGGTCCATCAGCCGGCCTGCCCAGCAAGAGCAGCGGGGGAGGCGGGGAGAGGAAGGCGGGCAAGCTGTCCTTCTTCAATAAGCTGGCGGCGCTCAAGCCAGGCGGGGAGAGGAGCAGCCTCAGGAGGAACTGGTCGGAGCACAATGACAGGACTGCTCCCCTCATCATCAAGCAGCCCAGCAAGGTCATCACCACTCAGATATTACAATTACAGATCGTCGCTGCACGTAAAATTTGACTTATGTGAAAAATTTACGAAAATGAGTTTAATACATGAATCGACTCAGTTTTTTCCGCTCTATCATCTAAAATAAGATTTATGTAAAATAAATGAATTTTTCACTAAATAAAAAACGAAGTATGTTTTTGTATCCAAAATCATGCCCGCAAATATGACCTATGTGACGACTGCGCACATAAGTCATATTTTAGCGTGCGCCATTTTGAATCTGCGGCGACATTACTCGAATTTTATACCTGCGTATCCACCGGTGTGAAGACAGCCTGACAAAGCCGTTTCCCTACATGTATGGATTTTATTTTCATGGGAATTAAATTATATTTATTCATTCCTTAAGTTTTTTTCCATTAAACTAACTCGTATGTAAACAAATTGTCTTTTCGCTAGTGATGTGATACAAAAAAATCTTTCAAATTTTGATACTTTACAATTTTTCATACTTTGGGCTGGAAGATTGTGAGAGAACGAATTCATAAACACCCCTTTTTTTCTTCTAATATGATAGCTAAGTATATAATGAAGCCTAATAAGCAATAAAAAAAATGTGTCTTTTCGCTAGTGATGTGAAAAAAAAACTTTAAAAATTTTCATACTTTACAATTTTTCATACTTTGGGCTGGAAGATTGTGAGAGAACGAATTCATAGACACCCCTTTTTTTCTTCTAATATAATAGCTAAGTATATAATGAAGCATAATTAGTAATAAAAAAATGTGTCTTTTCGCTAGTGATGTGAAAAAAAAAATCTTTCAAATTTTCATACTGTACAATTTTTCATACTTTGGGCTGGAAGAATGTGAGGGAACGAATTCATAGACACCCCTTTTTTTTCTTCTAATATGATAGCTAAGTATATAATGAAGCATAATAAGCAATAAAAAAATGTGTCTTTTCGCTAGTGATGTGAAAAAAAAAATCTTTCAAATTTTCATACTGTACAATTTTTCATACTTTGGGCTGGAAGATTGTGAGGGAACGAATTCATAGACACCCCTTTTTTTTCTTCTAATATGATAGCTAAGTATATAATGAAGCATAATAAGCAATAAAAAAATGTGTCTTTTCGCTAGTGATGTGAAAAAAAAAATCTTTCAAATTTTCATACTGTACAATTTTTCATACTTTGGACTGGAAGATTGTGAGAGAACGAATTCATAGACACCCCTTTTTTTCTTCTAATATAATGGCTAAGTATATAATGAAGCATAATAAGTAATAAAAAAATGTGTCTTTTCGCTAGTGATGTGAAAAAAAAAATCTTTCAAATTTTCATACTATACAATTTTTCATACTTTGGGCTGGAAGATTGTGAGAGAACGAATTCATAGGCACCCCTTTTTTTCTTTCAATATGATAGCTAAGTACATAATCAAGCATAATAAGCAATAAAAAATATGTGTCTTTTCGCTAGTGATGTGAAAAAAAAACTTTAAAAATTTTCATACTTTACAATTTTTCATACTTTGGGCTGGAAGATTGTGAGAGAACAAATTCATAGACACCCCTTTTTTTTCTTCCAATATGATAGCTAAGTACATAATCAAGCATAATAAGCAATAAAAAAAATGTGTCTTTTCGCCAGTGATGTGAAACAAAAATCTTTCAAATTTTCATACTGTACAATTTTTCATACTTTGGGCTGGAAGATTGTGAGGGAACGAATTCATAGACACCCCTTTTTTTTCTTTCAATATGATAGCTAAGTACATAATCAAGCATAATAAGCAATAAAAAAAATGTGTCTTTTCGCTAGTGATGTGAAAAAAAAACTTTAAAAATTTTCATACTTTACAATTTTTCATACTTTGGGCTGGAAGATTGTGAGAGAACGAATTCATAGACACCCCTTTTTTTTCTTCCAATATGATAGCTAAGTATATAATGAAGCATAATAAGCAAAAAAAAAATGTGTTTTTTCGCTAGTGATGTGAAAAAAAAAATCTTTAAAATTTTCATACTGTACAATTTTTAATACTTTGGGCTGGAAGATTGTGAGAGAACGAATTCATAGACACCCCTTTTTTTTCTTCCAATATGATAGCTAAGTACATAATCAAGCATAATAAGCAATAAAAAAAAATGTGTCTTTTCGCTAGTGATGTGAAAAAAAAAATCTTTCAAATTTTCATACTGTACAATTTTTCATACTTTGGGCTGGAAGATTGTGAGAGAACGAATTCATAGACACCCCTTTTTTTTCTTTCAATATGATAGCTAAGTACATAATCAAGCATAATAAGCAATAAAAAAAATGTGTCTTTTCGCTAGTGATGTGAAAAAAAAAACTTTAAAAATTTTCATACTTTACAATTTTTCATACTTTGGGCTGGAAGATTGTGAGAGAACGAATTCATAGACACCCCTTTTTTTCTTCTAATATAATAGCTAAGTATATAATGAAGCATAATTAGTAATAAAAAAATGTGTTTTTTCGCTAGTGATGTGAAAAAAAAAATCTTTCAAATTTTCATACTGTACAATTTTTCATACTTTGGGCTGGAAGATTGTGAGAGAACGAATTCATAGGCACCCCTTTTTTTTCTTTCAATATGATAGCTAAGTATATAATAAAGCATAATAAGCAATAAAAAAATTTGTCTTTTCGCTAGTGATGTGAAAAAAAAACTTTAAAATTTTTTATACTTTACATGACAAATGACTAGTACCTATGAAATTTGACTTATGTGACGAGTTGCGTGCGCGCCACATCATGTAATATGATGTATGTGCACTTTTTTATTAATAGAAGGATAAGTTTTTACAAAATATTGCGAAAAGCACATTGAGGATATTTAAAATATTCAAATCTATCATCTTTGTGCTAAAATATTGGTAAAGAATTAAAATTAAAACATTAAAACAGTTTTTTCTTGTTTTCTCAAAACAAGGTATATGTCACATAAGTCAAATTTTACGTGCAGCGACGAGATATTGTCTAGCTTAGTAAGGCCTGTTATTTTTCAAGTTTTTATAATTTAAGGTTGATAGCTTCACCCTATAGGAATATGTTGAATGATATTCGATCATATTGCGGGGTAAAAATAAAAGTTTAAAAAAAGTGATCGTTCCTTAGAGCGGGAATTTGCATTCCGGCGTTAATAATAATAATATTTGAATGATTTATTTGATGAGCGTTGATTTTGTGTGAATCACACCTCAAGAGCCCTCTGCAAGCTTGATTTTCACTGTAGAAAGCGCCAATTCTCCAGCAAGACCCATTTGCTGTAAAGCTGGATGCACCCTTGGTGAACATCCTTTGTATAGGCTTATTAGGTGCTTCCCAGTATTGATGTGATGTTTGGTGCAGGCCCCCAGAGCTGGTGCTGCGCCCCTGCGCCCCCGCCAGGAGAACTCCTCTCAGCGCCGCCGCAGCTCCTCCCTCAGCAACTCCACACTCCCACCAGGTAACTGATAGCCCCACCAGCACAACACTGCTTTCACACATTATGCAACTACTAAAACGCAATAAGCTATACTTATAGTTGAACTTTTTGCATGCGTTGCTGCTGTCATATGTAGCTAGTGGAACCTATTTATTTTCACTGGTTACGGGGCCGGCATTACACAGTTGAAGTGGGGGTATCCCATCTCCTGAGGAGGCTGGTTCTCATTTCTTGTAAGTAAAGGCTGAGTAAACCTTGTCGGTATTTATTTTTGGTTTGAAATAAGCACCGAAACGCGAAATCATTTCTTATACCCTCGGTGGGGATTGAACCCTTGCTCTCAGCATGGTATGCAAGAATTCTACTGACTGAGCCATCGACCGGACTTTTTATGAGCTTGGTCGTCGCTACAAAGCGCCAATTATCAAGCAAGACCCAGTTGCTGTAAGGCTGGATGGATCTTTGGCGACCCGTCTTTGGTACAGGTGTATGGATTTTTCAACCCAGCGAAGAGCATATTTGAACAACCTACCATTTACGAGTCTGAAGCGTTATTACCAGACTGAATCGTTCAGTTTTTTTTTTGACACAATAAGTTGTCCTAAATATTTTTTTTCTACACAAGAGGTTACCCTAATTACAGTGCATCCTCACAGCCATCAACGCACTTTTTTTTGCACTTCTTCTAACATACCTATGTATTTTTTTCTTTAATTTTTACCGTACTCCAATTACTCTAGAGCAGCGGTTTCCAAACTTTATACTACCATACCTCCCTAAAATATTTTTTTTTTCGCGCCTCCCTTTGTACGTTTTTTTTTTTTCGCACCTCCTTTTCTACGTTTTATTTCTTAATATACTCATACCAATCCATTCATGTAAAACAATCGGTTGGGATAATGTGATGATCAGAATGTTGAAGCCTTTTTTGTATTTTTTCAGAATCTTCTAGTCCAGGCCCTGTGTCTCCGTCAACCATTCACGGTCCTGGCAACATTGGTCCAGGTAAAGTTTATTTAATTGAATCTCTTCCGCCTTTTTTTAGAAATTGGATTAGCAACCCTAGCATCCATTCTTCCCCTTCTGTCTTCTACTTACATCAACATGTTCTCCCTCCTCTGACACGCGCCCTGTATATCCATCCCATGCAAGTGGCAGAAGGCCCTCCCGTGAGGCTAACAATCTCTCCAGTGTAAAACAAGACAAGGTGCCTCAGAACACAAACAAGCAATGATAGCCATAAGTAAAATAATTGAAAGGTTGATGATTGTAAATTACACCTTATTTGGGTTTCGGTTCCGAGCATCTTTTGTAAGTTTTAACTGAAGGCCGCAGTGAGCGTGATGTTAGTGAACATGTTCGGGAGGCGATCTCCTGACTAAGCTGCCAACCACCTTAAGGAGGAAAAGAAAATAAAATAGAATAGAATAGACTTATATCAACATCAGTTGTTCCTGTTTGTAGACAGGCAACATGTCGCCTCAGGCCCAGGACATGTAAGTGATGTGTTGTTGTTGGCAGGGCGGCCGCTGGGCATGCGCGAGCAGCAGGTGTGTCGGCTGAGAGCGGAGATGTGCCACGTGGCAGGGGTGCGGCTGCGCCTCACGCCCCGGGACCTGCTGGGGGATGCCGTGGCGCTGGCCGACATCATGGGGGCCGTGTGGTGAGTCCAGCACTACCAAAGCTGTTTCACATTGCTGCATATGTAGTTTGATTCTCATACTTTTTCTCACTTGTGTATATCAGGCTTATCTATTTCAAATTACAAATGATAAGAGAGCGCCGTTTTGCGTGTGTTACACCTCAAGGGCCCTGTCCAATCACAGATAAGACTTTTTAAAAGGTGTGTCTTGAATGTTCCTCGCAATACATCCACAGTTTTGGAGTTCTTCACTCCGGGATGCAGTCGGTTCCACTCCACCGGACCTGCAACACGTAACGCACGGTCTCCACGTAACGAGTGTCTGCCTCCTCACACCCATCTCAACAGGCGAAATCATGTCAGTCAGATAAGGTGGAGCCAAGCCATTGATGACTTTATATACCATCAGACAAACACGGTAGACCATCCTCTCCGGGAAGCGAAGCCAATGTAGTTTTTTTTAACAGCGGAGTGATGTTAACGAATTTGGACATCCTCAGTAGCGAGCAGAACTCCGAAGAAGTCGCCCACAGAGGAGATGAAACGTAAGCTGAAAGTCTTCAAGAAAGAATAAAAAGAAAAAAGAAGAAGACAAGCAAAAACATGGACCACGGTCAAAACCCGGAACCAGAAAATCAAGCATCTAAGCCTAAAAACAAATACAAATTATTATCAAATACAAATATATCACAAATTACCTACCCAAGTGTTCACCCATTTCTAGAGAGAATCACCACTATACTAACGCTGACAAATACAACTACGCAATTACACAGCATCCTGCATATTCCTAACAGTGTAGTTGTGTGTGGTTGCAGGGTGTGTGGCTGGAGGCAGCGCCTGCACCCGCTGCTGTACACGGCGCTGCACATCGGTGATCAGCTGCAGCGAGTGGCGGGAGCTCCTGTGGCCAGCGCCAGGCAGGCCCGCCAGGCTATAGCGCAGGCCGCTCATCCTGATAAAGATGTTAGTGCCACACTCCCTTCCTTGCTTATCTTTCTGCACATTGGTCATCAGCTGCAGCGAGTGGCGGGAGCTCCTGTGGCCAGTGCCAGGCAGGCCCGCCAGGCTATAGCGCAGGCCGCTCATCCTGATAAAGATGTTAGTGCCACACTCCCTTCCTTGCTTATCTTTCTGCACATTGGTCATCAGCTGCAGCGAGTGGCGGGAGCTCCTGTGGCCAGTGCCAGGCAGGCCCGCCAGGCTATAGCGCAGGCCGCTCATCCTGATAAAGATGTTAGTGCCACACTCCCTTCCTTGCTTATCTTTCTGCACATTGGTCATCAGCTGCAGCGAGTGGCGGGAGCTCCTGTGGCCAGTGCCAGGCAGGCCCGCCAGGCTATAGCGCAGGCCGCTCATCCTGATAAAGATGTTAGTGCCACACTCCCTTCCTCGCCTATCTTAAAAGGATTCCACAGCAGTTCCCTAATGACCAACCTTTACTCTATTTGTCTAATGCCTTTGCTCTGCCTTTGAGGTCTTGCTTTTTGTGACTCCTACTACCAATTTTTGAGCTTTGTTCATTCAACAGGTTTATAAATCTTAGGCGTGGGCTTATTATTCCGCCATAGTCTGTGATTTAAATGAGATAAATAGATTTAAAAAAAACATTAAGACCCACTTAAAGGTTAATGTATGTATAAGGGTTTAAGAAACCAACATGTAATGTAACCTGCAGACAAGCCTCGGCTTTGCGGAAACAAATAAATACATGTATGTATTGTTAAAAATATTAAGATAATAAAGGAAAATTTATAAAAAAAAAATTTTTTTTTTATATAATGCTGTTTAATTATAAAGTCTTCATTCTTAAACTTTGATAAAGTTTTTGCAAATGAAACGATAACAATATTGTGTAATCATCATTTCAATACCTTAAAGGGAAACTGAGTAAGTGATATAATCTGAAACTAGCATGGGTTTCCCTGAAGCTTTCAGGGAAAACTCAACAAGAAGTTACACTAATTGTGTAGCTAAGTAGCATTTTTTTTTACACTCCTTATTGAGCTAAAACGAACCGAATTATTGGTATTGGCTTAAACCCATATTGGGTGCATCTGCAGTGATAAGTTATGTGTTTGTGTGCAGGTGGAGCTGATAATAAAGCGGCTGCCGCAGGGCCAGGTGTTCACCCTGCGCAGGAGCAGTGATGCACAGGAGCTGGGCCTGGTGCTGGAGGGCGCCACCATCGTGGGGCTGTGCCCTGACAGTCCCGCTGCCCGCGCCGGCGTGCCTCCTCAGGGGACTCTCACCGAGGTCAACGGGCGACCTCTCAACCTGCTGCTCAAGAAGGTCACTCTTCATCCCCTAGCTTATATATCGATAAAATAGAATTATGTATGTTTGTATGAATTGTGATGCTGTGCCTGCTGTCCAGTCTAGTCTGTCCGAGCATAGGTGAGAGAGTGTCATTGAGGAGACACTATTCTTCCCGCTTTTTCTACCGCGCAATTGTAACGGCTTCATTTCAACTTTCTCGTCTTTTGATTCGAGTCTTTTCTATTTGTGGGTACTGACAGTTCCAGCCCGGGACGTCTTCTTCTTCTACATAACAGGTATGCTGTGATTACAGCTACCTGACAGGATGTATATATGATGTCGATGAACTGCTCTACTGATTTTAATGAAATCCAACGTGGGAGGTTGTTATCTTATTGTTGTTGATGGCATTGCAGGGAGACAACCAGGTGCGCAAGAGGCTGAGCGCCATAGGCAGGGATGTGTCGGTGCTGGTGCAGCCCACGGAGTTCGTGCTGCAGCTGCGCAGCGCGCTCAAGGCCATGCACAAGCACAACTTGTACATTGTGCAGTAACACACACAACATGTACATCGTGCAGTAACACACACAACATGTACATCGTGCAGTAACACACACAACATGTACATCGTGCAGTAACACACACAACATGTACATCGTGCAGTAACACACACAACATGTACATCGTGCAGTAACACACACAACATGTACATCGTGCAGTAACACACACAACATGTACATCGTGCAGTAACATACATAACATGTACATCGTGCAGTAACACACACAACATGTACATCGTGCAGTAACACACACAACATGTACATCGTGCAGTAACACACACAACATGTACATCGTGCAGTAACACACACAACATGTACATCGTGCAGTAACACACACAACCAGTGAACCACACCATTTGTATCAGCATCTAACATATAGCTTTTTACATTAGGTTTAATTATTTTTTACACACTTACTATGTCAATATCATTTATCATAATGGAATGAATCTGTCCATTTAAAGAAATATCCATAATATCTATAATCTAAGTTGCAAAGATATATTAACATTTAAAATTCACATTCAATGCATGCCCAAAAACGAAACGTTTACAAATGCTGCATGTGTACCTACAAATTAATATCCAAACCTCAAATGAACATACACCCTGCAAATTTTGTCAACCTTCCCTGAATCAGGGGTGACATTGGTAAAGTGGACCTTTTTTTATAGTATGGATGGTCAGCCTCATACCAACCTATAAGCCAAGGAAGGCTTTCAAATATTGCCGTCCACAACTCTTCAAAAAAAAACTTGTGAACTTCTGCAAGCTATGAGCCGACACAATCTTTTTATTCTAATGTACATATAAATGGGGCCTAATCCGTGCAGCAATTAGAGTCTACACACGGCTTTGAATCCCAAGACTGATGTGAAAGTTATGATGTATAAGTCTTGCAGATGTACCGGCTGGATGTGGCTGGAACTGAGTGTGGGGAAAAGCTGAACTAACGGCGCCATCTTGTAAAATATCACTTTTGATAGTTCCATGTGAAGTTATTAGAAATTTCAAAACAGAAGATAAATTTGAATTTGAAATGTAACAACAATAAGTCGGTTAAAGATGTATTGATGTGCCTAATCATGGCGGTATTGTTGTTGTTGTTCCCAGACTAATATGTTGGCATGAGAGTTACCTTCAAGGGAAAACTGAATAAGTGCTGAGTCACTGATTTATTGGGTGTAACTTCTCATAGTATGTGAACTAATTATAAGGAAGTGCTCAAGAAAAACTTCTAACTACGGGATTATCACACATTTTTAGTGTTTTCTCTCATAGAAAACAGTAAAAAGGTGCTAAAAGGGGATCTACCTGAGAAACCCATGTTAGTTTAATATGTCACTTATTCAGTTTTACCTTTAAGATATTGATAGGGTGACGCCCCATGCTGTAAAAACAGAGAAACGCAGTATGAGTTGCAAGATGTACCTATGCTCATTGGAGAAAAAGAATTGCTAAAATTTTAGAAGTTTTCGCAACTAAAAACTAACTACTACTAAAACTAGAAGTACTTTTTTGAAGTCTAATCTAATATAAGCTGCAAAGATATATATCATTTAAGATTTATATTAAATGCATTCCCACAAGCAGACATGTATAATTTCGCGCTAACACATGCCGCATGTGGACCTACAATATAAAAACCCAATCTCAAATGAACATAAGCCCTGCAACTCTTGCCGTCTTTCCCTGTAAGTAAAACAATAAAACCCATTCAGCCCTATTCATTAAATTTGTTCAACCAAAAATCAGGTTTAAACCTACTTTTTGTATGGGAAATCTGTCATTAAACTGGATTAAATATTTAATTTTTGTAATGAATACGGGGGATTGATGCTATGAGCTTGTAGGCGCTTAACCTCCTAAACTCGCCAGTTTACAAGGTCAACTACCATTTTTTTTTTTAAATATTCTCAAATGAAAATTAATCCTTTGAGTTTATTGGAAGGCAGTTTTATCAATTTCGATTTTGAAAAACGAAAAAAATTGCGGCCATTACTGTGAGCGCAGATCTGCGCTCCGGGTCTCTGGAGGTTAAGGCATAAGAGCGGGCTCATTCAGGTCTCATCTAAATTCAGTTTAAGCCGTGTACATCTGTAACTAGCTATTTTAAATCTATCTATAATCTATTCAAAGCTCTCAGATGTATGCCCACAAACAAACACGTGTAGTTCGCGCTTACAAATGCTGATTGTGTATTTACAAATAAAATCCAAACCTCAAATGAACATCAGCCCTGCAACTCTTGCCGACATTCCCTGAAACAGGGGTGACATTGGCAAAGTGAACCATTTTTTACAGTATGGGTGGTCAGCCTCATACCATCCTATAAGTCAAGGAATGACTGTTTATTATTGAATTACATGTGCTCTTAAGTAGAGAGACTGCAATTTGTGAACTGCATGTTTAAAGAAAAGTAATTTATTCAATCTCTATGTCAAATGCTCTTCAAAATCTTAAGTATAAAATACTAACCATATTATAAGAATGATATCTACAAGATCTGGTCCAATTGATATGTAAGGAATTGCTCAAGTACGGTGCGCTCAGAGGAAACAATTGTTTAGGATATTTGATGAATTATCTGGCTTTGCTTACTAACATATACCATTGATGAAAATGATTGTTCACAATGGTGTCTAGGATGCGATTTGGATAGCGCCCCTGGTGCAAGTTTTAGCCGTCACTGAGTGATTTTCATGTGGGAGGGGGATAGATGCATAGAGAGTTGGCAAGTGAGGAAGATAATATCCTGCCGCTCGGACCGGTCTGTAAGCTAGTGGTAATGCTTTGGACTCGGTAAACGGAAGGTCGTTGATTCCAATCCTGGCGGAGCACAAAAAATATGTACCATTTATATTTTCAAAAATGCTCCAAAGGCCGGTCACAAAAAGTCCATCCAGCCTTAGAGCAATTGGGTCATGCTTGAGAATTGGCGCTTTGTAGCGACGACCAGGCTTGTGAAAAGTCCGGTCGATGGCTCACTTGGTAGAATGCTTGCAAGAGCAAGGATTCAAACCTCACGGAGGGTCTCAGAAATGATCCTGTTTTGGTGTTTATTTCAAACCCAAAATTAATACCGGCAAGGTTTACTCAGGTCCGTAGTTCAGTGGTAACACTTCGGACTCTTGAATGGAAAGTTGTGGGCTCGAATCCCGGCAGAGCACAAAAAACATACCATTTATATTTTCAAATTTGCTCTTCGCTGGGTTGAAAAATTCATAAACCTTTACCAATGACCGGTCACCAAAGGTCCATCCAGCCTTACAGCAACTGGGTCTTGCTTGAGAATTGGTGCTTTGTAGTGACGATGACCAAGCTCGTAAAAAAGTCGATAGCTCAATTGGTAGAATTCTTGCATTCCATACCGAGAGCAAGGGTTCGAACTCAAGGTTTACTCAGCCTTCACAAAAAATGAGAACCAGCCCCCTGGGAACTGGGAAACCCCTACTTCAACTGAAAGTGGTTGGTGTGAGGCCGGCCCCCTTACCCGTAAAAATAAATAGATCCCGAATCGCCACATGCGACCCCTTCGGGGATAACGCAGGCAAGAAGTTATACTTTATGTGTAGCTTAGTTGCATTCACAAGAAATGAGAACCAGCCCCCTCGGGAGCAGTGAACCGCCCACTTCAGTTGTAGTGCTTGGCGTGAGACCGGCCCCCTTACCTGTTAAAATAAATAGGTCTCGAATCGCCACATGCGATCCCTTCGGGGAAAACACTGGCAAGAAGTTTCACTGAATGTGTAGCTTAGTTGCGTTGCGTACTTGCGTAGGGGTGCTATCAAAATATGATCCCTGACGGCCAAGGAAACTGCACTTTGTATTATATCTATAACTTTTATCATAATATTATTTTAATAGTCAATTTCTTATCTATGTTAAACATTTAGGCTTATAAGGAAGCGCTGTTGTGGAAATAACACTTATTAAGCTTTTCTCTTGCCTCTAGGAATATTCTCCATTTATTGTAAGATTCTTTCTTAGTGAAGTGTTATGTTTTTTTGCATTCCAATGAATGAAAAAAAAGGCTTTTTTGCCGCAAATACTGCTTCTGAGGATTGCACAAAAGCTACTTAATTTTTAAATCATGGCCCATACATTCATGTATGTTTGAAATTCTATGGAGACACCCAGATGGTTCTCGTAGAAAAGTTGAAAGCTCCGTTAAACAGGAAGCATTTTTAACGCGCGTCAAGGCGTCAGCGTTTAATCGCTGTAACATCGCTCACATTGTATTTGAACGGCTTTGACGTTATTCAGTCGTCACTGGTCATGATGTCAGCGACTCGGATGAAGATGAGTTGTTGCTGTTTTACGCATTATCTAGAAAAATCTTTTTAAAAACATTTTTATAAGCACTGTTTCTTGTATGCAAGCACTGATTTTTTCAAATGCATTAAATCAATTTTACATGAAACATTTTTAATTCTAATATGAAAAATGCCAAGAAAAAATTGATACAAAATACAATGCGACGTCCAGACTCAGCGACGGATCGTTGCGTACTGGTAGCGCGTTTGCCCTGACAGGTGTAGACATGTTTAGTACAACACAACGCAAAGCTATAAACCGAGACGCTCGTTAAAGATGCTTCCTGTTTGACAAAGCGTTAAGTGACTATTTTCACGACAGCTCTAAAGTAACATAATTTAGAAGGAGGAGTTTGAGAAACTTATTGTGATGTATTTATTGCATAGGAAATTTAGAAATGTGGCAACTATACGACTTTATTGTAAATTGTCTGTTGTGAATCCCTCCTGAAGGCTGCGCATGCATGCCACGCATGTGTGTGCGTGTGTGTGCACAAATCATATCAACTCATAATAAGGAAATCACTTCTATTTTTGTAACAATTCATTATTGGGAACAATTTTACATGTATACAAACTTAACACTTGACTTATAGTCCCGACAGTGCTTGTTTGTCTCATGTCCATCAGAGGTAATTTCACATGAGCAATATTTGCATGTGTATTGAACCTATGCGTCTTATGAAAACTGGAAATTTATTTTTAAAGTATTTAAAACAACTCTCACATTATCGTGTTTTACTATTTTTCTTAGCTCAGATTATGTAGAATGTGATTCTTAACGTAATTTCATTGAAAGGTCATCTTTGAATCAAATGGTAGATAAGCCAAACAAACACTGGGGGGACGTTGTATTGGTATATTACTAACATATCACAAGTATTATTTAAGCCGTGTATTATACTTACATTGCAGGTTTTTAACCCTTTTGAGGATAGCGCAGTAACAGGTTGCGTTATATGGCAGGGGGGGGGGGGGGGCAGCTGCTCCTTCCTGGGTATGCCCATGGATAGTGCGGAAAGAAGTTACACTATATGTGTAGCTTAGTTGCGTTGCGATTGGATTGAGTGACCTTGTTGTGGCACTGGGTTAGTAAGGTCTGTGTTGTTTTACCGACGCTTTTAGGTTCATTTCTCGACACAATTTATTTCACATAACATTAGAATCTGCGTGCCTCATCACGCGTGCATGGTCCCCGCAATAGTAATGTTCACTGTCTTACATTAGTGTTAATGTATTGTAATGTTCTTTATGTGAGAAAACACTTTTTAAAAATGTATAACTCTCTGTGATATAAATAAAATCTTTTCCAATTTTTAACAAAGCTTTATTACTTGAAAGAGGATGTGAAAGTTGTACAGAATGTGATGAGATGGTTTGGGCATGTGGAAAGAATGAATGATAGACTGACAAAGTGCATATGCCCAAACCATCTCATCACATTCTTTGTGTGGAAGCAATTATTGTTTTCTAGTTTCCCTTGACTGCCACCCCCAGCTGCCTGCTGCTGTCTTCACTTGATGGGTCCACCTAGTGGGGATCTTCCTCTCTGCCTTCATCTTCAGCCTACCAGTAACAGCCAGTTGATAATAATATAAGGATAATTTACTTTTAGAGAGCTATTTTTGTGTGAATCACACCACAAGAGGCCTTTGCGAGCTTGGTCGTCGCTATAGAAAGCGCCAATTCTCAAGCAAGACTCGTGGCTGTAAGGTTGGATGCACCTTTGGTGATCGGTCTTTGGTAAAAGTATATGAATTTTTAAACCCAGCGAAGAGCATATTCGAAAATATAAAGGGTAATTTTTTGTGCTTCGCCGGGATTCAAACCCACAATTCATTTACAAGCTCGAAGCGTTACCACTAGACTACGGACCGCTTCTGACCAGTTGTTTCAGGTTATCCTCACTGTCACACGCAAGACGTCCAAAAAATTTATGTATCTGCTATGTGCGTATATGCCAGAAAAGCTATTCTAATTTATTTCTTGATTGGCTTTAAAAAAAAATGCATTTCTTTGGATGTTTTTTCACATTGAAAAGCTGTCAACAATGAAACTTGTAGATGTAAGGAGTGTAACAGTCACTTTACTAGACAGATGGTCTGCCTGGTTTGTCCGTGGTTTATTCTATGTGTAGTGTATGGAGATGTCAAGAAGCTTTATTCTTATTATTGGGTATTTTTCCTGAGCCTTTTCATGACCGTCGGTCATCCCAAAGGCACTGCTGATTGTGGGGAAAATGTGTCTTTAGGGCCCTTCCTGTTCGCAGTCCTGCCGGCAGAGAGTTCCAGGCCATGGGTGCAGCAGAAACCCCGATTGCCAAACACGGTAGTCCGGCTTCTTTTCACTGTGTCTCAAGAATTCACACTGTTTGTCCAGGGCTGAAAGTTTCATCACCACGGTAATTCTTACCTACCTAATATCAGTAATTTTTGTATGAAGACCTGTCAATCCAAGATGGCTACAAGTGAACAGCTGATTAGTCTTCATACAAATATTACCATGGCGATGAGACTTCCAGCCCAGGCAGAATATGCTTGGTTTGTAATGTCATATGCTTTAAAATGTTTATTTTGGAGAATAAAACAAAAGATGTTTGGTTTAACACATATAATTTGAACAGAATATTATTGGTTTACATCTAGGTCAGCGGCAGGCTGTGTGTGTGTTCACTTGCGGGTCCCGTTGTACTCGGGGATGTGGTAGGTGACCCAGGCGGGAACAAACAGCCACGAGCCCACCAGCACCCCGCCCAGGAGCACCTTCTCCTGCAACAGTCACACATCACGTCACCACAATACCAAACAAGGATCCCCAACCAATACATGATAAACCTAGCTAGAAAGAAGTATGTAAGGGAAGGAAAGAAATGGCGGTTGATCTGTAAGGTTAGCGGCTAGGACTAAGGTTTCTTTAAATTAGAATTTCGCTTTCTGTTTTAATTTTGATGACCATACATATTCTTTTATTGATTTTAAAAATGTAATTTGTCGTGTATGTTCCTTGAATTAAAGGTTGGTATACGGCTGACCACCCATGCTGTAGAAAATGGTTCACTTTGCCAATGTCACCACTGTTTCAGGGAAGGTCGGCAAGATTTGCAGGATTTATGTTCATTTGAGAATTAAAATAAAAATATTTTTTTACAAAACGTTATTTTATTTTCACAATAATTTTATCTGCCTCATTTGAGATTTGGGTTTTTATATAGTAAGTCCACATGCGGCATGTTTAAGCGTGAACTTGTACGTGTCTGCTTGTGAAAATGCATAAATAATGGGAATCCTTAATGTTACATATCTTGGCAACTAAGTTAGATTAGCTACGGATTGACACTGATCTAACTGAACGTGGTGAAACCAGAACGAAAGCGCCAATTCACAAGCAAGACCCAAATGCTGTTAAGCTGGTTGGACCTATGGAGACCGGTCTTTGGTAAAGGTGTATGAATTTTTCAACCCAGGGAAAAGCATATTTTAGTGCTCTGCCGGGATTCGAACCCACAACCTTCCATTTACGAGGCCGAAGCATTACTACTAGGTCGCAAGAGTTGCAGGACGCTGTGCAGACTTTCGATATAATTGATTTTTTAAAGAAAATTTAAAAAGCTGATCGAAATTTTTTCCACGGTGACATAACCTCACTTTTTATGACAGCAGTTACATAACAGTTTTTGACTAAAAAAATTATAGAAAAAATATTTTAAAAAGTAGAAACGATTCACTGAAGTGCGCTTTATTCGTGAATATAATAAACTCGTACAAATGTAAGCATTTATGATTTTTTAAAGAAAACAATGTAGAGGATGTCATAATGTACGAGTTGGGAATTATGAGGTTACTTCGCGGTAATCACTGATAAAGAAAGATGATTTCATATTTGGGAGAGAATGCCTTTTTCCTGGGATAGAATGATTAAAACTATAAGAATTACGTACCAGAAGAGGAACCTTCTTCCTGGGAGGAATGGCGATGGCGCTCATGCTGCGGGCCTGGGGAGCCGCGGTCAGGACGAGCTTTCTCATGGCGCTCGACATTTTCTGGTTTTGTAGTTTAGTTTTAGACAAATTAATTAGGAAATGTAATCACTCGAATAGTTCGACGCAAATATCGTAAATGACAGCAGGAGAAATCGAAGATGGAAATTGGGGTTTTGCTGTGGGGTTTTGAGTTTTTCACATGGCAATAATTGCCAGCGTACACAATATTTTTTCCCGATTAACGTAATGGGGCATCCACACGCTTGCCAACCTAGCACAAGTCAAGCGCACAGTGTGTCGTCTAGACATGCTAGCTGGACAAAATTTTGTCTAATGGACTAATTTTGTCCAGCTAGCATGTTCTAGACGACACACTGTGCGCTTAGCTACAAGCCAAGTGTGCAGTGTGTCGTCTAGAACATGCTAGCTGGACAAAATTAGTCCATTAGACAAAATTTTGTCCAGCTAGCATGTTCTAGACGACACACTGTGCGCTTGACTTGTGCTAGGTTGGCAAGCGTGTGGATGCCCCATAAGAGATACAAAATTTTATACCTACCTACCACTTTGGAAATTCGACAAAATAATGTTAGGCTACGAGTATTTTAAAAATATATTTTTCTACTCCCATTTGGTAATTTACTAATTACAAAACGGCTAACGCAATCACAATGCCATACATTTCTACACCCGTTGCATAATGTTACATTATGCAACCGGTAACCGTGTTAAAATGAACATGTGCGCATGCGCATTGTCAGAATTGGAACCATTTTTTAATTTCAAATGTCAACCTTGTATGGGGGTATGAAGACCTGTCAATCCAAGATGGCCGCAAGCGATCAGCTGATTAGGCTTCATACAATATTAGTGATATTCGGTAGGTAGGAATTACCGTGGTGATGAGACTTTCAGCCCTGTTCAGATGAAAATAAATAAGTATATTTTATGTGTAGAGTCAAATAAAAATTGTTAATAGTGCTAAAATTTATCGAATTTATTTATCGGATTGCTCCAAATAAAGCTTTCCTTTTTTCAATGGAAAATAAAAGGCTTGAAAGGAAAACAATACAAAAGATTTCACCGCAAAAAATAAACAAACTCAAAAAGTTACTTGGTTAATAGGTGAGTATGAGGTTGATCACCTATGCTGTACAAATTTGGTTCACCTGCCAATACAACTGCAGGGCATATGTTTATTTGAGTTTTGGGTTTGAATGTTTAAGCTTATATGCAGGATGTAAAAGCGCGACCTTATACATATGTGTCGGCTTGTGGGCATGAATTCAATATGAAACCTAAATATAATTTATTTTTACAACTTAGGTTAGATTAGATAATCGAAGGGAATGATAAATCACACGTTTTGACAAAGGTAAGGTTTTAATTACTTCAAATGGACGAGTACATTATAATGACTATTATTCACTATTTTGTTAATTCTCTCATGGTCGTAGAAAAAGTATTGTATGCCACTGCACGTAATTAGTCTTTGTAACACTCGTGCTTTCTATTGTGCCATTCGGCTGCGCCTCATGGCACAAACTAGCACTCGTGTTAAAAAGACTATCATTACTTGGCAGTGGCATAAATAACTATTACAAGACGTCCAAAATAATGAGCTATGATATTTTGTATACAAATATCAAATAAGTCACAGTGAAGAAAATAATAAACATTTTTTTAAGGACTCCTGTGTGAGAGACTCTAGTACTTGTAATGCTGTAGACATTGGCTGCAGAGGTGTTGGTGATGGGGCGGTTTATGTCCTGAATTTATGTGTAGTGTGATTTTTATCTATGGAGTTCTTTTGTAAGTGCTAGCAAGGTCCGACTTGGATTGATCCTTCTGATCCTTTGTAGTAGGGCTATTAGCTGCGTAGTGTTGTATTGTGTGTTGTGTTGGCTTTGTTTTGAGACACTGAAAGTAAGTGGTGATTGATGTTGGTTTTGAATAGGACAAGGTTAAATTGGGGTGAGAATACAAATACCGGTAGCTCGTTCCATAAGCGGGCAGTTTGGCAAAGGAATGAGTCGATAAGTACCCAGATAGCATTTTAAACTTGCATCTGACTTGCAACAAGTTTGATGTGTCAAAAGTGAAGGCTTGCTGCAAGTTCGCCATGGCAAGTATATACACTTGAGGCAAGTTTGAATCAAACTTTCTAGTTTCCCAGCAACAAGCTTGCAGGAACTTTGTCATAACAAAGTTCCCGCAAGCTTGTTATGACAAATTTGCCAAATGTTTGCTTCTGCAAATCATATACATTTTTTTATAATATTTAAAAAAACAAAATTAGAATAAAAAGATAAAATATTTTAATTTTATTTTATTTACAGTTCGCTTATAGTAGTAACAAAGTTTTATAATAATCACATCATCATCATCATTGGCACGACCTCCCTCAGCAACCGCTGCCACCGCTGTCTATCCAACGTCTTCCTCCTCCAGCCCCACTGCACGACAATCCGCCATGACTTCATCCAGCTATCTTGAACGTGGTCTTCTCACTGTCCGCCGTCCCTCCGGGTTCGTCATTACAATCGTCTTCTCCAGGCTATGATGGTCTAATTGCTGAATGTGCCCCAGCCAATGCAGTCTGTTGACCTTTATTGAGCGGACCACATCAGCGTCCTGGTACAGCTTATACAATTCGGAGTTATATCTTCTTCGCCATGTTTCTAGTCACACTCAGGTACATTATTCCCCTAGCCCCGTTGCTTTGTCTCTCGGCTCTGTAACAAAAAAACAAGGATATTTTTAGTAATTATATTACAAATCATTTATAATTAAGGATGTAATATACACTAAGTACTGATTTCATTATAAACAGTTTTAATTTTCTTTTTAGAAATTTGTTCCACGGTACTCCGTTTTCTTAGAAATTATTAAAGCAAATATTATAAAATACCAAGATCGGATTGCCCTGTAAGGAGTTATTTATGGAAACACATAAAAATATAATATCCGATGAATAAATTTTAACTGTGTACTTATTTTTATTGCAAATAGGATGATACTTCTTTATGGAGTCAGACGCTACACAATTTTTGCCCAGTGTCGCGCAGCTTTCACCGCTCTATCGTTACCCTCTATTAGGTCGGCCAGTGTGCAGCTTGTTGGGCAGGCCGAACAGATCCGAAGATGATCCATGAACTGTTGGGCTCCGCATTCACAGAGCGTGGTGCCATCTTGATGTAAGATTGCCCAGGTCATCATGTTACAATGCGCTCTGCCAACACCCGTTCTCAACCTGTTTAGGGCCCTCCATAGAGACTACTCACGATCCTGTCCAGGTGGGAGCTTCTCGCTCGGCTGCACAAAGTTATCAGGTCGCTCCAAATTCCACAGACACAGTCTCTCCCACGCCAGCTCCATAGTCAATCGGTGCACAGAGCTCAAGAAACTGTGACGCCACAATGTCCAAAAAGGCAGTGCTGTAGATTCTTCAGGGATTTTTGTTGTCAACCCTCGAGGCCTCAAGGGAGAGGAACTGAAACAAGTGTAATAACAATCAGTAACTGTTGGGTGTTCTTTGAAGCTTCTAAATAAATCTTGAGGTATGATTCACACTAAAACAGCGCTCATCAAAGAAATTATCCCCATATTATTATTGTTATCCGGGGCTTAGTTTCCCTAGCCACGGACATCATATTATATTATAAGTCTAATCTAATCTAAGCTGCAAAGATATATATCATTTAAGATTTATATTAAATGCATTCCCACAAGCAGATATGTATAATTTCGCGCTAACACATGCCGCATGTGGACCTACAATATAAAAACCCAATCTCAAATGAACATAAGCCTTGCAACTCTTGCCGTCCTTCCCTGAAACAGGGGTGACATTGGCAAAGTGAACCAATTTTTTATAGTATGGGTGGTCAGCCGCATAACAACCTATAAGTCAAGGAACTGTACTGCCAGTTTTACAGGCCAGTTTTGTAGTTTTGTTTGGTTTTGTTTGGCACAGGCCAGTTTTACAGGTTTTACTGCCAGGAATAAGTACTGCCAGTTTTATCAACACACATCAAATGGCTTCATCGAACTAATTTTGCAACTTATTTTCACAGAATATGTCACATTTAGGTTACAAACAACTTTGCTGAAATTTACTTTCAAATTTTTACGTGAAAATATTTGAAATAAATAAAAACGTAAGTTCAAAAAGTTAGTGCCAAAATCTAGATAATACACATTTCTTATTTCTACAAAAAGTACATCAAACACGTCCTACTAAGTATTCAAAAGGAAATAGTTTTACATACCTGGTAAATATGATGTAGGAACAGGATGCCGAAACATTTGAAAAGACGTAAGTACATTACTAATCGTCAAATAAACACGTATCTGATTCCTTTAACTTCCGTATTGAAACAATGAGGTACATAACAAAGGCGACTGGACATTATAAAACGCAAAATAACAAAAATGTAAGAAATTCACAAAGCGAGCTCGTATACAAATAATGGCGGCCGGCCACCCGCCACACGCGATCGCGTGGGGGTAGGGATACCAGATGAAAAATTTAAAATTCCTGACAAAAAGCCTAATTTCCATAGAAAGTCCTGACATTTTGTTGCAAACGTAATTAAACACTGCGTACTTACTTAATAAGTACAAAGCTAAAGCATAAACAAATATTTCAAACTAACTTGTGTTTCAAATATTTTTCTATGCTTTGACTATTAAAAAATTGAAAAGTCCTGATACTTTCGAAATCCGGTCGCAATCCCGACAAGAGCCTAAAAATCCTGACGTATGGCAGCCCTACGTGGGGGGTCTCTCGTGACGTCATTTCAAAGTTGTTTGAGAAACAGCCACAGAGAGAGTAAAATTCAGAAATAATGTTGCCAAAACCAAAATATGCCCAAAGATTTCTAGGCATGCGCGTCACAATCTGTCAACTCGTGTCTGATCAGTGCTGCCGCTGGGAAAAAAGTCGCGAGATTTAAAAAAAGCAAAATAGCAAAATCGATAAAACGGCAACACTGCTAATCGTATTTTTGACAGCCCGTCACGCAAGTTTGTATCAAACAAAAAGCAAACTTGTTTATTCATATTTGAAACATGATGCAAAATGCAAGCTTGCAGCAATATTGCAATAAACTTATTTTGTCATATTTGACATGACAATGTAAAATCAAGTACAAATCAAACTTGCAGCAAACTGACCTGCTATCTGGGTAATTACTAGGGACTGGAAAATTTCGCGATCGCGATAAAACGAATTTATTCGCGAATTTTGATGTTTTTACGTGAATAACGTAAAATTTGAGGTTTTACGCAAATATCGCAAATTTTCGTACTTTTGGTAGAAATTGTACGAAAAAGTTGTCATGTGTCGCTTTTGCAACGCAACGATTTTGTGGGAAAGAAAAGATTCCTGCGAAAACCCTTTGCAAGGTGCAAAGCACAGGGAAATTGGTCGGTGTTATAGCCGAGGGGGGCAAGTGGGCTGATCTTTCAACGTTGAAACACGCTTGAACGCTAGACGCGGGGTTCGATCCCCGCCTGGGTCATTTGACCCTGGTTAAACAGATATTATTGGGTAATTATAAAGTAATAATTCATTAAAATAAACAATAATGACTTATTAATTGATGATATTATTACCTGTTTCTGGCCAGGCAGAGTAGGTTGGTGAATTGCATTCCTATTAAAAAATCTATTTCGTTAAAACAATGAATGATTAGCAGAACTTTGACCGGTCCGTAGTCCAAGTGGTAACACTTCGGACTCGTAACTGGAGGGTTGTGGGTTCGAATCCCGGCGGAGCACAAAAAATATACCATTTATATTTTCAAATTTGCTCTTCGCTGAGTTGAAAAATACATAAAACTCTACCAAAGACCTGTCATCAAAAGGTCCATCCAGCCTTACAACAACTGTGTCTTGCTTGAGAATTGTCGCTTTCTACAGCGACGAGCAAGCTCGCAGAGGGCTCTTGAGGCGTGATACACACAAAAACAGCGCGCAGCGCTCACCAAATAAATCAGTTTTTTTTTTCTTTTACTGTCCTGGATCATCCAAGCAGACTTGAATCGTGACATCAATGAAGGAAAATACTTCAAGGAGTGAAACTGTTGCTGGATTAGCCAAGAGCACAGCTTGAGGCTCTCATGAAACTGTTGCTGGATTAGCCAAGAGCACAGCTTGAGGCTCTCATGAAACTGTTGCTGGATTAGCCAAGAGCACAGCTTGAGGCTCTCATGAAACTGTTGCTGGATTAGCCAAGAGCACAGCTTGAGGCTCTCATGAAACTGTTGCTGGATTAGCCAAGAGCACAGCTTGAGGCTCTCATGAAACTGTTGCTGGATTAGCCAAGAGCACAGCTTGAGGCTCTCATGAAACTGTTGCTGGATTAGCCAAGAGCACAGCTTGAGGCTCTCATGAAACTGTTGCTGGATTAGCCAAGAGCACAGCTTGAGGCTCTCATGAAAGCCAACATTATTATTGTTATTATTATTTATGATTATTATTTTTATTTATTAACATCCCTTCAAAATTAGATAACCCTCATCTCAGAGACAGGATGCACAAAAATTAAATATTTTAAAAGGATATTGCAGGGTATTTAAAGTGTCATTGAAATATGCATTATATTACTTTTTTTAATCAATGTTTTTTTGTAAATTAGGTACTCGTATGGATTTAGATGTTGTTTATTCATTCTTTTTGAAGGTACATATTGTTGTTTGTATCATAAATTGTAAATATTAGTAAGATCTTTTGTTTTGCAATTATATAAACCTAAATTTTGATCAAATCAACCCTAAAAATTACACCGAATCTCCTTGTTTCTCCACGAATTTCCCAAAAAATAACACCACTATTTTCCAGTCCCTAGTAATTTCTCACTTATTGTCAATATAAGTTTTTGATACGTAATAGTTACATGAAATAAGTATGTAAGGATAGAAAGAAATGGCGGTTGATCTGTAATGTTGGCGGCTAGGGTTTATTAAAGTGAAATTTGTTTTATGTTTTAGTTTTTTTTGATGTCCATGTCCATGTTTATATTATATTATTGTTTATTAATTTTAAAAATGTAATTTGTGATGTTTGTTCCTTGACTTATAGGTTGGTATGCGGCTGACCACCCATACTGTAAAAAAATGGTTCACTTTGCCAATGTCACCCCTGCTTCAGGGAAGGTCGGCAAGAGTTGCAGGGCTTATGTTCATTTGAGATTGGGTTTTTTATATTGTAGGTCCACATGCGGCATGTGTAAGCGCGAAATTATGCATGCCTGCTTGTGGGAATGCATTTAATATGAATCTCAAATGATACATATCTTTGCAGCTTAGATTGAGATTTAGTGAAAACTTGATATGTATATTCAAATCGGAATATTTATGTATTGTTGCAAACAGTATCTACCTATTGTAGAAGATAGGTAGGTATACTTATGTCTTGTGTAGGGATAAAATAAAACACACAATTTGTCTTCAAACTGTCACATAATATTTTATTTTGTTTTGTTTCGTACAAAGTCACAATCATCAACATTATCGATTTAACAAAACGAACGATAAGAAGATCAGACATGCATTTTAAAACAAGCAGAGCTCCCCCTGCCAGCAGATTTCCATCTCCGCTGTCTGCCATCTTTCTTGGGACACAATAGGTAATATTGTTACTTCATCAAGCTTCTTGCCAACGCTAAAACAATGTTTCATAATAATGTAAGACAAGGCCATAAAATGCACCAGCGGTAACAGAGATGTAGAGAACTATAATTTGATATAATTTGGACTCGTCAGCGCGTTCATGTCCCTGTGACGCCACTGCGGTATGGACCTCTTCCTAGTTCCTACTGATTAGATTGCCCTTCTGTATTATGTTTTGATCCATACATCTTCCTGGATGACCGCCACCCATACGAAAGACTATAATAAATAACTTCTTGATAGCCCAAAGCCACCAGGATTCAGGAAACACATAACCTGAACGGACTAGGTTCATTAGAAATAGGTTCAACTCGCCACATGCGACCCCTTCGGGGATAACGCGGCAAGAAGTTACACTATATGTGGAGCTTAGTTGCGTTTTTTTTTTGCGTTACTAGATGGCGACACTCGTGCATCTCATCGTACAGGAAAGAATCGAGGAAAGACGAGCAGGTCGAAGGAACTTGAGACATTGAGGTTTGTCAGAAGCATCACTTGATTTATAGGTTGGTATGTGGCTGACCACTCATACTGTAAAAAAATGTTTAACTTCCAATGTCACTCCCGTTTCAGGGAAGATTGGCAAGAGTTGCAGGGCTTATTACTATTTTTAAGATTGGGTTTTAATGTTGTAAGTCCACATGCGGCATGTTATATTTTACATCTTTGTAACTTATATTATTACAATTCGGTCGATATCTCAGTTGGCAGAGTGCTTGAATTCCATGGCGAGAGCTCAGGTTCTAATCCCACCGAGGGTATCAGAAATGATTTCCCGTTCCGGTGTTTATTTCAAGCCCATAATAAATTACCGGCAAAGCCTAGCCCCTCGGGAAGTGGTTGGCGTAAGATTGACCCTCTTACCTATAAAAAGAAATAGGTTCTATACCTGCCGCATGCGACCCTTTCGTGGATAGTGCGATAAGAAGTTACACTACATGTATAGCTTAGTCACGTTACAAGATCCCTCTTTCGTGCAGAAGTATCAAAGGCGCAAATTGCTCTGCGCTGATTTGACTCGGAACAAGAAGTGCCAGCCCCGAGTAGGTTATCAAGGCATAAAGCAGGAACAGGGCGTACCTTTGTTGGTGCAGCCCAGCATCCTGACTGCGTACAGCACCTCGTACGCCACCCTGGCGGCGGCTCCGCGCACACTGCCGCACGCTGTGACGTCACCCGGCCGCGCGCTCATGCACGCCAGCCGGGAGAGGCGGCGCAGCAGCTCCGGCATGCTCACTGGCGGAAACAATCAATACAGTTCATCATCAAACAAGGAATATACACATACACAGTATAATACACAGCACAAGCAGCTGCCTGGACATCCCTGCAAGAAGGCCCCGCACTATTTTAGGAGACAGGGCATTCAAGGCGGCCGCTCCAATGACTTGGAATGCTATTCCTGCCTCACTGAGGGAACTGGATTTGGAGAGACTGTTCAAAATAAATGTCAAGACTCACCTCTTCGTCCAATCATATGGACAAGCGCCTTTGCAATGACACTCTGTCTAAAAAGGCGCTGTATAAATTTTGTACTTCATCATCATCATCACTAATGGCCCCTTTAGACATCAAAAATTCTGACAGGATTGCTTACGGAGTACCGGACAAAGCGCGTACAAGCTTCCACCCATCTCCTTTTCCAGCCCGGATGCGCGGGCATCCTACTTTCGTTTTCTACATCCTACATCTTTTTTTCTGAATCTACATAAGTAGGTACTTTACAAAGTTCACGGAAAGGAGATTATATATATATTTTTTTAAGATAGGCAGATATGTCTTCTTACTCTTGGCCTTGACTTCCTCAACCTTGTAGCTCCTCTCCACCAGCCCCCTCCTCACCAGGACCTCTGTCTCCTTGCTGATCAGCTCATTGAGCCTCCTCAGGTTCTCCTCCAGCACCCCCCTTGGCTTCCTGGCTGGCTGCTCCTCCAGTTCCAGCGTCAGCATGGAGGGAGACAGCGCGGCGTCCACCAGACAAGCTGCAGACACCTGAGGATCATCAGCACGTGTCATGGAAGTCAATCCATTGCTGCTACTCCACTGGGAGCATACAGAGCTTCTGATTATGATGATAATCGCTGGTATGGTCGAGCAGATAATGCGTGCCTTATTAAAACAAGCAATTTCCTTACAAGAATATTGCCAACTTTTCAAATAGAAAACTAGCCTGCCCACTCGTGTTGCGCACGATTACAGCATTCTAGCTTCTAGTCCGGCTTCGCCTGCACGCTTTTTTCCTGCTCTGATTTTTAAATAAGATCCACGATAACATACAAAAAACAAAACAAAACATACTGGACACTGGATAGTATTATGTAAGAATCTATGGCCAGGAGTGGAAGTCTCAACGATCGTAGATAGATCTAACCATATCTATTTGAAGATAGGACGGAATAAAACATGGCGGCGTATCAACAGCTGATCCATTTTATATGAAACAACGATCAGCTGTTCAGGCACTGCCATGTTTTATTCCGTCTTCAAATAGGTGCGGTAAGATCTACCGAAGGACATCGAGACTTCCACCCCAGCTCGTGCTTCATATTGCCTTTCAGGTGCTAGATCTTTATTTCTGCGCGTTTTGCTCCTGTTTGTTTTGTATGATGGCACTACATAAGCTTACACTGCATGATTGACTCACTGTTGGTGTGGGGGGTCTCGTCTTGCAGGACCTTAGCTCCCCCAGCGCGCTGTCTCTCTCAGGGTAAACATGGTTCACTGCACCGAAGCTGATTCTCTGCGAGCGCCGCAGCGACACGAATACACCTTTTCCTTTCTTGTGAAGGTTACTGAAAAATAAAATCAGGGTCATGCAATCGTATGTCAACGTACTTATGTAAGGCCGGTCCATAGTCTAGTCATCCCCCAAGTGCTTGTTATCTGATTCAAAGATGACCTTTGAATAAAATTACTTTAAGAATCTTTATACGTAATCTGATCTAAAATAAAACGTTGACCACGATAATGTGAGAGTTGTTGTAAATAATTTTCAAATCAATTTGCAGTTTTAATCAGACACATTGGTCCAGTACACATACAAACACTGCTCATGCGAAATTACCTCTGATGGACAAAAGACAAACAAAAACTAAGGGGACGAGGTGGTAACTCCTAGTCGGAAGGTCATGAGAAGAAAATACTAATATTTTCAAATATGTTCTTCGCTGGGTTAAACTTTCATTGCCTTTATCAAAGAACGGTCACAAAAGGTCCATCCAGTCTTACAGCAATTGGGTCTTTGTAGCGACGTAGCTTGAGAATTGGTGCTTTGTAGCGATGACCAAGCTCGTAAAAAGTCCGGTTAATAGCTCACCTAATGGTAGGATGCTTGCATTCCATACTGAAAGCAAGGGCAAGCAATCTCCACCGAGGGTTGCAGAAATGGTTTTTCCTAGTCGGTGATTATTTCAAGCCCATCGGCGAAGCTGAATGTGTTCTTACAAATTAAAACCAAACCTCAAATGAACATGAATCCAGCAACTTTTGCCGACTTTCTCTGAAACATGGATGACATTGGCAGAGTGAACCATTTTTAACAGTATGGATGCTTACATTTAAAGTATGAGTTCGATATGTTTTGTCACCTTTTTTTAGAAAAGACGGTAAAAGCTTCAAAGTTCTTCTAAATTGATTTATTTTCAACACAGACTATTCGGCAGGACAGACCCCTTGTTATGATTGTTCAGTGCTGCAGTGTCGTCATCCAGGCAGCTGTTCCTGATCTTCCACACCTGCTCATTGAAAACGCTCTCCAGGATGTGGAACACGTCTCTCTTGGTGGACTCCAGCACGGTCCTCGTCAGCAGCTCCTCGGTGACTTCCCAGACAACCAAGGGCTGCAATTACAAATAAATATATTGTTACGTTTTTACTCGTACTGGGTTCTCTAATCGAAAACAAAGCTGTTTTTCTTTTTATCCTATCCTACAATTACTTATTTTAACATAATTTATTTTACACCATTTGGTTCATTAAAACAATTGATTTCTAGCTCTAGCTTTCGACTTCACGGCTCATTGTTCCATTCGACACTCTGGCCTGCACACAATTTCAGCTTACATTTATACTCGTTCATTAGAACATACGGATGGTTCTCGACTGTTCTCGAACATAGTGGATGATTCCAATACCAGAGCGTTCCACCAGCGTGATAAGGATCACGTATGCACTTATATGGATACTAGTGCCAGACTGTTTTATGTACCTATGCATGTACAGTCGCACGTAGGTACTCCAAGTTCGTAACAATATTCACTCCTGCCTGTTAAGGCAGCGTTTTTAACGCAATACGACTGGAAGCAATGACTGAGAAAGCACTGAATGATAGAGTTCGCAATCATTGGGGGATGAACGAGTGAGGTATAAAAGAGAAAATGAGAGCACGGTGAGATGGTTCGGCAATCTTGAAAGAATGGATGATGAAAGACTAACGAAGAAAGTGTACAGAAGTGAACGTGGAAGGGGAAGACTGAGGAAGGAATGGATAGACCAAATAGAAATAATGAAAGCTGCAGAGTGAGAATAAGAGAAAAGTGTTTTTTAGTTTGTTATTCAATAAAACAACACTTTTTAACTTTTAAACACTGTTTTTAATTGCACAAATATAATATAAATAAATTATTAAATTTTAAATTATACTACTAACGTTTTCGACTATTCAGTCATCATCCCCCCAAAAGCCCAAAAGCTCCAGCTCCCGCAGACCACGGCAACCTTACAGTCCCGGAGAGCAACGCTTCAACATCATCAGCCGGCCTTGAAAGCTCAACTCCTATGCAAGTTTCGCTTTTCACATAAAGCATTTTGTCCCCTTAGTGTATGTTTGTCTTATGTCCATCAGAGGTAATTTCAAATGAGCAATGTTTTTTTTTTATTAAGGAATCCTGTGCGGGAGGCTCCCCAATTCTTAAAAGTCTTAGGGGTCTATGTCGCAGAGGTGTTGCTTGAGTTCTTGCTTCTATCGTGAGGCGCTGCAAGGAAATGGAGATTGATGTTGGTTTTGAATAAAACCGGATTTTATTCAAAACAAAAGTTTGTATGTGTACTGGACCAATGTGTCTTATGGAAACTGGAAATTGATTTAAAAAATATGTAAGTAAAACAACTCTTGCATTATCGTGTTTGACGGTTTTTTTCTAAGCTCAGATTGTGTAGAATATGATTCATATAACGCTGTCATTGAAAGGTCACCTTTGAATCAAATGGTAGATAAGCCAAAGAACCACTGGGAGGACGATTTAATGATCAAGAAGGTTTTTCTTAGGTTACTCATTTATTTTAAGTACAAAAAACTTTGCCAACAAATATTGTTTTTTTATGGCCAGACAGCAAAAATCACATCTTCCCTTTTGGCATATTGATTGTAAAGCCCTCCCCCTGCTAGGCTGTAGTAGGCCTGTTGGGAGATGTGGGTGGGCAACTCCCCCTAACTCCCCCCCCCCCCGCGTTATTGGCTCATAATTAAAAATATCGAGCCGACTCCAAAGCGCGTTAATTAAAAGTGAAAAACTTGCAAAAAGTATCGCCAAATGAAAGCCAGCGTGACGGAAGGGAGGAATGATTAGTACGGCAGATGAAACCTACTTGAGTTTTGTTTTTCAAAAGCAGAGAAATTAAATTTCGTTCAAGATGACTGTCGCCTTGGGTGACGCAGCTCTGCCGTCATTTTGGAGCAGACCCGGATTAAGACTACTGGAGGCCCTGGTGCACGGAAAGTCAGGGGGCCCCAATCCCCATAGCCCCCCCCCCCCCCCCCCGCCAACAACCCTCCTCTCCCTGAGACAGTAAAAAAATACACTTACGAACCAAATCGATAACTGACGGTGCTTTAAAGGTACTTTTGGGAATCATGATCGGGAGACTCCTCAGATTTCAAAATATCTGCAGGTCTATGACACTTGTCGGAGGGAACTTCATTTTGTCCTTTTTGTAAGAACAGTGAACAGAGTTTTTGGTCCTGAAGGCCTCTTTTGATTTCGGGCCCAAAAAATTAAAGTAAATACATTCTTTAAATAATTTCTCAAGGGTCTTTGGGAGTCTTTTGGTTGGGAATACCTTAAAAACCCGGGCTGTTGAACAAATTTATGTTGAAAAAATATTTGAAGTGTATTTTTCTAAAACGTCTCGGGAACCACCTAGGACATGGGGCCCTAGTTCGGTCGCACCGCTCGAAACGCCCTTACTTGGGGCCTGTGTCGGAGGCATTATGTATAATTAAAGCTGAAGGGAAGCCCACGCCCAGACAGGACGGGCACCCTGCTCGGCCCGCCATTTATTTAACATAAATCATTACTTCTGCACGATAGGTACAGCTTTTCATCGCCTCTCATTCGTCGCCACTGAAGCGATCCTTCAAACGAAAGGAAAGAGTGGAAGCAGAGTTGAAAGAAATCAGTACAAAATGAGATACTTCAATCAACTAATGAAATTTCTCAATTTTAATCGTCTTTATCGAAAAGGTCTCATAAAGAGAAGGTATCCAATTCAAGTAAGCAGGTACCTGCACGAGCTTAAATTAATCTAAGTTGCCAAGATTTAGCATTCACATTCGAATAACGTCATTCCTCATGAAGATGCTTGTTACAGCGAAAATATTATATGTATTAATCGAAATAAGGTGATTAGGTACTAAATAAATGACATATTAAGATAGCATGGATTTCTCATATAAATGCACATTTTTCCCTGTTTTCTACGAACAAACAGTGTGAAAATCCTTTAGTTTAGAACACTTTGATGAACACTGCCTTATAATTAGTTCTCTTACTATGAGATTTTTTTTTTTTTTTTTTCTTAAAAAAAATAGATTTGTGAAAAGGAATGCAATCCACCAACCTATTTTACCTGGCCAGTTGTCTTCATGCGAAAGCAGAAGCTTGTGTGCATGCAACGGCATCTGTTGAACCAGGGTCGAAGTTATCGTCGCGGGATTCGAACCAGCGTTATCCAGTTCAAATAATAATAATAATAATAATAACAGGCTGATTTATTTTAAATTACACATGATAAGAGAGCGCCGTTTTTGTGTGTGTCACACCTCAAGGGCCCTCTCCGATCATGGATAAGACTTTCTAAACAAGTGTGCCTTGAGTGCTCCTCGAAATACACCCACAGATTTGGAGTTCTTCACTCCGGGTGGCAGTCTGTTCCACTCCACCGGCCCCGCAACACGGAAAGCGCGGTCTCCGAAGTTTGTACGAATCTGACGGCGCGGCTGAACCAAATTGACTACTCCATCACCCGCAGATCTGAGTGTCTGCCTCCTAACACCCATTTCAACAGGTGAAATCATATCAGCCAGATAAGGTGGGGCCAAGCCATTGATGGCTTTATATACCATTAAACAAACACGGAAGACCACCCTCTCCGGGAAACGAAGCCAATGAAGTTTTTTTAACAGCGGGGTGATGTGAGCGAATTTGGGAATCCCGAATATGAGTCTTGCTGCCGAATTCAACACAGATTGAAAGCGATTAAACTGTTTCTTCGGCTGACCACTATAAAGCGTCGAGCAATAGTCAATCCGAGACATCACAAACGCACTCACCAGGGTCTTAACCGCATCTGACGGCAGACATTTTCTTATTGCCTTTATTTGGCGAAGCGAAAAAAAAGAAGAAGCTATTGTGGCATCTATTTGCCTATCCAGTGTCAGGTTACGATCCAGTAAGACTCCTAGAAGTCTTACCGAATCAGAAGGCTGGATTAGCTTACCTCCTATGGAGAGTGGTACTCTATTCACCAGAAGGTGGTCACGCCTCGATGTGGCTGCCCAGAGTATCTCCGTCTTATCCATGTTTAAGATTAGGCCATTGTTCCTCATCCACCCACCGACCTCCGCGATACACCCAGAGACCCTGCAACTGAGGTCCTCAGCCATGTCTGGCCGAGAATGAGAGTATATTTGCCAGTCATCTGCATATGAGTGTGCGATGAGGCCCCATTTTTCAACAATACTCTCAATCTCAGCAGTATACAATATGAAAAGGATCGGAACCAGCACAGAGCCCTGTGGGACCCCGGAAGACAGCGAGTAGGTAGGTGAAACACTATCACAAATACGCACCGCCTGTCTGCGCTCCACCAGATAGGAAGAAAACCACGCCAAAGCCCCTCCGGTCAAACCAAATGACACCTCCAATCTCTCAATAAGAATTGGGTGACTTACTGTGTCAAAGGCCGCACTCATATCAAGAAGCGCCAGTAAGGCTAGATTACCACACTCCACAGCTGATATCATATCCGATACAAGCATGAGCATACCGGTTTCTGTTGAGTGATATTTCCGGTATGCAGACTGCCTCTTAGGCATTAAGCCGCTTGCATCCAGATAGGATACCAACCGCCGCGAGACAATCCGCTCCAGCACCTTCGACAAGAATGGCAGATTTGACACAGGTCTATAATTTGAGGGATCACCGGGATCCAACTGTGGCTTTTTAAGGATTGGCGTGATGTGTGCTACCTTCAAAGACGGAGGAACAGTGGCATCCATTAGGCATCCATTGATTACCTTAACAATAAATGGAACCAGCTGTAAGATGCATTCTTTGAGTACCCAGACTGGTACAGGGTCAAGGCCACACTCCTTGTTTGGCGATCCTACCACGATCTGACACACCTCATCTATGTCAGTTAAATCAAATACTTCGAGTCGCGAAGCACTTCCAATCCTTGAGACAGAAGTACCTGCAACCCAAGCAAAGTGCAATTGAGGTATTTTGTTTTCAAAATACGTGGCAAAATCGCAAGCAGTCGACGTCAAACCTACACCAGCCCGAGCACTCCCAGACAAGTTCTCCAGAAGCTTCCACACCTGCTGAGGGGATTTTGCCTCAGCAATCTTTCCACAATAAAAATCGGATTTCTTCTGGAGAATAGCAGACCTGTACACACCTTGAGCGTCAATCCATGATTGCCTAGTGCTACCTGGCTTACCGTTTTTAAAATTTCGCTCTAGTTTTCGCATATTGCGTTTCAGCGTACGGCATTCATTGTCAAACCAGATAGCACTGTTTCGCTCTTTGACTACTTTACATTTGATTGGAGCATGCAGCCCAATCAAATCGCCCAAGGATTTATTATACAAGTCTACTAACTCGTCCGGTTGCATTGAGACATAGGTTTCCGGACAGCAGACTGGTGAAACAGAAAGATCTTTTTTAAAGATCTCGAGATCGAACCCGTTCCAGCACCTAGAGGTTATGCTCTTATAAACAGGAACAGGCCGTCCCACATTAAGGCTAGATGTCACCAATCTGTGGTCCGACAAACCTATATCTACTACCTTCGTCTCTGAAGGTGCGTCCTCCTCTCTGGCTATAACTACATCCAGTAGGCCACCCGCATCATGAGTTGGTGCGCCAACCCACTGTCTGCAGCCATAGTCCGCTAACAAGGCGGTGAGAGCCACACTGTTAGTGTCGTCTCCACGCTCAAGCCTGACGTTGACATCCCCGACCACCAGAAACATCTCGTTGCGCGTCACAAGAGTCTCAAATAGTTCCCGGAACTCCCTAAAAAATTCAGCCGTTACAGGCTTGGAGCCCGGACGATAAACTACAGCAATAGTGAGAGCCGCACTCGAAGACACTCGACACACAAGGCACTCAAAAGACGTCGTGGGGAAAATTTTGATCTTCTCCACACGAAATCCCGAACGTACCAGCAAGGCCACACCGCCGTGATTGGACCAAGAGATGCTCTCTGTTCCTTCACCACGGCGCGGCCTTGCCCGTGCTTCCTCAAGCGTCGTGTATCCTAAAGCGCGCAATGCTCTCAGTGATGCAGAGTCGTGACTCTCATGCCATGTCTCTGTTAGGGCGAGGATGTCAAGATCATGGCTCTTACAAAAGTCGTCAATTTCAACAATCTTATTTGCAATAGAGCGCGCATTCCAGCAACCCAGTTTCACTGTCTTCTCCAATGCTTCCCGATGTCTTCCTCCGCTGCCAGTCGGCAGGGAGTTCGAGGGTGGAGGTCCCACCGAAGGCTGGTCACTGGTAGCACGCTCCTCATCATTGCACAACTGCGCTGGCAAAAGAAGCGGCGCTGGCCGTGCTGAGTAGCACAACCTTTGTCCACCTCTCTTCCCCGGTCTTCTTCTGCGTCGTCGGAGTATTAAACGTGGCCATGATGATGTGTTGAATTTGGTAGAGTTCGGCTTTAATTCAGCAAAAATGTCAGTGAGTTGTTTCACTGAGTAGACGCGCACTGTATGTACCAACGTGTTTTGTAGCGACATGCACAGGTACCAGACACACACTTACACACACACAAACGTTCGACGCATGCCGACACAGTTGTCAATCGGACGTAGGTACCTCTTGTAGATGCAGCGGCAATATAAATATTCTCTCACAATAATATTCGCCGCCGCAAGTACCCACCTCTGCACAATGATATAATAGATAATTTTATCAAAATTTACGATTCACAAAAAACACATGAACACCAAAACAGTCCAGCTTCAATTTGATACAGATGTTGTGGCATATATTGGCCGACACTTTAAACTATATAAACTATGAAACACGCAAGAACCACCAGTCAAAATCTTTTTTATTTACAGAGAGCTTCTACCGTCAGCTTGTCAGCGTCGGTAGGTAGTCTCTCTCGAAATAACCTGTCTTGATCCCCGCGGCTATAACACCGATTACACTCGATAATTTTTTTTTTCCACGATTTCTAAAAATCAGTGTATCAGCATTTATTCAGTTGCATATGAAGTGAATTTCATATAAGCCTCAAATGCCATCTATCTATCTTTGCAGCATAGATTATAGGGTGACAGAATAGTACTGCCATTTAATGTTTTTTTTATGTGTTGCCCTGTTATGTGTCGTTCTGTCAAATGTCGTTATGTCATATATCGTTATGTTATGTGCCGTTTTGTCACTGTGTCGTTCTACCGTGGAACCAGATTAAAGATGATAATTAATTATAAATACTTTTTGAGGAAACAGCCGATGAAAGTCAAGGTGCAGCCACTCACGACATTGTTGAGGCCCTCCATCCTCCGCTGCACTTCCATCATCACGGCCAGCTGGTCCCTGCGCTGCATCAGCGCGCTCCTGTACAGCTCCTCCAGCATCCTCCCAGGAGGAGCAGACTCCTGGCCGAACTGCAAATGCATTCAATAAGAGTTGTAGGCTTACACAGCCGGCTGATGATGCTGGAGAGATGCTTTCCGGGATCCGTTGCCGTGGTCTATAGGAGCTGGAGCTTCCGGAGGTTCATGTCGACAATGGGCTTCGGTAACGTGAAAGTGAAATAATTAAGATGGCTTTGATGAAACAGTGATAATCACTGACAATAGACATGCTCCCACAGACCACGGTCACAGACCTCGGAAAACGTTTCTCCTCCAAATACATTATTTTGTCAGAGTGAAAGATAATGATGAGTTGATGGCTTCTTTAGAGCACTGTTTGCTTATGTAGTCACTCCAAATTTGCTTGTGCAAATGATACCAGAAATTTGCATGTTTTCAGTGCATTTCGGAACTTCCCATGGTCCTCAAACTTTCTCACATGATGAGGCAGGTGGTTTCAGGCCAGAGCACCAGGCACTGAAAATGTACGCTCTACAAAATATATTGTTTACACCCTTCTTACCGGGTCTTTCGTTCGGAAACCAATCAAAGCCAATACTTACATCACGAGTTACATAAGGGGGCTGAGTGATTTTAACTCATTTTTGCAACTCCATTGATTCTGCTTTTTCTGACAAAAAAAGAGGTTGAACAAAGTCAGAGGGCAGGGTTTCTCTGCCTTCACAAGGAAAAGAAGTTTACCTTCTTGGGGAAAACGAAAACCTCTCATGTTATAAAGTAGTTAGTTGCCCTGCTACCTCTGAAAACAATCAAATAAGGTACATGCGATATGCTCAAACCCTCCTAATACCCGACAGCACATGGACGCTAATGCAAAGTTGTATATCTTTTCAAGTGGCGGGAGGCGTCTCGTGAACTAAAAGCAATGTCACGACAACACAGGAACCTCTAGGTCAGAGGCGGGATCATGACTGTTAAAGTAAGTGATTCGATTTTACTGAAGCTAATACCATACCCCGGGTGGCACTCCTTGTGGGATTGTTGCTAGATCACGGGTAGCGTGATCTATAATAATCTATAATCTAAGTTGCAAGGATATATTAATTTAGAACTCTCAAATGTATGCCCACAAACAAACACGTGTAGTTCGCGCTTACAAATGCTGAATGTGTACTTACAAAAAAAATCCAAACCTCAAATGAACATAAGCCCTACAACTTTTGCCGACCTTCCCTGACACAGGGGTGACATTGATAAAGTGAACCATTTTTTACAATATGGGTGGTCAGCCTCATATCCACCTATAAGTCAAGGAATACAAATAATAAATAAATATGATGAATATAATAAAAATAATGAGAATAAGAAGTAGACTAAAGACAGGAATACTGTGAACCGCTGGGATGCAGCTTGGCCGAAGGATATAACGTTTGAGATACCAACATCAAAGAGTCATCAACAGCTTAATATACAGTCCCATCCTGTTGTAGAGCTATAGGTTGTATGTGCTAGGTGACTACAGCCGTGGGCGAGGGCATAATTTATTTTATGTACCGAAAAGCCGTACAGATGTCGTCGCACAGCATCCTGTAACTCGGAGTATAAAACTCTTGAATGAGTCTAATATAGACATCTTCTATTGCAATCTAAGTAGATTTAAAAAATGAACTAGATATTTCCTCCCAGCGGGTTAATGGCTGAGAGGGTGCACTAAAATTAGGGAAACCTGTTGGGCACAAAAAAACAATAAAAACAAATCACGGAGACTAGACTGACCTTGTTCTTCCACATCTTCACTATGGCCTCCTGCAGCTGTTTGTTTTTCTTCTCCAGTGTCTTGCTCCTGTTCACGCCCGTCTTCTTATAGGATGCAATCCTTCCTTGAGATCTATTTCCTTCGCTTTCGGGAGCAGAGCTATAGCCTGTCTGCGCCTCAGACGCGTTATTCAATTTTTCAATTTGAGAATTGTAGATTCGCGCCCATTTTTGACGTTCCTGAAGCAGAAAACTGCGTTTTGAGAAGTTGTTTATTTATTTATTTGTAAAGACATAAACAGAACATTGATCACATAGGATAACCTGGTTAAAATATTGTAACGACTACTAGTTGTGTACAGGCCCAGATTAAGGGTGATTCGAGCGGTGCGGCTGAATCAAGGCCCCCCCCTCCTAGGGGCCCCCAAGACATTTTATAAAAATACTCTTAAATAACATTTTTTTTTTTACTATCGTTGTCTATACTCGTTTTTACGCTAGGCGAGGATGAAGAGGTTGGAGTAGGGGAGAAGGAAGTTGGGGTCCCTCATGACTTTCCCCGCACCAGGGCCCCCGATGGTCGTTAGCCGTGCCTGGCTGTACTTTTATCAAATACCAGCCTTATAGCAAATGGTTTTTGATTGAGAAATATGCACGACTAGTGATGATCAAGCATTTAGAGAACTCGTAATTTTATCAATTTATCTTCGTATTGATTGCCCGGTTGACAGCGCAGTTGGTAGAGTGCTTGCATTTCATACATAAAATCTCGGATCCGAACCCCACCAAGGGTGTCAGAAAGAATTTCCCGTTTCGGTGTTTATTTCAAAACCAAAATAAAATACTTGCAAGGTTTACTCAGCCTTCCCAAGAAATGAGTGCCAGCCCCCCGGGAGCTGCGAAACACCCACTTCAACTGAAGTGGTCGACATGAGCCCCGGCCCCCTAAACTGTAAAAATAAATAGGTTCAATGCGCTATATGTGACCCTTTCGGGAAGAACTCGGCCAGAAGTTACACTATATGTGTAGCTTAGAAACGTTCGTGTCACCGTGATGATTTGTACTTTGAGTTCGGTGACAAGGAAAATAAATCTGGTACTTTTGACAAACAACTGACTTTGGTTCTTTAGTGGGACGATATCAGCTGTTGATCTCTTTGACCAGCTTGAAATAAGTAAGCGAACCCTCTTTTATGTAGGAATGACAAATTAAAACTCTCCTACCATGTCGGATATCAACCCGGCGTTAAACCACGCCCCCAACCAATCACAGTGAGAGAAAGTCGCTGAGCAAGACAAAGTACTTAAATTGAATCTCGATCGCGTTTACAGCAGTCTGTGGCGGTGTGTCAAGCAGTACGCAGTGTTTTCGCTCTCAATTTCGTAAATTTAAAGTTCGCGGGTGCTTTTTTTTTCAGTATTCGTAAACGTCTTTTAAAATGTTGAAAAGTGATATAAAATGAAAAAGTGTAACAAATGAATAATTTCATTTGTGTTTTTGCCATTGATTATTATTGAACTATTCAAATATAACACATTTGTGTTTTTAAAATAAGTGTTACATTAAAAAAAACTGTGAGTAGTGCACCGTTTTCATCTTTTTTTTCTGCATTCAACTGAGCACCATCATGAAAAAGCCTGAAAAAATGCGATATTAATATTGTTTCTATTAAAATAACACCTGGAGTTTTAAAATATTTTATATCCTAAATCAAAGTGAAGGGAATTAAGTGTGCTCAAAAGTATTTTCAATGTACTACTAGAAATAAAATAAAGTGCCATGTGAAAGCCGAGACAGAAGCAGCAGCCGGGAGCTTGCGCTAGCACATGTAAATTACCATTTATTTATACTCGCGGAAAGTACTTATATGGTGTGTTCCAGGGGCGGTTTCAGAAAAATGTAAGTCATTTTGAATGTATAAAATGTTTTTCTGACATTAAATTTATTGCATTTTATTGTGTTGACATTTTTTTATTTACATATATTATAAAGGTTTTTTAAGGAATCTTGTACGAGAGGCTTTCCACTTCTTGAAAGGCTTGGTGGTCTATGTCACCCAGGAAGGGTGCCGCAAAGGTGTTGCTTGAATTGTTGCTTCTGACGTGGGGCGCTGCAAATAAGTGGAGATTGATGTTGATTTTGAATTAAATTGAGAAAGAAACACAGACACTGGTAGATCATTCCATTAACGGGCAGTTTGGCAAAGGAATGAGCCATGAAAACGCCAAGTTCTCAAAGTTTTGAGTTGTGTCCGTGTTGTTGGAAAATTGTAAAGAAGGCTTTATACAGGCAGGCGCGGATAAAGGCCGGTTCGAGGTGTGCGACCGAACCAGGTCCCCTGCGTACTAGGACCTCCCGAGACGTTTTAGAAAAATATACTTCAAAGCATTGTTGACATAATTTTCCCGAGGGCTCAGGTTTTTGAAACATTCACGACCACACCCTCATAGACTTTTTAGAAATTAGTTATTAAAGGTATTTACTTCTAATTATTTTTGGGGTCCGAATCAAAAGGAGCCTTCAAGATCAAAGACACCCATGGCGACTCATATGAAATTGTACAGATAAATATTTCAATACATTTCAATACACAGGGAGTCGGCTGTACGCCAACCACTTCAGTTGATGTGGGGGCTTCCCAGCTGCCAAGGGGGCTTTTGCTGATTAGCGAAGTGAAGCTTCTTAAGAGTATTGGTGATCAGTCTCATAACAAACTAAAAAAAATCGAAAGCTTCAAAGAAAATAAGCATTTACTTGTCTATAGTCAGTAAGTTTCAGTGTAATAGAGTAAAACTTAGAATGATGAACAGGCTGACTTCAGTTTAAGTTTCCGCAGCTACATAACTTCCTTACTTCAGCGCTCGCTTAGTTTGTTGCTGCTCTCACAGCCTTCTTGTTGATCTCAAATATTAAGCAGATCTCGAGGTGCCCAGACTTGCTGAGCGAGCAGAGATCGTCCCCGCAGTGCTTGTTTGGCTTATCTACCATTTGATTTAAAGATGATCTCTCAATTATATTGTTACGAACTATGAAATCAAAGTACCTACGCGCACCTATACATGTACGATAGTGTGGATAGAACCATCTGGGAGTAGTCCATGATTGTGGTAGTGCGTAGAACGGCGTTCTGGTCTGCAATGGTGCGGAGTGGATTAGTCGCTCCGAGCATTTTGCCGTGAAGACCAATAAGCAAGGATCATCAATTGTCGTAAACTGTGAACCAAACTGTGTAAAATAAATTCTGTAAAATAAATAAATAATTGCCGTTAAATTAAAAGAGAACCCCAGTAAAATCATAACAATATTGTCTTATGAATCACATTTTTCACAATCTGACCTAAGAGAAAAAACGTAAAACAAGATAATGTGAGAGTTATTTTAAATATTTTTAAAATCAATTTCCAGTTTTCATAAGACACATTAGTACAGTGCACATAAAAACATTGCTCATGTGAAATTACCTCTGATAGACATAAGACAAACAAGCACTAAGGGGACGAGTTGCCAACAGTTGAGAGCGAGCATCGGCAGTAGACAGGAAGGTCCATTGACTTATATCTGTGGACTAGAAACTATTTAAAGAAAAATATGAGTCGTATAAATGCAAACGCCGTCAACTCCTTACGCGATGATTTTGAGAAAAATAAACTTGTAAACTTGTAAAACGACAACACCAGTTGGAGATGACGGCGTTCGCACGAAATCATACTGTTTCAATTAAAATTACGAAGGTTAAAGTGAGGTTTACATTATATCGCACACAGCTAATGATTTGTTACACTGCGCAGAATCAAACTCAATCATTATCTCAAAAATCATAAATTTTGGAGATGACGGCGTTTGCAGTTATACGACTCAAATAGACTATATCCGTTTCAACTTACAGAGCTGCAAATCGTCCGTTAGAAAGAGAACAAAGATCTCAACAGTGTCATTTCGTTGTAAACAAAAAAAAAACTCGGGTGAAACAACGAAATATTTCCGGAAAGTTGGTAGCTTTGTCTCCTGCGCGAATTTATTATTTTAGCGTGCGTTATTATTTTTTGATCGGCAAACTTGTAATTTATTTAACGCATAAGGCATTATTTTAATACATGTGTAATTATTGGGTGTCGACACACAAAATGGAGAAAGCAAGAAAACAAAGGATTCCCAGGTAAAAACAGGTCTTGTATGACTACGCCACTGCTGTGTTTGACAGGACTGGAACAACAGTTCGCTGCCTTAGTTCTTGTTTATCGTATACGCCATTGAGAAAACTTTACATGAGCAATGTTTGCATGTGTACTGGACCAATGTGTCTTATGAAAACAAGAAATTTATTTCAAAAATATTTAAAAGAACTCTCACATTATCGAGTTTTACGGGTTTTCTTAGCTCAGATTGTGTAGAATTTGATTCATAAGACAACTGCATGAAAAAGTCATATTTGACAAGATTGGCGTATACGGTACACAAGAACTGGGGGAGCGAGTTGCAGATATTAATATCAATGCAGTAAGTTAGTTTCTATTCCTCCATATCGATAATTGAATGCTAAGGACCGGTATTTTATACGTTAGTTTATGTGACTTTAACCTGATTAAAAAAACTACCCACACGATTGACATGAATGCTATGCTAACCTAATATTAATAATCCTAATATTATTCTTTTTAATGGATCGCTAACTGGCTGTCTTACAATATTTGTTTACTTTCTTTATGGGAACGAGCCTTGACATAAGTCTAGAAAGCCCTTGTGATGCAAACTGGAGGGTCTATCCCGCAGCAGCCATCTTGCAAGTTGTTGAAACTTCAGTTCACGTTGCGTACAACCAAGTTGATAAATATAGATCAGCTGGGATGTACATAGTGCGAAGTTCCCAATAGATTTACGTATAGTTATAGATTGGTCAACGTTCAGATTGATGTAATGTGTAAGTTCGCGATTACACGTGCTGCATGTGTACTTACAAAATAAACCAAAACTCTCATGAACGTACAAGAAACAACTTACTTTGTTTGCGTTCTGTAGGAGACAGCTCACTGCTGTCAACAAGGTCATAGTGCCTCAAAGAGTGAATACATCAAATTTTGCAGACAAGAGCTTTGGAACAATTTGCCCATCGATGTTCGCGCCAACTAGCCTACCACCATCTTCAGAAAGGGACTGAAAATACTGCTTTTTTCTAGAAGCCATGGCGCCCTTGAGATGGTCCTGGACCATTTAGTGGCGCCACAGGAAAGAAATCATCCATCATCATCATCACCATCATAAGGCCATATTCTCTCACCCTCTCCTGCCAGCTGGAGTGTCTGCGCTCCCTGCCCTCCCTGGTCATCCTGCTGTGCCTTCTCTCCTTGGTCTGGATGTCCCTGATGCAGCTGATCCTCCTGAGGGTGCCCCGCTCCCTGCTGGCCTCCAGGCGCGCCTGCTGCAGCTGCCTCCTCTGCTGCGCCTTCTCCTCCAACTCCTGGCGGCGCCGCAGACGCAGCTGCTCCATCCTCTCGGCCTTCCTCTGCAACTTCTGCTGACGCTCCAGGATCCTGACAGACATGACATTCTCATCAGTTGAATCAAAGACTGAAGAAACGCACAGTTGCAGGAAGAATGAATTTTATTTGTGATGTTTAATATTGCTGAAAAAATATAATAAAAGTTACGGTGTATCTGTAACTGTAATCTGTCACCGTTCCGCTAGAGAGGGGGGGGGGGGGCAGAGCCTCTGCAGAGAGCTGCCTCCATTTCTTCCTATCCTTACATACCTACCTCTTTAAATTCATTCATATCCATCACCTTTTTCATAAATTTCCTTCTTTTTAGATTCGCTTTGCATATCACATTCTCTCACAACATACTATACAAACTATACTTTTCTCGGTCTTCCCTTTCCTCTTTTTCCTTCTTCATTTCCCCTGTGTGTACACTTTGTACGCCTAATAATAATTAATTTGTATTTGTTCGAGATTAATTAATTGTTGAATCGAATATTATTGTGAAATGGAGGCAAGCCTGCAGATGCTCTGACCACCCCTAGCGGAACAGCGACAGAGCTACAGTTACAGCCATATTACCAATTAAAGTCCCACGGAAATCCTCTCAGCCATTACACACAAGTCGCATTCTGCCCGGTTTGTATCTATTTTATTTTTCTATCCGATGCCGGGTAGAGAGTATAGATGTATGAAAATTTTCACACGGTTTGTCCGGTATTCCATAGGCAGTCCGGGCAGAGCGTGGATATGTTTGAAAAGGCTTTTAAAGTTGCCCCAGCAGTGGTGGAAAGGTAATGTTAGAGAGCGCCATATTTTGCTACTATTGAGCTAGAACAGTTTCCCAACCTTTTTCGCCCATCTTTCCTTTATGCGTAAATAGGACTTTGAACCCTGGAAGTCACACATTCAGAAGCCATGTGTTGTGTCCTTACTCCATCTCCTTGTGCCGGCGCTCCTCCCTGCACCTGGCGATGGCCTCCCTGCAGGCCTCCGCCCTCCTGGTCCTCTGCCTGAGGAGCTCTTGTCGCTTGGCGGTCTCCTCATCAGCGCGCCGCATGGCTAGCGTGTCTCTCTCCAGCAGATCCTGAGGGACAAACACTTCGCACCTTTACGTGTTAATCTTAAGGAAATCGAAGGCCCGGTATTTTTAAATTGAGTAATTTTTATCTGCTTTCAATCTAGTCGAGACACGCCAGGGCTGGAAGTCTCATCACCGCGGTAATTTTTATAATCGGTTATATCGGTAATAGTTATATGAAGACATGATAATCCAAGATGGCCGCAAGTGAACAGCTGATTAGCCTTCATACCAATATTACTTATATTCGGTAGGTAAGAATTACCGTGGTAATGAGACTTCCAGCCCTGGAGCGTTCTGGCGATGAGTTGCCTCACCTTCTTGGCGATCTCCTCCGCCAGCACCCTGGCCTGCCTGCGCGCCAGCTGCCTCCTGTGCTGGTTGTACTCGCTGAGCGAGCACGTGGGCCTGCCGGCGTGCAGTTGCGCGCGCAGCGGGTGCCCGGGCGTGCGGGCGGCGCGCCGCACGTGCGCGCGCAGGTGCGGGTCGTGCAGGGCGGAGTAAGGCGGCAGGGGGGCGGGGGACGTGTCCAGGCTGGGCAGCCGACACGTGGCCTGCAGCTGAGGGAGCAAGGACTGAGTGATGGGACTCACATGCAAACCAAGTGATACCAATGATCGGTGGCGGCCCTTCATTGGGGGTTGATGGGGATTTTCCCTATGAATGAAGTTAAACATTTTTTGGATCAGAACTGGACACATACCTAAGCACATATAAATGTGCACAAGTAAACGATAAGTCATAACATTTGGTTGGATATTATGAACACGCGCTTGGCTTGGATTTACATCTAACGATTGGTTGGTGTATATTACCTGGTGTGCTATAGGGAAGTCATCAAACTATACTTCAAGGTTATCCCCTCTTCCAGATTTTAGTTAGAGCCGCTACTGCGGCAATGATAAATAGTTACTTCATGAAACCCGTTTCAAGAGCCTGGAATCTGGGCACAAGACAAATAACGGCCTTATTGACAGCCTCACCCTGTGAGAGAGCTCTAAGCTTTATGTGCCAGATGACTACGGCCGGAGAAGACGGCATGCTCTTTTTCATGCACCGCTATCCCGTACTGATGCCAAGGCACCCATGCCTTAACTCGGAGTAACTCTAATCAACTCCGCTAACATATTATCTATATTTCACATTAATGGAGGATCTTGTGAAGATCTGGTTAAAGAATTCCTCTCAGCTTGTTAATGACTGGGTGAGGGTGCACTGTCATAAGGAAAACTTGTTGTGCACAAAAAAAAGCATTTAACAACGTATTGCAATTAGGTGATCTGTATCACGATCTGTACCCCCGATGGACATAAGACAAACAAGCACTAAGGGACGATCTATCGACGGTCGTCGAGACTTCCTTCTCAGGGTGATTTCCGTGGTGTTGTATTTTTTTAACGCAAACCGTCAAAGAACAAAAGCTTTAGTACGTTACATGTTTAAGCGCGATCGTAAGTTAGCATGCAAGTTGACGGCACTGAGGCTTTTATAATACAACCTACCTACAGTACTTGGGCATTTTTATTTCACTGCATTATCTAGCTACCCAAATCTATACAGATGGGTCAAAAAGTGGTGATTCACAAAGTACGGGAGCAGCGATATACATTCCGAAATTGCAAAAACAAGTACTTTTTAAGTTACCCTCCTGTTCGTCGGTATTTACGGCAGAATGCATAGCTATCAAAGAAGCTTTGGCTGCATGCAAGCCCGAACTCGCCACCAAGTTTATCATACTGTCTGATTCGATGAGCGCAGTTGAAGCAATCTCAACTAATAACATTAAATTAATACAAAACGAAATCATAGTGCAAATCAAGAACATATTATTCCATTTAAAATCTGCTAATATCGAAGTCACCATAGCATGGATCCCTTCACATGTGGGGATCAAGTTTAATGAAATTGTGGACAGCGTCGCGAAACAAGCCTGCGAATCCGGAGCGACCCCTCTAAATTTTATACAACCATACCAGGATATTTTACGACTCAACAAAATTAGAGCTTTTAACAGATGGTCTTTGGAATGGACTAGTGCTGGTCCAGGGCCTGGATCTTGGTACAGGTCATTGCAGCCCTCTTTGACTCAAAAACCCTGGTTTGCAGATTTAAAGATGACAAAGTTCGAAATCTCTTCAATTTGCAGGATGAGACTGGGACATTGCCTGACAGGACAACACCTGTTCAGAATAAATGTAGTACCTAACCCCGGCTGTAACTGCGGAGAGGAGATCCAGACACTGGACCATGTGCTGCTTGGATGCCCACTGAACAAATATTTGCTCAAACTAAAAAGAGACTGTCCACTCCCAGTGAATGCAAAATTTATTTTATTTTCAACAAAACACTTTAGGCCGATAGTTTCCTTTTTGAATAAGAACAATATCAAAATTTAATTAAAATCTTAATTTCATCTTTACTCCAAAATAATAATAAGCTTCTAAAATATTTATGTTTGTAACATGGCAGCAATCTTCCAATATGGATGAAGTGCCAATTAAAAAAAAAAAAAAAAAAAAAAAAATCTAGCTACATCAGGACTTTGTAGAAATATTTTTACAAGCACTGTTTCTAATCGGCCCTCATGTGCTTGTTTGGCTTATCTTCCGTTTGACGCAAAGATGACCTTTCAATGAAACTGACATTCTACACAATCTGAGAGAAAACACGATAATAGGAGAGTTGTTTTAAATATTTAAAAAAAAAATCCAGTTTTCATGACCCACATTGGTCCAGTACACATATAAATATTGCTCATGTGGAATTACCTCTGATGGACATAAGACAAACAAGACCTAAGGGGACATTACACACACACATGTTTCTTGTATTGGTGTGTGTGTAGGATTATTAAAGTTTTTAATTACATTTCATCATACCAACCCTGAACTGCCTCTACACCAAGTGGCGCCCTTAACTCTGCCATAATGTATAGACATTAAAACGCTAGTTAGAGGTGCTGTTCTAGTTTACTATACATTTTTTCGGTTCCATTGTAGAACGACACATGACATGGCGACACATGAAAGAATGATACATACATGCCAGAATAACACATGACAGAACATAATACTAATGACAGACGACAGTACATCACATGACAAACCATTCCTATAACAAAAAAATACTGGTTTGATCCCCGCCTGCGTAATTTGACCATAACTTTGACCCTGGTCCAACAGATGTCATTGGATAATTATTAATCGACAAGTCATTGATTAAATTAATACCCGTTTCTGGCTAGACAGAATAGGTTGGTGAATAGTGAATTGCATTTGTCTTCACTAAACTATTTTTAAAACAACAAAAAAATAAAACAGAAAAGAGAGGTATGAGAAACATGAGAAAATGGAACATGCATATATTTTTTGGTTAAGTTTATATATATTTTTTTAAGGTAGTCGATTATCATTATAAGATAACAAAAACCTGACTAAGCTGCTCATAAAGAGCAACTTATTACCGCTTTATCCCTGATGGTGTCTTATAAGTGTTGAAGCAAAATAAATGTGTGTGTGTTTTGTGATATTTTGTAATGTGATGTTTGTCTTTGTGTTGCTTTGCCCAAGTAATGTATTTTCGGTGTTGTTCTGGCATGCGTCGTTATGTCATGTGTCGTTTTGCCACTGTGTCGTTCTAACCCGTCACCCATTTTTTCATATACGACACGGCTGAGTGTGAGCGTCCACCTTTTTGCTGGTACAAAGTGCTGACGTTACTCTGCCAGCCGATCAGTTTTACTTTGCCTGAAAAAACACAACGTAATTACATTCGGGGTGTTCCCCGGAGAGCGTGTGACGTCACTGCTCACTACCAATTGGAGGATATAATGTGGTGTGTGGGAGCGCCGAGCCAAGCAAGCGTGAACGTCGAACAGCAAGCCGCTCTGGGATCATTCTCACATCTAGTTAACGCGCTGTAACTGTAGCGCTGGCGCTGTTCCACTAGGGGGGACCAGAACCTCTGCTGAGTCACCTCCACTTATTTCTATCCTGTTTGCGTCTTGAAGTATTTTTTTGAATACATTTATTTTCTTAATTCTTGTATAGGATAGACTAATGGTTTCCACGCTATAGCTCAACAAAAAGATACTAAGCTCTTGCGTTAGGTGAGGGGCTTACAATAATTTTTCATCAAATGTGTACTTTTTATTAAGATTTGAAAGAAAACACATTGTAATAAAATAACAGGAGTGACTCGATTCGAAAGAAAACAAATAATAATAGATCAACAGTGATACGACTTAATGAAAGCAATGGTCATATGTACAACATGCTTCACATAATCAGGTTAGGATAATTTATTTGGGGAGCGCTGTTTTTGTGTGAATCACTCGTCAAGAACCCTGTGAGAGCTTGGACGTCGATGTAGAAAGCGCCAATTCTCAAGCAAAACCCAAATGCTGTAAGTCTGGATGGATTTCTGGTGACCGGTATTTGGTAAAGGTAGATTAATTTTTCAACCCAACGAAGGGCATTTTTGAAAAATGAAATATTTTTTGTGTTCCGCCGAGAGTCGAACTGTCTATTTTCAAATCACGAGTCTGAAATGTTAGCCACTAGACCAAACGCCAGGACATAGTTTTGTTAGTTCATTCGCATCCATCCCTATTTCAAAACTGTTACGATTTTTGGTTCGGATACTTTTCAAATAATACTCTACTCTTCTTTTTACTCATTTATTTTACACGTTTTTATTTATTTTTACAAAGACACTCTCATTTATTTCATTACACTGGTTTTAGTTCACTGGTCGAATTTGTTCATTGTATTGGTGGAGCTCGCAGATGACTGACTGCCCAGTGCAAGCGACTTGCACCCTTTTATACTAAGAGAATCGAGTAGGTACTCCGGAAGATATTTTTGCTCGATGCTTCTCGAAGTACCTACTTAGCCTGGATACTTCTCTATTTACACACAATTATCAATCCTACCCTCCTTTACTGATAGGTTGGTACGAGGCTGACCACCCGTGCTGTAAAAATCGGTTCACTTTTGCCAATGCCACCCCGGTTCAGGGAACGGCGGCAGGAATTGCAAGGTTTATGTCCATGTGAGGTTTTCTTTATTTGTATGCACACATGGAGAATATGTAGGCGAACCTACATGTGCCTGTCTGTAGGCATGCATTTCATATGAGCCTTAAATGATAACATATCCTTGCAGCTTAGATTATAGATTATAGATTATAGAATACAATAAAGAATTCCTATAACTAATACTTGTACATATTTTAATATTTACATAACCTATTTACATAACAATACGTTGCCTCCTTTTGCAATCACTCTGTATATCCGGTCGGATGCGCACAAATTTTGGGGACCGTGTTGTCCGCATAAATAAAATTGGCATACACCTCCAGATTTCCTGAAATTTGTCGCATAGAATTCCTTAAAAATATGCGTAATACATTGCTTACGCTTACAAGTATAGTCACCTTAGTGCTTGTTTGCCTTATGCCCATCAGAGGTAATTACACATGAACGATGTTTAAATGTGTACTGGACCAATACTCATGTCTTATGAAAACTGGAAAATGATTTTGAAAATATTAAAAGCTGATCTTCGTGTTGTACTTTTTTTTTCATAGCTCAGATTGTGTAGACTGTGATTCTTACGACAATTTCATTGAAAGATAATCTTTGATTCAAATGGTAGATAAGCCAAACAAGCACTGGGGGGACGATATGCTGGTATTTCAAAATGATGAGTTAACAAAATTAATTGAATTTATTAAAAGCGACGCGATCTTCGGTTGTAACGTGTTTTCCTAAAGCGTTGCTAGTGGTGGATGTGGATTGGATTAACATCGTCATCCAACAAAGATGGAGATTATAGTAACGACATTATTCCCCGAGAGAAAGGACGACTCGCTCTCACAAAGAAAACCATTATTGTACAGCAAAAACAGGGCCGCTCAATTGTTTTACTTTCACAATAACCCGTTTACATTCAGCTACTAGCGCGAGGCGAGGAAGAAGGGAAGTGAGCAGGGCATGTGTGTGAACGAGCATACTCGCGATAGTATAAGAGATCTTAACATTAAAAATTCATATCAAATGCATGCCCTTAAACAGACACGTGCAAGTTCGCGCTTACATGTGTACTATTTATAAATTAAAATCCTAGCCCAAATAAACATAAACCCTGCAGCTTTTATCAATCCTCCCTGAAACAGGGGTGACATTGGCAAAGGTTACCATTATTTACAGTATAGGTGGTCAACTTCATACCAACCTAAAAGTATAAGACAAGCAGCCAACATGAAACAAATCAACATTACAGATAAGCCGCTATTTTTTTCGGTTCTTACATATTCTTTCATTTCATTTGGATTCTAGAATCATAACTTTCTTCATACAAGATCTCCTTTTATTATGACTCTGGATATCACAAACATAGAGGCGCGCAATCAGCTGATAGCTTAGCCATACAGTTTCTTTAGAACACATATAAACAGCTATCATCTGTTTAGGTGTCGCCATTTCTTATTGCTTGCTACCTTTCAATGGATAATGTAAGGTCTATTGACGCTCGTTAAATCCGCAGGCCATGGGGTGGAACCTTACAGTACCTATTTGAAGATAGCACGGACAAATAAACATGGTGGTCGGTGAACAGCTGCTGGTTGATCCATATAAAATGGATTTGCTGTTGATAGGCCACCATGTTTTATTCCGTCCTTTCTTCAAATAGATACGGTGAGATATATCGACGCTCGTCGAGACTTCCACCCCTGATCTCGCGAGTGTACGTAAACAACTAAAGTAAGTCTTGTCTGTGAGAAAATTTGATTCCAATGGCGAGGTCTCTCACGATCTTTAAACAAAATAAATACACGGCTAGGGTAGCACACGCACACAGCAAGGGCCTTGTGTGTGTGTGTGCGGGACTGTGTGTGTGTGTGTGTGAGGAATCCCCAGAGGAGGATAAACTATGAGATATCTCAGGTAGAACTGCTGCGGGCCAACTACTAGATATGCCCAGGCCTAGAATAAGGGTGGTTTGAGCGGTGCGATCGAACCAGGGCCTCCGAGACGTTTAAAAGAAAATACAATTCAAGAATTTTCTGTCATAAATTTGTTTGGTGGCCCAGGCATTAACAACCAAGAGATCCCAAAGACTTTATAGAAATGAGTTAATGAAGATATTATATTAAGGAAAAAAATGAGTCCAAATCAAAAGGGGCCTCCGGGACCAGAGACGCTGATGGCGGTTTGTAAATAAATTTATTTCAACCATTTTTTTTTTCAAAATGGACAAGACAAACTTCCCTTCAACAAGACGTGTCATAGACCTACCCTAAAGGTTTTCCAACAATTAACTAACAAAGCCGTCAGTAGTAGCTTTGGTTTACAATAAGTGCCTAAATATTTTTAGGTGGGGTGGGATAGGGGGGTTGGAAGCCCCCTGACTCTCTCCCAACTAGGACCCCTAGTGATCTACATCCAGGCCTGGCTACGCTTTATCATGAGCACGTACATATCTGTAGAGGGGATTTAATCTAAGTTGCAAGGATCATATCAGAACTTGCGGGGCCACAGCCAGTGCAATGGCTGCTTCTCTAATTTTGTACTTTTAGTGCGTATTTAAATTCAGTACAGTTTCTGTATTTTATGAGATAAAAGATCTTGGGTAATAAATAAAGATCTGTAGTCCGGTGGATAGCTCAGTTGATTCCATGCCGAGAGCTTGGGTTTGAAGGGTTTGAATCCCTTCTTAATAATAGGATGATTTATTTGGTGAGCGGTGTTTTTGTTTGTATCACACCTCAAGAGCCCTCTGCGAGCTTGGTCATCGCTGTAGAAACCGCCAATTCTCAAGCAAGACCCAGTTGTTGTAAGGTTGCATTTACCTTTTAGTGACCGGTCTTTGGTAAAGGTTTATGAATTTTTCAACTCAGCGAAGAGCACATTCGAAATATAAATGGTATATTTTTGTGCTCCGCCGGGATCTGAATCCACAACCTTCCACCTTGTGTGTCAGAAATGATTTCCCGTTTCGGTGCTTACTTCAAACCCAAAGAAAATACCGGTAAGGCTCACTCAGCCCTCATAAGTAATTCCCACCTTCATTCTACATAATTTATATATTCAAACATTTAGTTTCTCAATATCTTAAATCCTTGGACATAAGCAAAGGAGCGGACTGCGACACAATTCAATGACATAAAACATCGTAAAACCACATTACTGGGAATGCTAAGAAATGCCTTTATTTTATTTATTTTACAGCTGTTTTGATTTTAACGATATTATAAAAGTAAAAAAAGTTATGCCATTTTTCTGTAATCTCAAACTTTAAACTGCTCTCATGAACAATTTAGTTTTGGTCGCTTATGCCCTATTACCTCTTAACCGTTGATATAACAAAACAAAGACCGCTTCCTATAAAAAAATATCATAAGACTAAAAATGGGGCCAAAAACTAATTAAATTAATGCCTTAATGCTAGAACCCAACATTTCCAAAGTTTCAGTGTGTTTTTTAGTATTTTCAGCAGTGTTCCCATTTTCACAGTCAAGGTCGCGCTCACGCAGCTCACCGCAAACTTATACAGATCCATTTACATTTCCAGACGATCATTTGTACAAAATGAACTTGAGTTTGAAATTAAAGTCAATTATTTACGAGTACTCTAGGCGCTGGTAATCTGCCCCCAGTACGGCGGTTATGTGGGCCTTGGTAGAGGGAGGCCAATCAAGGCGAGATTAAAAATCCCAAACGAAATTTTAAATACAACCAAGAATATTTAGGCACCCATTGCGCCCTAACAGAGTACTTTAATCTAACTATAATTTAGGTTACAAAGATATATAAAATTTTGAATTTGGCAGACAGCGGCACTGCTGGCAAACCTTGAAATTCGTCCGCAATTTTTTTGTAGACGGGGGGAGGGGGGGGGGGGCATGCGATTTTAAATCAAAATAAGATGTCATTGTTTTCTTACCAATTTTCTTTTTAATGAAAATTATCGCGTCCGAGCCTCACTTTGCCGACCACTCTTATAGTCAATAGATAGATGATTGAACTAAGTACCTTATTTGTTAATTTTAAGGATTCAAATGAAACACTGTTTTATTTTCACGTATACAATTATTTATTTTTAAAATTTTTACTAACGTTTTGTATACGCGAAAATAAAACAGTGTTTAAATTGAATCCTGACAATTACAAATTATTGAAAATGAATTTTCAGAGTGTTAATACACAAACAATACAAAATATAAGTACCTAATGATGGATGACTTTTTAAATGATTGAACTTATTGCGCAATATCTATTGATGTCGTCGCGGGCCGTATGTGGGACAGGCCTGGGCTAGATGGACCTTTGGTGTCTTTGGGTCTTTGGTAAAGGCAGAAAGATTTTATTACTCAGCGAAGAGCATATTTAAAAATATAAAATATGATATACTTTTTGTGCTTCGCCGACATTCGAATACACGACCTTCCACGAAGCGCTAACCTCTAGACTACGGACCGGTCCATACATAGTTCTTAGGAAATGTATATCTGGGGTCAAGAAGTTGTTTTGTTGAAAATCAGCGTTCATAATATACTTGTTGGGAAAACAAGGCTTTTTACACGTGGCTTTTTTCATCACAGTAGGTTGATAATTACGCTTTTGAAACAAAATATCAGCTCAAATTAAAAAGTTGATTAAGAATGATTCATGATCGGTGAAAAGTGTTTGAAAAGGGTTCAAATATCAAGGCTGACTTTTTACAGCCTGAAAAATGAGATAAACTCTCTTTCTCGGTGTCTAAGTACAATTTTAAATGGAAAAAAAACGCAACTAAGCTGCACATATAGTGTAACCCCTTGCCGCGTTATCGCTGAATGGTTTCACATGTTGCGAGTGGAACATATTTATTATTATGAATTTTTAAGGTTTCGTTATTTTTAATTTTTAAATGTAATTTATTATTCATATTCCTTGACTTATAGGTTGGTATGAGGCTGACCACCCATACTGTAAAAAATGGTTCACTTTGCCAGTGTCACCCCTGTTTCAGGGAAGGTCGGCAAAAGTTGTGGGGCTTATGTTCATTTGAGGTTTGAATTTTATTTGTAAGTACACAATCAGCATTTGTAAGCGCGAACTACACGTGTTTGTTTGTGGGCATACATCTGAGAGCTTTGAATGAATATATCCTTGCAACTTAGATTATAGTGGGTCGGCCTTGCACCAACCACTTCATTTGAAGTGGGGGTTTCCCAGTTCCCGATTCACACGTCTTGTGAAGGCTGTGTAAGCCTTACCAGTTATTATTTTTTTGGGTTTGAAATAATCACTGAAACAAAAAATCATTTCTGGCACCCTCGGTGGGGATCGGACCCTTGCTCTTGGCTTGGAATGCTAGCACTCTACCAACTGAGCCATCGACCGGACTTTTTATGAGCTTGATCGTTGCTACTACACGCCAATTCCAAGCAAGACGCAGTTGCTGTGAGGCTAGATGGAAATTTGGTGATCGGTCTTCGGTGAAGGTATATGAATTTCTCAACCCAGTGAAGAGCATATTTGAAAGTATAAATGGTTTATTGTTTATGCTCCGCCGGGATTTGAACCCACATCCATCCATTTACGAGTCCGAAGTATGGACTATAGACGGGTCGAGAGGAATAAAATTACTTCTCAGACCTTCACTTGTTAGATTGAGTTATTGCTCTGTAGCGCCGGCATCTAGGTTATAATGAAACAACGGCGTGACAGTCAGAAGTGTGAATACAGACCAAGCAATGGAGGACGAGTGAGCGGCACACGACGCGTTGTAGCCGTCTTCCTAGGGCTGTTAGGGAGCTTCATTTGCAGACTGGGCGAGGGTGACGAGGGTGCTGGGCGTTGGCTTGTGATGTCTGTAGACTAGAGACTGTTTCAACGAAAGCAGATCGGTCCGTAGTTCAGTGGTAACACTCCGGACTCGTAAATGGAAGCTTGTGGGTGCAAATCCCGACGGAACACAAACAATATACCATTTACATTTTCAAATATGCTCTTTGCTGGCTTGAAAAATTCATAAACCTTTACCAAAGACCGGTCATCAAAAGGTCCATCCAGCCTTACAACAACTGGGTCTTGCTTGAGTATTGGCGCTTTGTAGCGACGACTAAGCTCGTAAACACCTCTGTGGCACTACAACAATCGTCATAGACCCCTAGAGTCTTTGAAATCTGGGGAGGGATTTCTTAAAAAAAAAACGGTTCGTTTAATATTCGAGCAAAAGATTCCAAGTATGTAAGTATAAAAGCGCTGGTGAAGATGTGAGCTTAAAGTGCGCAGGCCATCTGAAAGGATGTTCCATGCAGTTGGAGCAGCCACCTTGAAGGCTCGCCCTCCAAAAACGGTTTTCTTTTCTCTTCTATGAAACTCCAGACGACTGCTGTGTTTGACAGGACTGGAGACAGCTGTGCCCCATAGTACGTATCACTGCTGCAAGTTAGCTTCTACTCCTCTGTATTATACCTCAATGGTCCTGGGTCTTGGCTTTAATGAACATCAATAATCGCCCGTCCTTCCCCCTCCCCGCACCGCTCTCCCCGTTACTTTGTATTCAAAATATGTGCGAGCGAAAGCTGTCAAACTCATCATAAGCCTTTTCCAATAATTACTTCTTGACTTATACGCTGGCATAAGGCGACCATCCATCCTGTAAAAAATGGTTCACTTTGCCAATGTCATCCCTGTTTCAAGGAAGGTCGGAAAAAGTTGCAGGGCTTATGTTCATTTGAGGTTTGAATTTAATTTATAAGTACACATATAGATTATAGATAGATGGCATTTTTCGTTCAGCAATATCGAAGGTGTAAATTGCTACGATAGTTTTGACAGTGGACATTTTATCGGTGGACATTATGTCGATGGACATTTTGTCGGTGGACATTTTATCGCTGGACATTTTGTCGCGTGAACATTATATCGTGTGGACATTTTGTCACTGTACATTCTGTCCATTGACACGTTGTCATGGAAGCATTTTTTAGTCCGCATCTATGAATGTTGTATCCCACGTGCGAGTAGGTACTGATTTAACAGATAAAATAAAATATATTCGGGGATTGGGGTCAGCGCGGGCGGATCAGCAGGGATTAGCGTTTCCCGATGATTAAGGTGCCGCCGTTTGTTGGCAACTATTATTTAAAAAATCAGCGTTCATTTGTTTGGCTTCCTGGAGGCCTGAGGGCTGTGAGGCTCTCTATAGAGACGCGGGGGGGAAGTCTCGACAGCCGTCGATACATCTTACCGTACTCGTTTGAAAATAAGAAGAAATAAAACATGGCTGTTCGTCAACAGCTGATTCATATTACATGGAACAATGATCTGCTGTTCTGGCACCACTTTGTTTTATCCCGGTGTATTTCCAAATAGGTACGGTAAGATCTACCGATGACCGTCGAAACTTCCACTCTAGGGAGACTGAGGAGGCATGGGCAGATCTGAGGAGGTCTGGGTAGACGTAACATCTGACAAGACCTACGAAGAGTAATAAGTTATGAGGAAGACCTAATGTTAAGGAATATTTGACGAATCTCAAAGAAGGCTTTAAAAATCAATGGAGGTAACAAAAGATCTGGGCTGGAAGTCTCATCACCACAGTAATTCTTACCTACCGGATATTGGTAATATTTGTATGAAGACCTGTCAATCCAAGATGACCGCAAGTGAACAGCTGATTAGTCTTGATAAAAATATTACCGATATTGGGTAGATAAGAATAACCGTGGTGATGAAACTTCCAGCTTAGCCCGGAACGGAATAATCTGGGTAGACTACAGAAGCTTGGAGAGGTCTGAGGAGATCTGAAGAAGTCTGGGGAGACTACAGAAGCTTGGAGAGGTCTGAGGAGATCTGAGGAAGTCTGGATAAGCTACAGAAGCTTGGAAAGGTCTGAGGAGATCTGAGGAACTCTGGGTAAGCTACAGAAGCTTGGAGAGGTCTGGGGAGATCTGAGGAAGTCTGGGTAAGCTACAGAAGCTTGGAGAGGTCTGAGGAGATCTGAAGAAGTCTGGGTAAGCTACAGAAGCTTGGAGAGGTCTGAGGAGATCTGAGGAAGTCTGGGTAAGCTACAGAAGCTTGGAGAGGTCTGAGGAGATCTGAGGAAGTCTGGGTAAGCTACAGAAGCTTGGAGAGGTCTGAGGAGATCTGAGGAAGTCTGGGTAAGCTACAGAAGCTTGGAGAGGTCTGAGGAGATCTGAGGAAGTCTGGGTAAGCTACAGAAGCTTGGAGAGGTCTGAGGAGATCTGAGGAAGTCTGGGTAAGCTACAGAAGCTTGGAGAGGTCTGAGGAGATCTGAGGAAGTCTGGGTAAGCTACAGAAGCTTGGAGAGGTCTGAGGAGATCTGAGGAAGTCTGGGTAAGCTACAGAAGCTTGGAGAGGTCTGAGGAGATCTGAGGAAGTCTGGGTAAGCTACAGAAGCTTGGAGAGGTCTGAGGAGATCTGAGGAAGTCTGGGTAAGCTACAGAAGCTTGGAGAGGTCTGAGGAGATCTGAGGAAGTCTGGGTAAGCTACAGAAGCTTGGAGAGGTCTGAGGAGATCTGAGGAAGTCTGGGTAAGCTACAGAAGCTTGGAGAGGTCTGAGGAGATCTGAGGAAGTCTGGGTAAGCTACAGAAGCTTGGAGAGGTCTGAGGAGATCTGAGGAAGTCTGGGTAAGCTACAGAAGCTTGGAGAGGTCTGAGGAGATCTGAGGAAGTCTGGGTAAGCTACAGAAGCTTGGAGAGGTCTGAGGAGATCTGAGGAAGTCTGGGTAAGCTACAGAAGCTTGGAGAGGTCTGAGGAGATCTGAGGAAGTCTGGGTAAGCTACAGAAGCTTGGAGAGGTCTGGGGAGATCTGAGGAAGTCTGAGTAAGCTACAGAAGCTTGGAGAGGTCTGAGGAGACGTGGGAAGTGAACTAGATCCCGCCGCCTGATAAACCCCATCTACATGACGAGGAGTATCTTCCTCTCGGCATTAATGCTCGGCCCAGGGAGATGACCTCGCTGATAGCGCCGCGTCTCCGAATATTTACTCTCAAATATTTTCGGAGAATCTTCTAGATTATTAAGCCGATACCTTAAAGGTAAGCTGAATAAGTGACATATTAAACTAACGTGGGTGTCTCACATACATGCATCTTTTTTCCTATTGTTAAAAATGAAAAACTTTGTTATAATTCACTGTGTGAGCTTTATTTTTAAAAACACTACTAGTTTCGGTGGGTCAATATCCACCATCGACGGGTGTCAACTTAAAACTTTCCTCTTTTCTACGAGAGAAAACACTACAAAAGTGTAAAAATTCTGTAGTTGAGAAGATTGTCATGGGTGTTTCCTTATAATTAGTTAACTTACCAGGAGTTAAGTTACACCCAATAAAATGATTTATCCACGATTTTTCAGATCAGTGAATCAGCACTTATTCCCTTTTACCTTTAAGGTGGTGATATGAAAGAAATTGTATCCATCGATCCAGGAAGATAGCGAGAATCACTGCGCTCGAAATACAGGGATACAAATAATCATACACGCTACGCTACTAAGCTATACATATAGAGTAACTTCTTACAGTGTTTTCCAGTTTTTGCAGTGAGTCGCATGTGGCGAATGGAAAATTTATTTTTACCGATAAGGGGTCTTCCTTACTCAACTACTTCAGTTGAAGTGGGGGTGTCCCAGTTCCCGAATGGTGCTGTTACTCATTTCTTGTGAAGGCTGAGTAAGCTTTACCTACATACTTAAATAAAGGTTAATAAATTAGATAAGTATAAATCGGAGCTTTTCACACACAACGAATTCATGACTCATGTGAATTTTCTATACAAAAAATACGATAAACCATGGATCAGCTATGGTTTCATTGTTTTGTGAATTACGCTGCAAGAAATGATAGTGTCTCACGTTTTCCCCCAGCTTGCCCCTGGAGAACACGTAGAAGCCGCGGGGCATGGGCACTAAGGGCAGCTTCTGCTCCAGGGGCAGAGAAGGCCAAAGGGGCAGGCCGCCATCGGGCAGGGCGCCCAGGGGCGGGGGCACGGCGGGGAGCAGGGGCATCCTAGGGAGGACCAAGGGAACCTAAAAGACAAGGAAATATTCAGTTATTATAACAGAGAGCTCCTATTCCTGGGACAGAAATCGACACAGGGGCATGGCATGGGGCAGGAACAAGCCAAAGAGAACCAAGGGAGTCTGGAAAGCAAGAAAATGTTCAGCTTTAACAACAGAGAGCTACTGCTTTAGGGGCAGAGATGGACACAAGGGCACGGCACCCACATGTCTCGCTGAGCTATTTTCTGTCGATAAGCCTTCAAAACGACCACTACGCTCTGCCCTCACTGCTGTCAACAAGGTCATAGTGCCCAAAAGAGCGAACACATCACATTTTGCGGACAGGAGCATTGCGGTGGCCGGGCCGGTTGCCTGGAACAATTTGCCCGTCGGTGTTCGCGCGAACCAGCCTACCACCACCTTCAGAAAGGGACTGAAGACACTGCTTTTTTCCAGAAGCCATGACTCCCTTGAGATGGTCCTGGACCATTAAATAGCGCCACAGGAAAGAAATCATCCATCATCAATCAATCAATCAATCACGGCATGTGGCAGGAGCATGCCAAAGAGGACCAAAGGAGTCTGGCAGACAAGGAAATTTTCAGCTATATAAGTTAACATCGAAAAAATTAGACACGAGATATAAACGTTGTGCGTCCAAACGAGACATCAACATGACGGCTGCCTGGAAACTGATTATAACAATCCCTCTTTTGTATAAAGCGTGCGCCCTAGCGCGCACTCTTTTTTGGTACACAAATCGGCTCAGATCTATAATCTATAATCTAAGTTGCAAGGATATTATATTCATTTAAAGCTCTCAGATGTATGCCCACAAACCAACAAGTGTAGTTCGCGCTTACAAATGCTGAATGTGTACTTACAAATAAAATCCAAACCTCAAATGAACATAAGCCCCACAACTTTTGCCGACCTTCCCTGAAACAGGGGTGACATTGGCAAAGTGAACCATTTTTTACAGTATGGGTGGTCAGCCTCATACCAACCTATAAGTCAAGGAATATGAATAATAAATTACATTTAAATATAAAAAAGAACAAAACCTTACAAAGAAATCTATACAAAAAAAAGTCAAAAATTTCCTATGCAAAAAATGTAGCAAATGAATACACCAACATTAGAAATCAACATTGCAGATTAACCACCACTTCTTCCTGTCCTTGCATACTTCTTTCATTTCATCCAGAGTCATAACCTTTTTCATACAAGTCCTCCTTTTATTATGACTCTGGATATCCCATTCATTCGCTATTTCAGAGATTTGATCCTTCCATACTTTTCTCGGTCTTCCTCTACCACGACATCCATATTATATACATTATATACATATACATTAGATCATTGATCTAAATAAAATATCTTATATCGATGGCTCAGATGCTCCATTTATATATTTTATGTTGATCGATGGAAATATCCAAAAAAATATTTCATTTAAAATAAAAATGAAGACTTACGAAAAATCTACGAAAATAGAGAGTTTGTCAAAATAATGTAATTCTTGTAATTTAAAAGAAAAAAAATAATATTTTTGGAAGATATTTTGACAATTGGATTTGAAAAAATAAATGAAATTGAACCTGAGCGCGTTCTTTATTTGAATAAAAACAAGGATACCAATAGTGTGAACAATATTATTCTGCTGATGTATGTAGGTGGAAAAAATAGACTTCGTGTTTTTTAAGCCTACCCACTTTCTCGTGATAATAAATACATGTAAGTTAATGGAAAACGTGTAAGGTTTATTTTTGCTTATCACATTATTAAATTCTATTTTTTTTTTCAGTAAGCAATAGGTTGGTATGTGGCTGATCACCCATGCTGTAGAAGATGGTTCACTTTACCAATGTCACCCCTGTTTCAGGGAAAGTCGGCAAGAGTTGCAGGGCTTATGTTCATTTGAGATTGGGCTTTCATATTGTGGGTCCACATACGGCATGTGTGAGTGCGAAATTATGCGTGTGGGAATGCATTTGATATGAATCTCAAATGATACATATCTTTGCAATTTAGATTTAGATTTAAAATATCCGCAATAAGGTCCGCGGATAAAATGTCCGTACGAGATTTGACAAAGAAAAAAATGTTTTTTCAAAGGCCGATCCAGCCTTACAGCAACTGGGTCTTGCTCGAGAATTGGCGCTTTGTAGCGACGACCTAGCTCGTGAAAAGTTCGATCGATAGCGCAGTTGGTAGAATGTTTGCATTCCGTACCGAGAGCAAGGGTTCGATTCCCACTACTCGAAACGGCGCCGTTTCCAGTAGACCAGAACCTCTGAGAAGATCGAAGCGCCTGGCTGACCGTTGATAATGCCCATCGAAGCCTATGGGCGAAACTGTTCGGAAAAAAACAGCCAGACCACGGCTCAGCTGGGCAACATCATCATATTGTCTATACCAATTCTTCCGAAGACCTCCTCCTGTAACTGTAACTGTCTCTGAAGCCATTTCGCTAGTGGTGGCCAGATTTGCTCCCATTTTTTCTTATCCTTGCATAGCTACTTCAATTATTTCATATCCATTACCTTTTTCATACATACCTTCTTTAACATTAGCTTTGGATATCCCAATCTCTCACAAATTCACCAAACTGATCCAACCATACTTTTCCTGGTCTTCCCTTTCCTCTTTATACACACTTTGCAAGTCTTTCATCATCCATTCTTTCTACATGTCCAAACCTTCTCATCACATTATTATGTACCTTGACTTTCACATCTTCTTTCAACTTTCAACCATTCATTCTTAACTCGTATTTGTCATAGCGTGGGCTCAACCGACGACTAAAATGTCTAAGAATAGCCCCGTTAGAGTTTTTCCTGTCATATTCCTCAAGCGTTTAATTTCCATTTTCTTCGATTTATGAAAAAAATCAAAACGTCCATCCAGCCTTACAGCAACTGGGTCTTGCTTGAGAATTTGCGCTTTGTAGCGACGACCAAGCTCGTAAAAAGTCCGGTCGATAACTCAGTTGGTAGAATGCTTGAATTCCATGCCGAGAGCAAGGGTTAGATTCCAAGATGTACTCAGCCTTCACAAGAAATGAGAACCAGCTCCCCTGAGAAATAAGAACCAGCAAGAATGCGTTTGCGTTGCGTTCGATTTATGAAAAAAAAACATTATTTTTTATCCAAACCATAATTTTTTCTAGTCATTATTTTTGTAAATACTTTTGAATAAAGTTTTTTTTGCGGAAAATTGGTTCGCGTCCTGGCTAGTGGCGTCGTTGCGCAGGCGAGGCTAGCGCCACGGTTCGCTGCGGGCGCCGCGCGAAGCTCTGCTCCATACAAGTGTAGAGAGTTTCGCCTAGGGCCGCGAGCGGGGCGGGCGTGTGCAAGGAAAACGAACCACACAGTCGGAACATCTAGTCGGCCAGCAGACGGACTAACTGTTGCTCTAAGTGCCGCACATGTCTCTCACGGAGAAAAGTTAAAAAAAAAACATTAAAAAAATTGTGAACAGATGAAGTGAAAATGAATGACGTCTCGTTTAAAACTAAATAATTGTTTTTGTTTTTTTTTTGATCGAAGTTAACGATCAGCTGATTTGTGTTTACAGTATACGGTACCAAACTTATTCTGCGTATTCTTGGTTTCATTAATATTTTTTGATTGTTTATTATCAAGTTTAATTAAAAATATATATACTTTTCATAGCTACAATAAGGTCGGAATTTTTTTAATTTAGGACTTTTTTCTCGCCTAGCGAACTCTGTCTTGTATGGGACTGCCGTCCTTAGCAATCTGTTTACATAATATATAACCTATACTCTATTTTGTAATGATAAACTTACTTTAAAAATTCATATTAAATACATGCAGGGTTTATGTTCATTTGAGGTTTGGATATTAATTTGTGAGTACACACTACACATGCAGCATGTTTAAGCGTGAAATTACACGTGCGTGCATTTAATATGAGCATTCAATATCAATATATCTTTGCAACTTAGATAATAGATTATTCATTTAACAATTTGTTTCTTATCCTTAATTAAAAGGAAAATGCACAACTCGCCGTTTTGTTTTTTTGTTTTATTATTTCAGCTTTACATTTTACTTAATTCCCGGTCCTTAGTCTAGTGGTTACGCTTCGGACTCGTAAATAGAAGGTCGTGGGGTTGGATCCAGTCGGAGCACAAAAATATACCATTTATATTTTCAAATATGATGAGTTGAAAAATTCATATACCTTTCCCAAGCACCGGTCACCAAAGGTCCATCCAGCCCTACAGCAACTGGGTCTTGCTTGCGAATTTAGACTTTCTCTATGGACTACTATGTTCGCAGAGGGCTCTTGAGGTGTGTTTAAAAAAACAGTGCTCAACACATAAGTCATCCTAATATAATGAATAAGCAATGCTTGTATATTTCTGTTATTTAAACTCCGAAATAACATTATGACTAATCTTGATCGAATTACAGATTTCTTAGCTTGTTGACTCAGCGACTACGGATTTGTTATTTAATCAGCAATCTTGTGTAAATATTTAGTTTTTTCTTTCGTATATCTGCTGCAGCGATCTCAGCTCAGCTCCCAAAAAATGTACAGAAGTATCTAAGCGAAACTCTGAGAGCAAGTTAACTTCTAAGTCAGTGATTCCCAAACTATGGTACGCGTACCACCAGTGGTACGCGACGCATCTTAAGGTGGTACGCAAGCAGCTATGGCCATAGGAAATACATAGTAAATAATTAGATAAAACGTTTTTCAATTTCACGCTTAAAATTAAATACAACTGAGCCAAATATTACCTCTCTTGTCTCGAACATGCAGCACCATTTTTCGCACTAAGTCCTAAGAGTATTGTATTATTTTTTTAATAATTAATAAATAAACATAATGTTGTCGTAAACAGTTATTGCAGTTTTTATAACTTTACCATTTTGAACGTTTTTTTTAAACTGATACACTTCAGTGGTACGCCACTGATTTATAATTTCGTGAGTGGTACGCGAAATTCAAAGTTTGGGAACCACTGTTCTAAATTATATCGCCCGTTCTAGGTGCGCTCCATACACTTAACTTGCTGTTCTATAAAAAATGTGCTTATTAAACATTATGGTCTTAGTAATAGATTGACAGCAAAGAAAAAAATAGGCGTGTTTATTGAATATTTTACTAACTTACAAAGGTTACAAAAATGTATAAAATGTAAAAAGTGTCACCACAAAAAATACTAAAAAAACACGTTTTTTTTGTCATTTTTCATTAATTTTCTTAAGTGTTATATTTTGGATGTTTTTATAAACAGAATTTTACATAACCTAGTCTCACGAGAAGAGGATTTTTATAATTTAAATAAAAGCGTAACCAATTGTTTTGGAGAAAATGTGAAAAAAAAAAACTATTTTCAAGATATATTATAATTAAGTAGTTTCAGTTTTCTCATTTCTTCTAAAAATATATTATTGAAGATAAGCTTCTTGTGAGAAAATTGCGTTTTTTAAATTCTGTAATTAAAAAGAAAAAAGAAAACATTTACATATAGCACGTAAACAAAACGATAAAAAAGTGTTTTTTAAAATATTTTTTGGTGTGACAATTTTAAAGTTATAATTGTTTTTTTTTAACTTTACAATTTAGATAAATAATTAGTAAGAACGCCTGATTTTTTTCATTACTGTCAATCTTTCACTAAGTTTAAGAAATCTATTTTCTTGTAAACGACAGTTTTAGGGTATAGAGCGCTCTTAATATAACATTTTGAATCTATCATTTCGACACCTTAAAGGTATAAGTGACATATGAAGCTAACATGGGGTTCTCAGATAAATGCACCTTTTTTCCTATTTTCTACGAGAGAAAGTAAAACGAGAGAAAAAAAAAACAACAATCGGGAAAATCCTGTAGTGCAGAAGTTTGTCATGAGCACTGCCTTATAATAAGTTCACCTACTACGAGAAGTTACTCCCTATATATTTTTTTATCCATGATTTCTAAAATCAGCACTTATTCAGTTTTATCTTTAAGGTGGCGATTTATGTAAACTATGGCCCTACCTCACCGGGATGCCATGGCGACGTCGCCGGCTACGTATCCAAACAATTCATATTACAATGTATGACAGGTAACTCACTTGGCGACGGGTTGGCTACGCCGCCAATTTGGAAGCGTAGCCACGACTGTCGGCTCCCTGTGTGGAGACTGGCGACCGTGGCGACCTGGCGACGTCGCCAGTAACATGTACACGAGCAAGCTGCGGCTCACTCACTCAGTGTCCAACCAGCCGCCAAGATGGACGCAAAATGAGTTTCAATACAAAAAGATTCATTGTAGAAATTCAAAATCGACCATGTTTATGGGATTCCGCCATAAAAAGATGTTCTGATCGTAATTTAAAAATAAAACGTTGGAACGAAATAGTTAATTTATTCAAAGAAAAAGTCGAGATGACGGTGGTTTTGAAAAAACACCACTTCGACTTCGATCTGATATAAAAGGATGGACCCATAACTTCTTAGGTTTCTTCTTTTTAAATTTTTTGCGACGCACATAATAAATAAGTGCGATTTCTTCTATGCACGAAGCGTCCATTCTCGATACGAGGGAGAACTGAACTGACAGAGGGTCGCCACTGGCTACTCCATTTGGCGACTGTAAATAGCCAAAGGTAGCCATGGCTACGTAGCCAGCGACGTCGCCATGGCATCCCGGTGAGGTAGGGCCCTAACAGAGTAATATTTTCAACCGTTTTAGTAGAAACCGATATTCAATACTAGAATAATAATACATGGAAAACCAAGATAAAACGCTAGTTAGTACCAATCCCACTGATAACAGCGCACATATGCATTTCAAAGCTAGAAAACAGATATCGACGGTTAAAAGGCAGTAGGGCATACGCGACATTTTGGTCAAAAATTAGTTATGAATGTTATTCTACTTTAAATTTTCCGCTCTTTCTAATGCGCTAACTCCCATAGCTCTACGATGATTTTTGCGTTGTTTATGCCCGAGCAAACAACTGCGTTTTCAAAGTATGATTTTGGTGTAATCTACAAGATTTTGTTCTTTTTTGTCCAAAAGGCGCTTGTGACATAAAAAAACGTAAAACCACATTAATAGGAATGCCAATAAAATATTTCTTAATTTAAAAAAATTTAGAACTGTTTTGATTTTAATGATATGATACAAAATAAAAAAGCTATGCCATGTTTCTGCAATGTCAAACTTTAAACTACTCTCCTACACAAATTAGTTTATGTCGCTTATGCCATACTGCCTTTAAACCGTCGATATTTATTTATCGGCTAGTTATACGTCATGGCACAAAAAGTATATGGAAAGTAAATTAGTGCCTCTTGTGAGCGTTACAGTTTCCGTACATTTTCAGTAAAACGCTATGCTTGAGCTAAGCTTTTATACTTGCAGTATAGCTCCATGTAAACATTTATTAGTTAGTTAAGATATACTTCATACTGTAAACATTGAAAAGGTAAGTTTACCTTTAGGGGCCCGACCATGTCTAACCAATGTGATCCTTTTGAAAAGATGTAGTAAGGATTAATTTTACGTATCAAGTAAATTTGTTTATTGGTAAAACATTTAATTTCAGTTAAGCTACATCAATAAAAGTGAGATTTATCTAAAATAAAAAAAATATATAATCTAAGTTGCAAAGATATGTTAACGTTTAAGATTCATACTACGTGTATGCCCATAAACAGACACGTGTAAGTTCCCGCTTACAAATGCTTCATGTGTACTCACAAATTAAAATCCAAACCTCAAATGAACATACACCCTGAAACTTTTGCCAACCTTCCCTTCGGTAGAACAGCGGTGACATTTTTTACAGTATGGGTGGTCAACCTCATGCCAACCTATAACACAAGGAATAAATAAATCAGAAATTAAGAGATTCTTTATTTTGCTGTGATTCTCTGACACTGTTGCTTGAACAATAAGTTGGTATGAGGCTGACCAGCCATGCTGTACAGACTTGGTTCACTTCTGCCATTTTCACCCCGGTTTGCAGAGAAAGGCGGTGCAAGTTGCAAAGCTTATATTCACATGAGGTTTGGTTTTTATTTGTATGTACACATGAAGCATGTGTTTGTGCAAGCTTACATGTGCCTGCTTGTGGGCATGTATTTAATATGAGCCATGAATGTCGATACATCTTTGCAACTTAGGTTATAGATTAAGCGTTCCATGATTTGGTATGAGACCAGTTACCTTTGCCGTTTAACACTTATTATTTATAATACGAGTATGTAAATGAATGCGCTACTTTATGCACAAAAATACAGACAAGTGCCTTTGTTACATATGTACCTATAATGTATGCAGGGAATTATGTACCTTGCAGGGAATTATGTACCTATAATGTATGCAGGGAATTATGTACCTATAATGTATGCAGGGAATTATGTACCTATAATGTATGCAGGGAATTATGTACCTATAATGTATGCAGGGAATTATGTACCTATAATGTATGCAGGGAATTATGTACCTATAATGTATGCAGGGAATTATGTACCTATAATGTATGCAGGGAATTATGTACCTATAATGTATGCAGGGAATTATGTACCTTGCAGGGAATTATGTACCTATAATGTATGCAGGGAATTATGTACCTTGCAGGGAATTATGTACCTATAATGTATGCAGGGAATTATGTACCTATAATGTATGCAGGGAATTATGTACCTATAATGTATGCAGGGAATTATGTACCTATAATGTATGCAGGGAATTATGTACCTATAATGTATGCAGGGAATTATGTACCTATAATGTATGCAGGGAATTATGTACCTATAATGTATGCAGGGAATTATGTACCTATAATGTATGCAGGGAATTATGTACCTATAATGTATGCAGGGAATTATGTACCTATAATGTATGCAGGGAATTATGTACCTATAATGTATGCAGGGAATTATGTACCTATAATGTATGCAGGGAATTATGTACCTATAATGTATGCAGGGAATTATGTACCTATAATGTATGCAGGGAATTATGTACCTATAATGTATGCAGGGAATTATGTACCTATAATGTATGCAGGGAATTATGTACCTATAATGTATGCAGGGAATTATGTACCTATAATGTATGCAGGGAATTATGTACCTATAATGTATGCAGGGAATTATGTACCTATAATGTATGCAGGGAATTATGTACCTATAATGTATGCAGGGAATTATGTACCTATAATGTATGCAGGGAATTATGTACCTATAATGTATGCAGGGAATTATGTACCTATAATGTATGCAGGGAATTATGTACCTATAATGTATGCAGGGAATTATGTACCTATAATGTATGCAGGGAATTATGTACCTATAATGTATGCAGGGAATTATGTACCTATAATGTATGCAGGGAATTATGTACCTATAATGTATGCAGGGAATTATGTACCTATAATGTATGCAGGGAATTATGTACCTATAATGTATGCAGGGAATTATGTACCTATAATGTATGCAGGGAATTATGTACCTATAATGTATGCAGGGAATTATGTACCTATAATGTATGCAGGGAATTATGTACCTATAATGTATGCAGGGAATTATGTACCTATAATGTATGCAGGGAATTATGTACCTATAATGTATGCAGGGAATTATGTACCTATAATGTATGCAGGGAATTATGTACCTATAATGTATGCAGGGAATTATGTACCTATAATGTATGCAGGGAATTATGTACCTATAATGTATGCAGGGAATTATGTACCTATAATGTATGCAGGGAATTATGTACCTATAATGTATGCAGGGAATTATGTACCTATAATGTATGCAGGGAATTATGTACCTATAATGTATGCAGGGAATTATGTACCTATAATGTATGCAGGGAATTATGTACCTATAATGTATGCAGGGAATTATGTACCTATAATGTATGCAGGGAATTATGTACCTATAATGTATGCAGGGAATTATGTACCTATAATGTATGCAGGGAATTATGTACCTATAATGTATGCAGGGAATTATGTACCTATAATGTATGCAGGGAATTATGTACCTATAATGTATGCAGGGAATTATGTACCTATAATGTATGCAGGGAATTATGTACCTATAATGTATGCAGGGAATTATGTACCTATAATGTATGCAGGGAATTATGTACCTATAATGTATGCAGGGAATTATGTACCTATAATGTATGCAGGGAATTATGTACCTATAATGTATGCAGGGAATTATGTACCTATAATGTATGCAGGGAATTATGTACCTATAATGTATGCAGGGAATTATGTACCTATAATGTATGCAGGGAATTATGTACCTATAATGTATGCAGGGAATTATGTACCTATAATGTATGCAGGGAATTATGTACCTATAATGTATGCAGGGAATTATGTACCTATAATGTATGCAGGGAATTATGTACCTATAATGTATGCAGGGAATTATGTACCTATAATGTATGCAGGGAATTATGTACCTATAATGTATGCAGGGAATTATGTACCTATAATGTATGCAGGGAATTATGTACCTATAATGTATGCAGGGAATTATGTACCTATAATGTATGCAGGGAATTATGTACCTATAATGTATGCAGGGAATTATGTACCTATAATGTATGCAGGGAATTATGTACCTATAATGTATGCAGGGAATTATGTACCTATAATGTATGCAGGGAATTATGTACCTATAATGTATGCAGGGAATTATAATAATAATAATAATAGGATGCTTTATTTGGTAAGCGCTGTTTTTTTTGTGACTCACACCTCAAGAGCCTTCTGCAAGCTTGGTCATCGCTATAGAAAGCACCAATTCTCAAGCGAGACCCAGTCGCTGTGAGGCTGAATGGACCTTTGGTGGCCGGTCTTTGGTAAAGGTACATGCATTCTTCAACTCAGCGAAGAGCATATTAAAAAATATAAATGGTATATTTCATGCGCTCTGCCGGGATTCGAACCCGCTACGTTCCATTAACGAGTCGGAAGCGTTGCCGCCACGTCCCTCTACTGTTGCTTATCTGCCGTTTGATCAAAGATGACATTTCAATGAAATTGTCTTAAGAGTCATATGGTGATCTGTGGTCATATGCTTCACAATCTAAGCTCAAAAATAAACGTACAACATTATAATGTGAGAGTTGTTTTAAATATTTTAAAAGTCAATTTACAGTTTTCATAAGACACCTTGGTACAGTACACATACAAACACTGCTCCTGTGAAATTACCTCTGATGGACATAAGACAAACAAGCTCTAAAGAAGCGCTCTGTTGGCAGTAAAATAGTTGTTTGTTCGGTGAAAAACATGCAGTTGCTGGCAGACAAATGAATATTTAAAAACAACCTGACCAATCAACGTTTTATAAAAAAAAAACTGAATTGCTAATTTAATTTGTACCGAATTGTAGGTTCTTCAATCGAATATATAATCTATAGCTGCAGAGATATATGACATTTATGATTCATATTACACGCACACGCACAACCACAACCAAACTCTAACTCCACAATCAGAAATCAAAGTATATACATTAACATTTAAAATTCATATTAAATGCAGCCTCACAAACCGACACGTGTAAGCTTGCGTTTACAAAAACGCTGCATGTTGCAAATTCAACTTAAAACCTCAAATGAACATAAGCCCTGCAACTTCTGCCGACCTTCCCTGAAACAGGGGTGACCTGCCAAAGTGAACCATTTTTTACAGTATTTGTGGTCAGCCTCATAACAACCCATAAGTCAAGGGACATAATGAAATCCTTTAATTAAAACTGTTTTTTAGGGAGTTGTGATAAAAAGTAATAAATTGTCAATAAACAAATAAATGTCCATGCATATCAACAAGTGTCTAATGAAATCTTCCACTCAATCATTACACAATCTCATTGAACAATAACTTCAAAGAAACATGGTGTGACTATCCATTGTATCACTAGTCAGTTTTTTTAACCAATGATGATCGCTGGTCTTGGATAAAAGTATAACTAATATACGAACAAGTGGAAGTGATTCAGAATCATTGAAAGACGAGCAAGTGGAAGCGATTTGGAATCACTAAAAGACAAACAAGTGGAAGTGATTTGGAATCACTGAAAGACAAACAAGTGGAAGTGATTTAGAATCACTGAAAGACGAGCAAGTGGAAGCGATTTAGAATCACTGAAAGACGAACAAGTGTAAGTGATTTGTAGTGGTTTCTGTGAATGTAAGTTTGTGGATTGTTCATCAAGATGTCGGAGCGCTTCAAGGTGACGAAGTCCGAGGAGATGAAGGTCTCTTACAAGAACTACGGCGCCACAGGAGCTGGGGAGACAGGTGGAGGAGCAGGCAGTGGATCTGGAGAGGACGGGGCTCTGGGGAGACTCCTGCCTTCTTCTGGGAAGAGCACGGCGCGCGCGACCAGAGGAGGCGCGTCTCCCAGCACGCCGAGCACGCCCAGCACGCCGCACGGTGAGTCTTACATTTAAATTAGAGTCGGGGGATAGCTCCCGCATTCACCTATCCTACCTTTATAATAAAATAATAATGATAATTTCCCAATTTTATATAGTTAAGTTACACTAGCCGCCCTATGGATATTTTTATGTGTTGATTCTTCAATTAAAAAATGTGCTTTAAGAAACTTCCTGAAACTGCCAACACTGGTCTCTGTTCTCAACTCCAGAGGTAGACTGTTCCAGCAGGATGGACCAGCTGAACTAAAAACCCTTTCCCCGAAACCTGGACTGGAAGTCTCATCACCACGTTAATTCTTACCTACCGAATATCGGTAATATTTGTATGAAGACTAATCATCTGTTCACTTGCGGCCATCTTGGATTGATAGGTCTTCATACAAATATTACCAATATTCGGTAGATAAAAATTAACGTAGTGATGAGACTTCCAGTCTTCTGTTTCGTCAAAGCAACCTAATATTGCCAACTTAAAGGTAAGAACAACTGAATTAGTGTTGATCCACCGATTTGAGAAATCGGGGATAAAACATTTCTATAAGTAAGTAAAGCTCCTTGACTGATAAGTTGGTATGAGGCTTACCCCCCGTGCTGTAAACATCGGTTCACTTTTGCCAATGCCACCCCGGTTTCAGGGAAAGGCGGCAGGAGTTGCAAGGTCTATGTTAATGCGAGGTTTTGGCATGCATTTAATATGAGCCTAAAATGTTGACATATGTTTGCAGCTTAGATTATAGATTACAAAAGTTAACTTATTAACACAATAAAGGATAAAAATCAAATCTAGATGATTTTCACAATTCTTTAGTGTTTTCTCTCGAACAGAATTGGAAAAAGGTGTATTGAGTTTGTTAGCCCATATTAGATAAGTGTGTCACTTATTCAGTTTTACTTTTAAGGTATCTTCCTCGACTTATAGGATGGTATGAAGCTGCCCACCCATACTGTAAAAAATGGTTCACTTTGCCTATGTCACCCCAGTTTCAGGGAAGGTCGGCAAAAGTTGCAGGGCCGATGTTCATTTGAGATTGGGTTTTTATATTGTTTATATTGTAGGTCCACATGCGGCATGTGTGAGCGCGAAATTATCCGTGTCTGCTTATGGGAATGCATTTAATATGAATCTCAAATGATACATATCTATGCAACTTAGATTTAGATTTAGATTTAGTGTCGACATGTTTGCCTTGGCCTCAAATGTATATCCCAGATATGTATGAATAAAAACCATTCACTAGCAAACCCTAAGGGAAGGCCTCGTGCCCTGAGGTGAATGCTGACGTCAGCCCGGTGGCTGCTTGCTTTTAATTCGATTGTTGGGAAGAGTGTTGAACGCTGGTTGCTTATTTAACTTCTTACAGCAGACACTTGATACCGGGAATCAGCAAAAGATTAATTGAATAGAAGAAAGAAAATGCGTCGACAGCTGAATTTATACATAACAAAAGTCTACCTGTCAATTTTTGCATAAACAACAATAATGCTGACCGCAGCAAAAATGAATTAACCTATTTAACCACTGTGATTTTTTCCTCATAAATCATAAGTTATAACAATTTCAATAAATTTATAAACAATTTAGGCCCTGCTCTGTATTTTCAACGTCAGTATAGCGACTTTATACTGAATGAAAAATACTCACTAACATAATATGACAATCGTGTGGGTATTTTTTTTTATCAACTTGAAGTCGCATATGCTAACTTTGAAAATACCGGGCCTTAGTGCTATACGAGTACATACATAGATAGAAGTCGTATTTTTTCGGAAGTGAGATGGAAAACTTTTTTTTTGACTTGCTGATGGAATTCTAACCAAGCTCTTCAGGAGACATCCTTGGGCAAGGATGAAGCTTTTTAGGTATGAACATTTACATTGTGGAAATCCGAGAAGATCTTTAAAAAGATGACGAGACAGCGGGCAGTCCACCTCACAAGATATGGAACTAGCGCTGAAAAACAGATCATTCATATCTTATACGCTACTACTGCTAAGCTACACATACAGTGTTACTTCTTGCCTCATTCTCTCTCAAGAGGTCGCATGTGGCGAGTGGAACCTATTTATTTTACAAGTAAAGGGGCCGGCTTACGCCAACCACATCAGTTAAAGTGGAGGTTTCGCAGCTCCCTAAAGCGCTTGTACTCTTTTCTTGTAAAAGCTAAGAAAACCTTGCCGGTATTTTATTTTGGGTTTGAAATAAACTCTGAAATGGGAAATCAGACACCCGTGGGTGGAATTCGAACCCGAGCTTTCGGCATGGAATGCAAGCACTCGATCAACTGAGCTATCGACCGTTATACAACAATAATAATATTACGATGACTTATTTAGTGAGCGCTGTTTTTGTGTGAATCCTTCAAGAGCCATCTGCTATCTTGGTCATCGTAATAGAAAGCGACAATTCTCAAGCAAGACCCAGTTGCTGTAAGGCTGGATGGATCTTTAGTGAGAGACAGCGGAGAGCATTTTTGAAAATGTAAATGGTATATTGGTTGTGCTTCACCGGGATTCGAACCCACCACCTTCTATTTAAGATGCTGAAGCGTTACCATATAAGATAACGAATAAAAAAAATGATATTCTGGTGGTCTTCTAACCAACATCTTCAGGAGACATCCTAGTGGAAGGATGGACCTTTTCGGGGATAAAAATTCAAATTTCATAACACCGTTTTTTCATCACATCATACCGCATATTCTCTAGTACATAGAGTTGATACAGAGTCTCTAAAGTCGCCCCCTTAGTGCTTGTTTGTCTTATGTCCATCAGAGGTAATTTCACATAAGCAATGTTTGTATGTGTACTGAACCAATGTGTCTTATGAAAACTGGAAATTTATTTTCAATATTTGAAACAACTCTCACATTATCGTGTTTTACGTTTTTTTCTTAGTTCAGATTGTGCAGAATGCGTTCTTAAGGCAATTTCCATAGAAAGGTCATATTTGAATCAAATGGTAGTAAATGATCAAACCCTCCTGATACCCGTACTGCATGTATGTGTCAGAATGACCTGCAGCAAATGGACGCTCATACAAAGCTATATAATTTCTCAAGTGGCGGAAGGCCTTCTCGTAAACTAAAAGCAACGGTACGACAAAACAAGAAGATCTAAGTCAGAGGCGTGCATATGCCTGTAAAAGAAAGTGGTTCGTTGTTGCTGAAGTTTGTAGCATACCGCGGGTGGCACTCCTTGTGGGATTGTTGCTAGTTCACGGGTAGCGTCTAATTTAATCTGATCTAATCTAAGTTGCAAAGATACGTTACATTGTGGATTCACATTATATGCATTCTCACAAGCAGACACGTACAAGTTCACGCTTGCACATGCCGCATGCGGATCTACAACATAAAAACCCAAATCTCAAATGGACATACACCTTGCAACTTTTGCCGTCTTTCCCTGAAACAGGGGTGACATTGGCAAAGTGAACCATTTTTTACAGCATGGGTGGTCAAAAGGCACTCTTCCACCACCTTCCACCCAGTTCATACAACTCATGCGGAGTTGTTTATATATTACAATATTTTTTTCAAGTGGGGTCAACCGCATACCAACTTATAGGTCAAGGAACAGGGTGAAGCATATAATGAAAATAATAAGAAGACAGTTGCGCAAACCCAGCCTCATACCCGTTCTGCAGCGGGATCTGCACTTCCATCCGGGGAAGCGTATCAAAAAACGCTCATGCAACGCTATAATTTTTTCAGCGGCGAAAGGCCTTCTCGATGGTCGTGACCCAACCCAGTAATAGATATAAAGAATAAAATGAGAGAAAGAAAAAATAATAGATAAGCCAAACAAGCACTGAGGTGACGAACTGCTAAGGGAGCTGCGCTAATGTGAGACATAAATTCCCCGCCTTACAATGCGCGCGGTCGCGGCCCGGCGAGCAGAACCATTCTGATAAAAATCCTCGAAATTTCCGCAAAGCGCGGCAAGGAAGGGCGGCAGAAAACCGCGCGGGAAACTCGCCGGCCTGGTATTCAATTATGGCTCTTTAGCACCTCTCAGTGCGCGCTGTAGTATAACAACTCATTTCCATCTACACGATTACCTCGGCGGGAGAAGGCCTGGGAAGTTACTCCAAAATATTAAAGACGGAGAAATAAAAGCTGCTGGGCTGGAAGTCTCGACTATTATCTAATCCAATCTAGGTTGCAAATATATGTTAACATTTAAGATTCATATTTAAGACATGCCCACATACAGGCACGTGTGACTTCGCGCTTACAAATGCTTCACGTGTAGGTACTTACAAATTTAAGAAAAAACCTCAAATGAACATGCACCCTGCAACTTTTTCCGACCTTTCCTGAAACAGGGGTGACATTGGTGAATCATTTTTTACAGTGTGGGTGGTCAGCCTTATACCATACTACAAAACAAGGATAATTTTAATAATCTAGGAATGAAACAAAAACTGTGAGTCATGGCGAAGCTTAAGAAACGGGTTTCGTTTTCTTATCATATCTGAAATCTGTTAGTTAATCTTGATGGATTTTATCTTTATTTGATGTTGTTTTTTTACTGAAAATTGACAACTACATTACACATCAACTCTACGTCTTCTCTATTTCAAAAAAATAAGAGAAAGATACGAGTGTCGAGTAGGTATATATGAGACTCTCTTTAACTACTTCCTCTTAGTGAAGCCTCACAACTCTCAGAGACCATTTCCTGCCGGCTGTCCTGGTAGAAGGTTCTTCTACTGTTGCATTCAATAAGGTATGATATAGAGGAGCAGAAACTAACTTAGGCATTCATACTGTTGCGATTTGCTTAAAACTTAGATTTTTTTTACACAATTTATTTTAGGAATTACTCATATTTATATATTTAGTCCGGTCGATAGCTCAGGTGGTAGAGTGCTTGCATTCCATGCCGAAAGCTCGGGTTCGAATCTCACCGAGGGTCTCAGAAATGATTTCCCGTTTCGGTGTTTATTTCAAACCCCAAAATAAATACCGGCAAGGTTTACTCAGCCTCCACAAGAAATGAGTACCAGCACTCTCGGGAGCTGGGAAACCTCCACTTCAACTGAAGTGGTTGGCGTAAGGCCGGCCCCCTTACCTGTAAAAATAAATAGGTTCAACTCGCCACATGCGACCCCTTCGGGGATAACGCGGTAAGAAGTTACACTAAATGTGTAGCTTAGTTGCGTTTTTTTGCGTTCATATTTGGTTGATAGTTAAACTTTCGTACTGTCTCACTTGACGGCTCGAGTACTCATGCCCCTTCAAAGCACTGCAATCTGTATTTAAAGGTGACTAAGAGCTGCTCTGGCACACACCAGACCATACCAGAATCTTTTTGATAAGAAACTTCGAGCTGATACTAATACAATCATCCAAATAGCTACATCTTCAGACACACACACACAAGTAAGTAAAAACACACAATCATAAGTAAACATTGGTACACAGACATGCATTCGTGACAAAACATACTGCCGGGCACATTTTTCCCCAGCCCTGCCAAACACAGCAGTTGTGTAGTCATACAAAACATGTTCTTTCCTATGACATGCCATGTTTTCTTGCTTTCTCCTTTTCTGTTTCGACACCCAATAACTGCACATGCCATTCTTCTTCTTCAATATTCAATGTTACAGATCAAAAGATTTATGACGTGTACGCACGCTCTGCAGAGGCTCTGGCCACCCCTAGCGGAATGGCGACAGAGTTACAGTTACAGTTACAGTTACAGTTACAGCACAATGTTCGCGCAGGCGTGAGTTTAAAAAACCCCAACTTTCTGGAAAGATTGCATTGTTTCCCCCGAGTTTCTATTGTTTACAACAAAATGACTGTGAAGATCTTTGTTCTCTTTCTTACTTACGACAATTTGCGGTTAAGTAAGTTGAAACGGATATAGTGTCTGTTTTCGTTGAAATAGTATTAAGTCCACAGTTATCATGAGTCAATGGCTGCATCAGTGAAAGCTGCCGAGCTATTGTACGGTCATAGCCGAGCTGTTCGGTCCGAGCCGCGTCCAATAAAATTTAAGCTTTCTCGGTAGCAGAAAATAAAGAGGTCATAACATTCGGATTTACTCCATTTTATAAAGTTACGAGCTCGACAGAATAAACAGTTTACACTGAATGTCAACAGAAATAATAAAACAGCAAGAACAGGGATTTTTTTTATGTACATCTTTTAAAGTTATGGTTTTAATTCTGCTAATTTCCATTTAAAAAGCTTGCATTATAGTTTGCTCTCTCTTTCAAAGAAACAAATGCTGCATGTGTATTGTGTACTTACAAATTAAAATCTAAACCTAAAATGAATGGAAGCAAAACTTTAACCGATTTTCCTTGAAACAGAGGGGAAATTGGCCAAGTGAACCATCTTTTACAGTATGGGTGGTCAGCCTCATACCAAACTTTAGGTCAAGCAATGAAATCTATAAACTTCATTTAACTGTATAAAAACAATATAAATTACAAGGAAATCTATACAAATAAGAAAAGAAGTACAAAAAACAGTGGGTATATCTATAATCTATAATCTAAGTCTATAATCTAAGTTGCAAGATATATTCATTCAAAGCTCTCAGATGTATGCCCACAAACAAACACGTGTAGATCGCGCTTACAAATGCTGATTGTGTACTTACAAATAAAATCCAAACCTCAAATGAACATAAGCCCTGCAACTCTTGCCGACATTCCCTGAAACAGGGGTGACATTGGCAAAGTGAACCATTTTTTACAGTATGGGTGGTCAGCCTCATACCAACCTATAAGTCAAGGAATACGAGTAATAAATAACATTTAAGTATAAAAAAACAACAAAATCTTAAAAATAAATCTGTACAAAAAAAGTCAAAAATTTCTTATGCAAAAAATGTAGCAAACTAATAAACCAACATTACAAATCAGCATTGCAGATCAGCCGCCACTTCTTCCTGTCCTTGCATACTTCTTTCATTTCATCCAGAGTCATAACCTTTTTCATACAAGCTCTTCTTTTATTATGACTCTGGATATCCCAATATATAAATACAATGTATATCATATTTTTTAGGGTGGATTTATTAACACAGTGAAAGTCCATTTTTATATCAATTACATAAAATTAAAAAAAACATGATAGAATAAGCCATTTAACTACGAGATAAAAAAATAATAAAACTTAGAAAAGAAATGTTTACAAAAAGTCAGTATTCATAACAATTACAAAAAATGAAAAATTATTTAACAATAGGAGTAATAATAAGCAGCCAACATTTGAAATTTAATGCCATTTTATTATTACTTTCTAATAAAAAAAAATACATACATAAAGAGCATTACTAAAACTGTTAATTTATTATATCAGATTTTAATCGGTACCGTTAATCTGAAAAAAATTAAAAACGGTTTCCATTTTACTGTGAAACCTACAAAAAATGTAAATCTGTCAAAATTCACTTATCGGTCGCGGGGAAATTTCTTTACATCCGCAAAAATGGCGCACATAAAAATTTCGGTAAAAAATGTCTCATCGCGAATTCCCAGCCGCGCAAATGGCGGCCATTACTCGGCCATCATTGACCGTCACGGCGGTTACATGGCGACGTGACTGTCACGATGATGGACCATGACACCCAACTCTGCACTAGCTCCACCTCGGGTGAAATACTTCTTCGTCGCTCCGGTGCTTGTTTGGCTTACCTACCTGTTTGGGATTTTAGAATAGAAAAAATAATGTTGGATCAAATATGTTAATATAGTAGGTAAAATAATTATTGAAATTAAATTAAATTAGGCTGACTTATTTGGTGAGCGCTGTTTTTGTGTGTATCAAGAGCCTCAAGAGCCCTCTGCGAGTTTGGTCGTCACTGTAGAAAGCACAAATTTTCAAGCAAGTTAGTTAGTTAGGGAGTTTGAATTTGTCAATCACAAAATTTTCTAGACTTGAATTTGTATTGTCACATTTCTTATGTCGGTTGACTTTAGGATAGTATTTAAGCTAAATTCTAGTTGCAATTTTGTTTTTTTCTTATCGAATATTAGACCAAGACTATCGTTGTAAACTTGTACCATATTGAAATATAAGTGCTGCATCATCAGGAACTGTCATTGTCTGCAATTTGATTCAAGATGACCTTTCAATGAAATTGTCGTCGTTTTTGTTTCTTAAACTTTATGGTCTTTGTGAAAGCGTGACAGTAATTCAAAAAAATAAACATTTATATTAATTTTTTAGTCGTAATTATAAAGGTAAAAAAAATGTATAACTTAAAAATTGTCACCACAAAAAAATATTTAAGAAAACACGTTTTTTTCACATTTTTATCGTTTTATTCGCGTGTGCTATATTTTGGAATTATTTTTTTCTTCTCAAATTACAGAACTATACACTGTTTATGATCTTACAATCCATTTTTTTTTAAATATCAATAGTCTTTTAGCAAATATGGAAATAGTGTTTTCAAGAAATTGAATCAATTAAGTAACAAGACACATTTGTCCACGGCACGTCTAAAAAATCTAAATCTAAATCTAAGCTGCAAAGATATGTATCATTTGAGATTCATATTAAATGTATTCCCACAAGCAGACATGCACAATTTCGCGCTTACACATGCTGCATGTGGACCTACATTATAAAAACCCCAATCTCAAATGAACATAAGCCCTGCAACTCTTGCCGACCTTCCCTGAAGCAGGGGTGACATTGGCAAAGTGAACCATTTTTTACAGTATGGGTGGTCAGCCGCATACCAACCTAACGTAGTTACAAAAATTGCTCATGTGAAATAACCTCTGATGGACATAAGACGAACAAGCACTAAGAAGACGACTTGTCATGCCCTATCAATCTTGTGAGCTATGATTCTTTGACGTTTTACCGCCAAACTTTCCCAACTCAGAAATATCATTTTAACAATTTTTTCAAGCCAGAAAGAAATATTTAGCTATAGCCTTGTGGTTAAAGATTTAAGAATTGGCATCAAAGGATACCGGGTTGAAATATTTATTTATTTACAGGTTTAGTAAGGTAAGCCGGTCTAACGCAAACCACTTCAATTAAAGTGGGGGTTTCCCAGCTCCCGAGGGTACTGGTACTCTGGAATAAACCTTGCCGGTATTTTATTTTGGATTTGAAATAAACACCGAAACGGGAAATCATTTCTGACACCCACACCACAGTGGGATTCGAACCCGAGCTTTATAGCGCCATTTCGTGATGTAGTCACTCCAAGGGCGCTTGTGCAAATGATGTCAGAAATTTGCTTGTCTTCAGTGCATTCTGGAACTTTCCATGATCTCTGATCTTCCGTGATTTCCATATTCTGGGGCTGATCCATGTAAAGCTTTGTAGGCCAGTAGACAAAGCTTGTACCTGACTCTCCCTGAAAGCATTCATCGGCGTAAGACGATTATCCTCCATTGTAACAACAAATAGGTTTCACGCATTGACGACAGTATTTTTTATTATTTATACGTATTATGATTTAACGGCTGAAAGCCTTTTACAATGTTTAGTAGCTTACTAAATATGCAACTAAAATCTTACTATAAAACAGCTACGTTAGCGTTTATTTAGTGACAATAATGAGAAGCAATTTGAGAATGTAAACACACATCTGAGACAGATAGAGGCGTGTCTATCTGAGACGCGCAATATCTGTCTGTGTCTGGCACTGCCTTCATTCAATTACCTGCGCACAGAGCGTAGAGATCATTAGATCGTAGAGGCTGTTTGCCATAACGGGTCTAGTGCTACGGTAAATATTCGTAGACATACGATTTCGCGTAGACAGATTCAAAGATCTGCAGTTCAAGTAATTTATTGATTTAACAAAACTCATTGTCAATGTACTTTCTGACGTTTATTAGATTAGAATAATAAACGCACTACTCGGAGAAGTTATTTTCTACTTTTTATTGAATAAAAAAGCAGCTACATAGTAATTCACATTAAAAAAAAGTGTTCAACAATAATCTAATCAATCTCTAATCTAAGTTGCAAAGATATGTAAAAAATATGGTTCACTTTGTCAATGTCACTCCTGTTTCAGGGAAGGATCGTAAAAGTTGTAGGGATAATGTTCTTTGAGGCTTGGATTTTAATTTGTAAGTACAAATCGACTGCTCCAAGGAAGAAGGAAGTAACTCCGAAATTTAGGTTTATGACTTATTTCCATTTCTGAAGGTAACAAATCATTATCTTCATTCCAAGATGACAGCCGTGTCTCTTTTAAATTCGTTAATAAATTAATGTAAAAAAAAGTTTATGCATTGTACTCCATGGAATAAATAACATTCAATTGGCTTTCCTGCAAAACTATTTTTTTTGACTTAGTGCTGTCTTCCTTGGAGCAGTCAAAATGTAGCATTTGAAAGCGCGAACTCTTTCGTTTAAATTTTTGACCATGCATTTGATATGAATTGTAAATGTTAATATATCTGTGCAACTTAGATTATATATTGTAGAGTACAACAGTAGAATTGTCGTCTTGTACACTTTTGTTCAGCCCTGACATTGCACGTGTCCGTCTGACAATAGAAGAAACAAAAAATAACTTTCCACCACAAATTCAATAAGACAGAGCTAGGGCTGCGAGCGACCAGAATAACATTAATGATAAGGAAAAAGGTTCCATGATATAACAGCACAGTGACAAAACAACACATGACAGTACGTTACATGACAAAACAACACAATGACGACACATAACAGGAAAGTACACCATTATGACAAAACAACAAATATGTAAAACAAAACATAACATAAACTAAAAATAAAGAAACATCATATGTCAACACATCAAATAACATAAAACCGTAAAAAATACGCAACGCAACTAAGCTACACATATAGTCTAACTAATCGACACGCTATCCCCGAAAGGGTCGCGTGTGGCGAGTTGAACCTATTTATTTTTACAGGTAAGGAGGCTGGCCTTACACCAACTACTTTAGTTGAAGTGGGGGTTTCTCAGCTCCCGAGAGGGCTGATACTTATTTCTTGTGAAAGCAGAGTAAACCTTGCCGGTATTAATATTGGGGTTTGAAATAAACACCGAAACGGGAAATCATTTCTGACACCCTCGGTGGGATTCGAAGCCGATCTTACGGTATGGAATGCAAGCACTCTACCAACTGAGCTATCGACTTGACTTTACCGTAAATACATAAAATAAACGGTAAAAAAAGAGAATATGGAACAGATCCATATATTTTGGGTAAATTTTACAACATATGCCACCTCAACCTACAAACAGGGGTGGTAGCGGCATTGTATGCATTAATTTTTCCAGGTGAGATAGCTAGCCCTATGCTTATCTACTAGTCACCGGCTTATAAAAGGTAAAACATGTGATTGTGTTGTTTGTGATGTATTGTCATGTCATATCTTTTTATGTGCCGTTTATAAGTATATTATGTGAGTTTTTGTCATGCGATGTTTTGTCATGAGATGTACTGTCATTGTGATGTTTTGTCATGTGACGTACTGTCAGTGTATTACAGTGTCATGTGATGTAATGTCATGTGATGTTTTGTCATGAGATGTACTGTTATTGTGATACAGTGTCATGTGATGTAATGTCATGTGATGTTTTTTCATGTGATGTACTGTCATTGTGATGTTTTGTCATGTGACGTACTGTCAGTGTGATACAGTGTCATGTGATGTAATGTCATGTGATGTTTTGTCATGAGATGTACTGTCATTGTGATGTTTTGTCATGTGACGTACTGTCAGTGTGATACAGTGTCATGTGATGTAATGTCACGCGATGTTATGTCATGTGCTGTTATGTCACTGTACTGTTCTATCCTATCACCGACGTATACAACGACACTGAATATCGAAGATTAAATGAAGTAACAGCAAAGAAAATTCTCACAAATAAATCATAAGGCGCGAGGGTAAGGGGAGGGGGGAGGAAACGTTTCATTGGAGTTTGGTTGTGAAATTTATCGTTATTGTTATAATTTTCTTATTTATGGAATTTATAATTTATCTTTGCCGTTAATATTAATCTTATCGTTTCATTATTTTCAAGTAAAAATAAAATTTGTGTTTACGAGTATTAATCGAGTTTCATATATTAATCTTTAACCATGTTTTACAATCTTAACATTTTTTCACGTCTATACTCTACAATCTAAGTAACAAAGATGTGTTAAAACTTAAGATTATTATTTAATGCATTCCCACAAAATCACGTGTAAAATCGCTCTTACAAATTAAAATCCAAACCTCAACTGAACGTATTTATTCGATAATCCGGTCGACAGCTCAGTTAGTTGGTAGAGCTCGGGTTCGAATCCCACCGACTGCGTCAGGAATGATTTTCCGTTTCGATGCTCATTTTAAGCCCGAAAAAATAATAAAAGTTTATTATTTTTCACTTCTTATAGAATATGTTTTGTAGGTTTTAATTTTTACTGTTTGATTGTTAAGTGGTTGTTTGATTCATATAATTAAATGTAATTAATTGTTTGTATTCCATGACTTATAGGTTGGTATGAGGCTGACCACCCATACTGTAAAAAATGGTTCACTTTGCCAATGACAACCCTGTTTCAGGAAAGCTCGGCAAGATTTTCAGGGCTTAAGTTCATTTGAGATTAAGTTTTTATATTGTAGATCCACATGCGGCATGTGTTAGCGCGAAATTATACATGTCTGTTTGTGGGAACGCGTTGAATATGAACCTTAAATAACATATATCTTTGCAGCTTAGATTTAGATTTTTAGTTACTCAGCCTTCACAAGATATGAGTACCAGCTCCCTCCTTTCTGAAAGCCTTGGTTGAGATCAAACCCTAGTTTTTGGCTTGATATGCAATCATTTTTCCAACTGACCTATCGACGAGCTTGTTCTTCGCTAATCTAACTCATATAAACCTATCTGTGTAAATCCGATTCCAGCACATTCCTTATACTCTGATTAGATCAGCCTCTCTCTATTGAATGAAATACGATAGGTCATGCTCTCCGGGCGATATTGACTTTCTGATCCTGAAGAAACTTGCCGCCTTTTCTCCGAAAGGGTCGCATGCAACGAGTGGAACCTATTTATTTTTACAGGCAAGGGGGCCGGCCGTACCCCAACCACTTCAATTGTGGCGGGGGTTTCCCAGCTCCCGAGGTGGTTGGTCCTAATTTCTTGTGAAGGCTGAGTTAACCTTGCCGGAAATTGGTAGTCTAAGTTGCAATTGTGTATTAACATTTGAAACTCATATTAAATGCACGCTTACAAAATCAGAGACGTGTAAGTTCGCGCTTACAATGCTGCAGGTGTAGGTACTTACAAATTAAATCCATAATCTTAGTTGAACAGATATACGTATATTAATGTTTACAATTCATATCAATGTCAGTTGCCGAATGCCGTCCTTAGCGAAATAAATGTTTGCCTTTTCCCTAGCAGCCCGGCCGTGTGACGGCACGGTATTGTCAGTGGAGTTCGAAACCTCGCTGAAATTCGAACCCGAGCTCTCACCATAGAATGCAAGCACTCTACCAACTGAGCTATCGACCGCATGTACTAATCAAGCATGCCAAAGGGTCAACCCATCGCTGGATTGGCTCCTTAGACTAGTGTGTACATTACGCCCGTCCAGTGCTTGTTTAGCTTATCTACCATTTGGTTCAAAGATGACATTTGAATCAAATTGTCTTAAGAATCGCATTCTACACAATCTGAGCTAAGAAAAACTTAAACCACGATAATGTGAGAGTTTTTAAAAATATTTTCAAAATAAACTTCCAGTTTTCATAAGGCATATTGGTCCAGTACACATACAAATATTCCTCATGTGAAATTACCTCTGTTGGAGATAAGACAAGCAAGCACTAAGGGGACGAGGAGCCGATTGCTATACGCACAGGGTTCGGCCGTCTGTAAGGGCCATTATCCTCTCAGCGGTTAACCCAGCCTTCAAATATTCAGCCATTTAAATGTATAATCTGGGAGTAGATGGTTTCCGGCCATTGTGATGCTCCTCCGACTGTTTGAGAGTACCCTGCTGGATGTTTGGGAGTACCGTGCTCGATGTTTCAAGGAAATTGAGCCATTGAAGATACGTTTACTAAGAGATACTCCCATGTGAGTGGGCCGCATTCAGATCTATAAGATTACCGATAAAGATAATTCTACATTGATATTGAGCGGTCTGTTGTCTAGTGTTAACGCTTCGTACTCATAATTGAAAGGTTCTACGTTTGAATCCCGACGAAGCACGAAAATTATACCATATATATTTTCAAAATTGCTCTTCGCTGGGTTGGAAAAATCATTGCCTTTACCAAATTGCCTTCTCGAACATATTAGCCATCAAACAGCTTTATATTTCCCTTGTACGCAGCCAACTTGAATACAACTCATACATTTGGTCTCCCGGGTACAAGCTTCATTGTGATGCTATAGAGCGTATCCAAAAACGATTTTTAAGATTTGTAAATTTTAAATTAAATATTCGTTTTGATGACTTGAACTATAGTTTTTTGTTAAATTTTTTGAATCTTGAAACTTTGCAAAATCGCAGAATATTTCATGATTTATTTTTTTGTATAAAGTTGTTAATTCATTGGTGGACAGCCCTGAATTATTGAATGTCATTAATCTACACATACCGAGTCGAACAAGAAGTCGAAATATATTCCACTGCGACGTTGCAACAAAAACATTTATAATGCATACTATGATGTATCGGCTTCATCGACTCGGTAATGATTATCTAACTAATGATGATATAGATATTTTTGGTATGTCCATCGGAATTTATAGAAATTCATTAAAATCTATTTTCTCATGTAATTCTTCTTGATTTATGTTTTGTTTCTTTTTTCTTACTGATCACTTATTTTTTATACATTTATTTTTAATCTTTTTATATTCATAATATGTATCTTGTAATAATCATAATATTTATAAATAAAATTTGTAAGCAACAAACTTCTGAACTACTTCTGTTTATCTAAAAATGTGTAAAAGGCTTCAGCCGTTCATTATAAATAAATAAAAAAAATAAAAAGCACAAAAGGTCCATCCAGTCTTGCAGCAATTGGGTCTTGCTTGAAAATTGACGCTTTGTAGCGACGGTCAAGCTCGTGGAAAGTCCAGTTGATGGCTCACCTGGTAGAATGCTTGCATTTCTTGCCGAGAGCAAGGGTTCGATCCCCACCGAGGATGTAAGAAATGATTTCCCGTTTCAGTGTTTATTTCCAAACCTAAAAGAAATACCTGTAAGATGTACTCAGGCTTCACAAGAAATGAGAACTAGCCCCCTCGGGAGCTGGGACCCCCCCACTTTCACTGAAGTGGTCGGCGTGAGGCCGGTCCCTTACCAGTAAAAATAAAAAGGTCCCAAATCCCCACATGCGACTTCTTCGGGGATAATGCATCCAAGAAGTTACACCATAACTGTAGCTAAGCTGCGTTTTTTTTATGGTACGGTGATTTTAAATTGATATTCTACATTGAAAGTCCTAAAGATAGCTCAGTTGATAGAGTGCATGAATTCCGTGCCGAGAGCAAGGGTTCGATCCACTCCGAAAAAGTAATATTTTTATCAAATTCAATAATACAATACATTTACCAGATCGTAGTTTTAACTTTGTTGGATATAAAAACACCGCACAAGCTGATTCAATCTATCTCAACTAGCGACCAACTCTCCCACGCGACAATATTATGTTTTCATCAAAAAAGTGCGAACGAAAAGTTTAATGATTTCTTCAACATCATTTATTTATTTTGTGGAAGTTTTTCTATTCTATTTGCTCCGAATTCCCCCCCCCCCACCCTTCACCCCGCCAGGTGAGTTTTATACGTTTCACAACAACCCAGTCACAGATAACTCGTCCATGGACAACCCAGTCACAGATAACTCGTCCACAAATCAATTAAAAAAAAAAAAACTGTCGTAGAAACATCGGTCATGGGTCATTTGGTCAAAAACAGTTCGTAAACACAATTTTCCCTTAACAAAATTTTGCTCACAGATAAATCGTTCACAACATATCGGTCACGCGCAATTTGGTTATACGATAGTTCGTCCACATGACTTTTTGGTCAACGACATTTCTATTACATACAGTATAAGTCCACATACAGATCCATCACAAAATACTTGCTCTCTAAAAACCTTTGTAATAACTGTAGTTTGAATTAATTGTAGTTTTCTGTGACGGTGTTATTTTAGGTTGATATGAGAGTGACCACTTGTACTATAAAAAACGGTTCACTTTGCCAATGTCACCCCTTTTTCAGGGAAGAAGAAGGTGTTTGTAGGGCGGTATTCATTTGAGATTTGGCTTAAAATTTGTAAGTACGCATGCAGCATTTTTAAGCTTTAACGAACTTACACGTGTCTGTTTACGGGCATGCATTCAATGTGAATTTTCTAATCGTATCTAAGTTGCAAAATTTAAGTAACATTAGAGATTCACATTATAAGCATTTTCACAAAACAGACATGCTTAAGTTCGCGCTTAAACATGCCACATGTAGTCCTACAATATAAAAACCCGAATCTCAAATGAACATACCCCCTGCAACTCCTGCCGACCTTCCCTGAAAAGGGGTGACATTGGAAAAGTGAACCATTTTCTACAGCATGGGTGGTCAGCCGCATATCAACCAAGCCGCATGAATTTTAAATGTTGATATATCTTTGCAACATTGTATGTGACAAAAATGTCGTTGATTGAAAAGTCGTGCGGACGAACCGTCCTGTTCCCAAATTATCCGTGACCGATGTCTCTGTGGACGAATTAGCGTGTGACTGATTTGTCCATGGCCGAGCAGACTGTGGACGGTTTGTCTGTGACCGATTTGTTGCACAACTTTTTCACCTTCCAGGATTATTGGCAGGTTCCCGCGCCATCTGTGGACCAGTGCGACACCCATAATAAGAGTCGACAACTTTTAATAACATGGAAACTTTCTTCACAAGAAAGTTGACGACTTTTGAGAAGAGATTGTGATTTTCTTTTGCGCGACCATACACGTTTAATCTGTACCATGAGTTTGAGAATATAATAATATCTTTAATTTAAGTTGCATTGATATATTAACATTCAAAACTCATATCAAATCCATGCCCACAAACATACAAGACGTGTAGGTTCGCGCCTACAAATGCTGAATGTGCACTTACAAATAAAAAGCAAAACCTTGAATGAACATACTTTTTATTTGGTGAGCGCTGTTTAAGTGTGTATCACACCTCAAGAACCCTCTGCGAGCTTGATCGTTGCTGTAGACACTGACAATTCTCAAGCAAGACCCAGTTGTTGTAAGGTTGGATGGACCTTTCAGTGACCGTACTTTGGTAAAGGTTTATGAATTTTTCAACCCAGCGAAAGCACATTTGGAAATATAAATGGTATACTTTGTGCTCCGCCGGGATTCGAATCCACAGCCTTCCATTTACGAGTCCGAAGTGTTGCCACTGGACTACAAACCGGTCCAAGAAATGCCAACAACATGCGGTGTGCTACCTAGCGGTCACCCATCCAAGCAGCATCTGCGCCTAATGTTGGTTAACTTCGATGATCTGATGAGAACCGGTGCTTTCAACATGGTAACGTCGTTGTACCACAGTGTGCAAATGTTCTTCTGAACCGAAAGTGAATAAACAAACCGCTGTTACTGTATCCTCCTTGCGTTTCATTAGGGGTGGCCGGTACCTGTGCAGATGCGTCTCTACTTTTTTTTGTCCTTGTATACCGCTTTCACCTTTTCAACATTCATCACCTTCTTCATACATATTTTTTTCTTATTCTCACTCTGCTAGTACCATTCTTTCGCAATCTCATCTATTTGGTCTATCTACCTATTCCTTCTTTGGTCTTTCCCTTCCACGCTTTCGTCTGACATTTCCTCTGTACACTTTCTTCGTTAGTCGTTCATAATGCATTCTTTCAAGATGTTCGAACCTTCTCATTGTGCTTTTTTGTACTTTCATTCTCATATTCTCTTTTATACCAGTAAGAAGGTATGCGGAAGTGGTTTGACTTTTAAACAGCCGCACACCAGGGGGTGCAGTTCTTTGTAATTTTATTTGATATAATACAACCCCTAGGTTAGTACAGAGCCACGTCTAAAAAACTCAACCATAGCGCTTTCCAAAACTGTATGATAACTAATAATCTCACTAACGGCGCTGTTTTAGTTTTACTGTATTTTTGTGAAAAGCCACAATTTAGTTGCAACCTCAAGTTGTGTACTGGAGCTACAGACCCTTGCGTGTACGAAAAAATGCCCATTGACTGAATGCCCACCGACACAATGTCCACAGACAAAACGTCTACCGACATAATGACCACCAACATAATGACCACCGACATAATGACCACCGACATAATGACCACCGACATAATGACCACCGACATAATGACCACCGACATAATGACCACCGAAAATGTACAAAATCGGTGTCGGTGTTATGGCGACGGGGTCTAGTGGACTGATCTTTCTAGCGTATTTGGAGTAGAATAACAATGGTTCGATCTCCGCCAGGGTCATTTGACGATAACTTTGACCCTGGTTCAACAGATGTACCTAATTGGGTAATTCTTAATTGATAATTCATTAAAACAAACAATAATTAATTATTTATTGTTGCTCGATTGGCGGTACGCAGTGGCATACTTTTACCCACCTTGATGTATGGAAGCGAGGCCTGGACGGTGAATGAAAGTGAAATTAGTAAAGTCCATACTGTTGAAATGGACTTTCTAAGAAGTATGATTGGGAAAAAACGGAGTGACAGGGTGAGGAATGATTTTGTAAGAGAAGAATGTGGTGGTGAAAGTGTGAAAGTGAAGATTAAAAGAAGTTTGTTAAGATGGTTTGGGCATATGGAGAGAATGAATGAGGAAAGACTGACGAAGAAAGTATATGTTGGTAGAATAGATGGATGTCGTGGTAGAGGAAGACCGAGAAAGGTATGGATGGACCAAATATCCGAAATTGCGAATGAATGGAATATCCAGAGTCATAATAAAAGAAGAGCTTGTATGAAGAAGGTTATGACTCTGGAGGAAATGAAAGAAGTATGTAAGGATAGAAAGAAATGGCGGTTGATCTGTGATGTTGGCGGCTAGGGTTTGTTAAAGTAAAATTGGTTTTTATGATTTAGTTTTTTATGTCCATGTATATATTATAATTTATTGATTTTAAAAATGTAATTTGTCATGTATGTTCCTTGACTTATAGGTTGTTATGTGGCTGACCACCCATACTGTAAAAAATTGGTTCACTTTGCCAATGTCACCCCTGTTTCAGGGAAGGACGGCAAGAGTTGCAAGGCTTATGTTCATTTGAGATTGGGTTTTTATATTGTAGGTCCACATGCGGCATGTGTTAGCGCGAAATTATACATGTCTGCTTGTGGGAATGCATTTAATATAAATCTTAAATGATATATATCTTTGCAGCTTAGATTAGATTAGATTAGATTATTGATGATATTAATACCTGTTTTTGGCCCGGCAGAATAGGTAGGTTGGTGAATTGCATTCCTCTTCAAAAATCTATTTAAAAAAAAAATCATGTTGTATATAAATCGCGCATCATATTCAGAAATAAAATTGTCAGTAGATATTTTGTCGTTGGACATTTCATCGCGCGGAAATTTTGTCAATGGACATTTTGTCTCACGGAGATTTTGTCAATGAACATTGCGTCGGTGGACATTCTGTCCATGGGCATTGTGTCGTGGCAGCAGACCCTTGGTTAGCATCGCAGCGATTATCCGCGGATTTGCGTGACCAGCTTGTCGCATTGCAACAAAACCGTCCAGCGGTTACTGCACTGTACTGAACGTGAAGACTTTGTATAAAAAGTAATAGAAAATTGAGCAGCGCCTGTAGTGGGCGTCTCAGTTTCCATACATTTTTTAAACACTATTAATGAGTTAATAATTAACGTAAAGTTTTGTTATTGGGGTACTGCGCTGGCCATACTGCTGCACTCTTAGGCCCGGTATTTTCAACGTTAGCATAGCGATTTCATACTGAGTAAAAAAGACACACGTATCGCTCCCCCAGTTCTTGTTTACCGTATACGCCAATCTTGTCAAAGATGACTTTTTCATGCAGTTGTCTTATGAATCAAATTCTACACAATCTGAGCTAAGAAAAACCCTAAAACTCGATAATGTGAGAGTTCTTTTAAATATTTTTAAAATAAATTTCTTGTTTTCATAAGACACATTGGTCCAGTACACATGCAAACATTGCTCACGTATAATTTTCTCAATGGCGTATATGGTAAACAAGAACTAAGGCAGCGGTATGTCAACTGTAGGGGTAGTTTTTTTTAATCGACTTAAAGTCACATATGCTATAGTTACAAATTCCGAGCCTCAGTGTGAAAAAATATGTTTTCATTCAACCAAAGCTTTTTGACAAAATATGTATACTTAAAGTCCAGTCGATAGCTTAGTTGGTAAAGTGCTAGCATTCCATGCCGAGAGTAAGGGTTTGATCACTTTGATCCCCACCGAGAGTGGCAGAAATGATTTCACGTTTCGGAGCTTATTTCAAACCCAAAATAAATACCGGTAAGGTTTACTCAGCCTTTACAAAAAATGAGCTGGGAAACCCCCACTTCAATTGAAGTGATTGGTGTGAGGCCGGCCCCCTTACCCGTAAAAGTTATATTAATATTATTATTATTGACCTCGAGGTTTTCATACCCTTGTCAATGTTTATAAACAAAACATAAAAGTCCTGTTGTGTTGTGAGCGCGTTTTGTAATTTTGTGAATGGTCATTAGCCGCGCTGGGAACTTTGCAAATTAACTTAAAAATTTCTGGAAACTTTTTTAATTGAATTTTTTCATACTTGAATTGGCACAGGTAAGTACACCTAATTTGTTTTTTTACTTGTTTGTGGAAAAAACAATAAAAAAATTACAATTCTCTTTCCTTTAAAAGTACAGACCCAGTATTACGACGCTACACTTTTAATAAGATGAGAGCAAAGTGGTAAAGACGTGTGAATTTTTTAACTCGCCCGGAAAGAGCATATTTGAGAATATAAAAGTTTCATGATAGAACAACACGGTGACAAAACGGCACCTAACGACATTTGACAAAGTATCACAATGAAAGTACATCACATGACAAAACATCACAGGAAAGTACATCACAACGACAAAACATCACAAGAAAAAACCGTCTCATGTGTCGTTTATGGTATGTTAGTGTATGTGATGTTTTGTCATAGGCCCGGTATTTTGAAGTATAGTACAAGATAACTAAAATGCAATTTTAGTTAAATCATCATAATATTTCACTCACCGAATTTCGGCAGTAAATATTTGGTAACTTTAACATTCGATTTTCAAGATGGCGTCGCTTCACTGACAGCAGCTGCTCTTTTTTAATGTAAGGATACATCAAAATTGTTGCAAACTGAACATTTTTTGTGTCGTTTTCTAGCTTAATGAAGGTTAGGCATATGATTTTTATTAATAGTGGTTCGTTTTAAAGCTTTTGAATGGCATTTTAATTATTTCCAAGATTTGGGGGCGGGGCTTCATACTTCGGTAATTTTGTGTTTTAGTTAACTCGAACTTGAGTATTTTGAATAAAAGTTCAAGTAATAGTTAACTAAAATATTACTACACTTCAATATACCGAGCCATGGTGATGTGTTTTTTTGTGTTGTTTTGCCATAGTGATGTTTTGTCATGTGATGTACCTACTATCATTGTGATGCTCTATCATGTGTCCAATGTAAATGGTATATTTTTTATGCTCCGCCGGGATTCTAACCCACAACCTTCTGTTTACGAGTCCGAAGCGTTACCACTAAACTACGTATCACAATTAATGATAGTTCCCTAAAACAGCGCGGTTTTAGTTTACTTTCCATTTTCTGTAAACGTTTTGGCTGAGCTTCACGTAAAGTTCGCACTCGGGAGCGGAACTTTCTGACCGTTTGCCAATAACAGCGGTTGTTTCCCTACATCGCTGGTATTGTGTATCGACAGTGATTGACAGGACCCCAACTAAGATGTAGGAGGGATCGGAGCGGATCACCTGCGTGGATAAATAAATGGAAACAAATTGGGAACTTTCTCATTAAAATGAAATCGAATATTTTTTGGTTCGAGTTTGACAATGTGATTTGGAAAATAAAATGAAAAATATTCGATTGACTTTTCCATGATGTAAACATACAAAATACAAAAACTGATATGTGAAATAAGTGTTTCCCAACCTTCAAACAATCACAAACATTCGTTCTCCTTCACAGTTGTTTATTTTGTTCGTCTAATATCATCGCTACAACACCATTGTGCCTCCATTTCATAATTATTTTTTTATTTATTTATTTACGGCACTTTGTGCCTTGTACATACAAACAATAGAATAATACCTCAATAATACAAAAATAAAAAGTCAGGAATACAAAAAATGAAAAAGGCAAAAAAATAGCAGAAATAAACTATCATATAATATAAGAGTATAAGACATGTAACTAACTAGGTATAATATAGGAAGACAAAGTAGAAAAAATAATAACCTCGTATAATTTATACTAGGATAACTTAATGGCTCCATGTACTAAATGACTCCACGTACTTCATGGTTCCATGTAATTAATGACTCCATATACTTAATGTTTCCATGTACTTAATGGCTCCATGTACATAATGGCTCCATGTACTTAATGGCTCCATGTACTTCATAGCTCCGTGTACTTAATGGCTCCATGTACTTAATGGCTCCATGTACTTAATGGCTCCATGTACTTCATAGCTCCGTGTACTTAATGGCTCCATGTACTTAATGGCTCCATGTACTTAAAAGCTTCATGTACTAATGGCTCCATGTAATTAATAGCTCCATGTACTTAATGACTCTATGTACTTTATGGCTCATGTACTTAATAGCTTCATGTACTAATGGCTCCATGTACTTAATAGCTCCATGTACTTAATGGCTCCATGTACATAATGGCTCCATGTACTTCATAGCTCCGTGTACTTAATGGATCCATGTACTTAATGGCTCCATGTACTTAATGGCTCCATGTACTTCATAGCTCCGTGTACTTAATGGCTCCATGTACTTAATGGCTCCATGTACTTAAAAGCTCCATGTACTTAATGGCTCTATGTACTTAATGACTCCATGTACTTAATGGCTCCATGTACTTAAAAGCTTCATGTACTAATGGCTCCATGTAATTAATAGCTCCATGTACTTAATGACTCTATGTACTTTATGGCTCATGTACTTAATAGCTTCATGTACTAATGGCTCCATGTACTTAATAGCTCCATGTACTTAATGGCTCCATGTACTTAATGGCTCCATGTACTTAAAAGCTCCATGTACTTAATGGCTCTATGTACTTAATGACTCCATGTACTTAATGACTCCATGTACTTTATGGCTCATGTACTTAATAGCTCCATAACTATAGCAGTGTGTGCGTAAAATGCATGTTTTGTATTGGAAGAAATCCAAAAAGAAATGTAGCTAGCAACATTGGATTGAATTTCAATAATTCACGCCGTAAATTTTTTTTTGATAAATTACGACTGGGATTACCGCGTCTTGCGGATTGAAAATATAAGAAGCCTTTAATCTCATTATCTCGGCGGAAAAATTCTGAATTTATGGATAAGGCTAAACAAATCAATGTGAAATATTGCCAAAAAATAGCACTACTAAGCTACACATACAGTGTAACTCAATGCCTGCGTTATCCCCGAAGAGGTCGCATGTAGTGATTGGGGACCTATTTAATTTTAATAGGTAAGGGGGCCAACCTCACGCCAACCACTTCAGTTGAAGTGAGGGCTTCCCCGCTTTCGACGAGGCTGGTCCTTATTTATTGTGAAGGCTGAGTAAATCTTGCCAGTATTTATTTTGAGTTTGTAGTCAACAGCGAGACGGGAAATCACTTCTAACACCCTTGGTGGAGATTGAACCCTTGCTCTCGGTATGGATAGCAAGCATTCCCCAACTAAGTGCACCTTTTTACATTATTAATTTCACAATGAGATGGTTCGGACATCTTGAAAGAATGGATGATGAACGAATAACGAAGAGAGTGTACAGAGGAACTGTCTGAGGAAAGCGTGGAAGGGGAATACCGAGGAAGGAATGGATAGACCAAATAGGTGAGATTGCGAAAGAATGGAACCTTTAGAGTGAGAATAAGAGAAGAGTTTATATGAAGAAAGTGATGAATGTTGAAGAGATGAAAGAGGTATGCAAGGACAGAAAAAAGTGGAGACGCATATGCGGAGGTACCGGCCACCCCTAGTGGAACGGCGGCAGGATACAGTACAGTAATTTAATTTTAAATGGAAATTTATCTTTGCAACTTAGATTATTATTATAGAAACCAGGTAAATTAAGGCCACGAAGTTAACATTCATGCAACCAGTTAAAGACTTTTCATCCGCTATATAAACCATGCCTTTTCAAACTGTTCACTGTTCAGTCTCTATTTAGTTCCCTACACTTCTGTCTAATTAAAATTGTAGCTTCTTTATGAACGTACTTCAATTTCACATTTAAATTAACGTAAAATCTTTTCATGTCGAATGAGGTCGGGACATTGAAGAGTGCGCGAAGATAAACCTCATCATTCGGCCGGGTTTCTTCCAAATCTGACCGCCACAGTCCGGTCGATAGCTTAATGGGTAGAGCGATTGATTTCCATGCCGAGATGTAGGGCTTGAATCCCACCAAAGATGTCAAAAAATGATTTCCTGTTTCGGTTTATATTTCAAGCCCAAAATAAAATACCTGCAAGGTTTACTCAGCCTTCAAAAGACAACCCTTGGTAGCTGCGAAACCCCCACTTCAACTAAAGTAGTTGGCGTAAGGCCACCCCCCTTACCTGTAAAAATAAATAAGTTCCGTTCGCTACATGCGCAAAACGCAAACGCAACTAAGCTTTTTGGACCGGTCCGTAGTCCGTAGTGGCAACACTTCGGACTCGTAAATGGAAGGTTGTGGATTCGGATCCCGGCGGAGCACAAAAATATACCATTTATATTTCGAATATGCTCTTCGCTGGGTTGAAAAATTCATAAGCCTTTACCAATGACCGGTCACCAAAGGTCCATCCAGCCTCACAGCAACTGGGTCTTGCTTGAGTATTGGCGCTTTGTAGCGACGACCAAGCTCGTACACCTCTGCGGCACTACAACAAGTGTCATAGACCCCTAGAGTTTTTAGAATCTAGGGAGTCTCCCGCACAGGATTTCTTAAAAAAAAAAAAAAAGCTACATATATAGTGTAACTTCTTGCCTACGTTATCCGTGAAGAGGTCACATGTGGCGCTTCGGGAAAGAGCGCTGTTTATGTGTGTGTCACACCTCAAGCCTCTCCTCATCAACACTATTAAGTTCATGTATTGCTATAGACATCTTTAGAGATATGTGTGTATGCACATATTATGAATCTAACCATCAAATTATACTGGCATATGTGACCCTCTTAATGTATGCACTATAAAAACTGGAATTAGCGATTCAGTATACGCACAGTAATTATATTTCGTTACTGGATCGGTATACGAACAGAAAAAGTTATTCATACATCGTCACTTTAAAGGTAAAACTGAATGAATGATACATTAAGCTAACATGGGTTTTTCAGATAAATAGATATTTTTTCCAAATTTCTACTAGAGAAGACACAACAAAAATGTGAAAATCCTGTAGCTTAGAAGTTTGTCATGAGTAATAGTTCATAATGAGCTCACTGGGAAGTAACCCCCAATGTTTTAAAATGTTTTATTCAAGATTTCTCAAATCAGTGAATTGTAATCAGTAAAACTTAAAGCCAAATTAGCTCATATTTTAAGCATGCCACAAGCAGGCACATATAAGTTCGCACTTAGACATGCTGCATGTGAGTTAACAATTATACATTAAATATGTAGCTACTATTGCTAAAAGATAAGAAATAAAAACGACATCAAATTCCACGATTGTTTTCGCAAACAATTTTGCATCCTCAGGTGGCTAAATAATTACTAACTGGTTCAGATGAAGAATCAATCATTTGCGAGAAACAAAGTGAATGCCTCTACAATAAGTAAAATATATCTTATTATTTTTTACAGTGTTTCAATATACGAGTAAGTGTCCAGTACGGATGTGATTCGTTTCCCGAGGCAGCGCCATGTAAGGACTTCCGTGTTCTCACTTGCGGTTAGTGAGGCAGCTCGGCGGCATTAATCCGGGCCTTAATACGTTAATTGGATCATGGAGGGGCTCACGACCCCCGGACCCCCGGACCCCCGAACCCCCAGACCCCCAGGTAGACTCTCGGCTGGCTCTCAAGCCCTCCGGACCCCTAGATAGCAAAACGCCCGTACTCTTGAAATTTTCGGACCGCATTGATAAGAAGACTCCTAGAAACCTTAGCTCTCAGACCCCCAAGTAGACCCCTCTGATCTAGTCAGCGAGACGCCAGGGGCGTGTATCTCATACGTGCACATGCCCCGAATAGGTAGGCAATATAATAATTTCACATGAGCAATGTTTGCATGTGTACTGGACCAATTTGTCTTATAAAAACAAGAAATTTATTTAAAAAATATTTAAAAGAACTCTCACATTATCGAGTTTTACGGTTTTTCTTAGCTCAGATTGTGTAGAATTCGATTCATAAGACAACTGCATGAAAAAGTCATATTTGACAAGATTGGCGTATGCGGTAAACAAGAACTGAGGGAGCGATATGGTAAAAAGCCATTTAAGCTTGATACTCGTATTTAGATTTAAAATTCAAAATTTAAATTTGATGAGAGCCATCGTTAGCACTTCAGTCAATTTAAAATCTTAAAGGAATGGGAGAAAATATTTATTCTGAAATGCCCAGGCATCATTAGTTTGTCAAAGCGTGGGCTCAACGGACGACTAAAATGTCTAAGAAGAGCACTTTTGGAGTCCTAGAGCCCCCGACCCCTAGACTGGAAAACACTGATACCCTTGAACTCCTCGGACCCCTAGCTAGGGAGTAGACCCCCCGACCCCAGACACGAAACGCCTTTCTGATGTTCGCCAACTCTCTAAGGGGGAGTTGTCTTTTTGCGAGACCCCCAGATATTCCAGAAGGGGTTATGGCGGATATTGATAGCTAGAGGTGGCGCCTTTACAATGAACTGTGCAATCAACTCAGTCCGGTCGATAGCTCAGTTGGTAGAGTGCTTGCATTCCATGCCGTGAGCTCGGGTATGAATCTCACCGAGGGTGTCAGAAATGATTTCTTGTTTCGGTGTTTATTTTAAGCCCCAAAATAAAATACCTCCGCCTTTGCAAGAAATTAGTACCAGCCTTATCGGGAGCTGGGAAACCCCCACTTCAACAGAAGTGGTTGGCGTAAGGCCGGCCCTCTTATCTGTAAAAATGAATAGGTTCAACTCGCCACATGCGACCCCTTCGGGTATAATGCTGCAAGAAGTTACACTATATGTATAGCTTAGTAACGTTTACTTGCATTTTGCCAAAAAGGCGATGATTTTTGCTGTCTGACCATGGAAATTCCTATAATTTTCTACCGAAACGGGAAATCATTTCTGACACCCTCGATGGGATTTGAACCCGAGCCCTCGGTAAGAATGCAACCAACTGAGATATCGACAGGAACATTGTTCATGCTAATACAAGAGTGGGCGGTGTAAGGGGAGGTGTTGACGCCTATCTTGTATTGGCTCCATTCAGTGATGTATGAAGCGCTATAGATGTGCGAATCGATGAATAAAAAGCAACCATTCCATTAATGTAAACTTCAATTGATGATACCAGGGACTGCCATTTTAAAACACGACTCTATTCATTCTCTGCACGATTCACAAACATATTTGGAAACTGTTTCAGTCAAAGTTATAAAAAAATTAAATTTAAAATAAAAAACAAATTGTATAAGGTTACGGGGCGAGTAAAATTTAATAATGTACGACCGGTTTCGGAAACAATGTTTCCATCGTCAGGTAAAAAATATTTAGCTTACACAATACACATGGCACATCTGTCCAGTACACATACAAACATTGTTAATGTGGATTTACCTTTGGTAGACATAAGGCAAAGCCCAGAGCGATGGTGGACGTCTTTAGCTGCGTTATACGATCCAAATTAGAGAACGCTGTCGAGGTTTGGACTCCTTACCAGCGGAAGTACATAGATATGATAGAACAAGTCCAAAAAAAGTTTCTCAGGTATCTCCTCATGAGGCTGCGTGGAAGTTATCCACAATTCATGCATCATGAGGAGCTACTTCGGGAGACTGGATTTAGAAGCCTGGAAACGAGGCGCAACAGGTCGTGTATGATGCTCTCTTATAAGGTGATCAACGGCTTAATTGACAGTCCCACCCTGTTGGGGAGTTACATGTTGTATGTGTCTGACGACTACACCCGACGGCGAGGACATGATATATTTCACGTACCGTACAGAAACCGAAAGCCGTACTGATTTTGTGGCGCAACACCCTGTGACTCGGAGTATAAAGCTCTTGAACAAGTCTAATATAGTCATTTTTTAGAGTAATTTATTAAGATTTGAATATCTAGCAATACAGTTCCTCCCAGCGTGTTGATAGCTGGGAGGGTGCACTGTAATTAGGGTTACCTGTTGTGCATAAAAAAACATTAAACAAGTACTAGGGGGATGTAATCTCATATCGACGGCTTAAGGCAATAGAGCATAAGCGACATAAACTCAATTGTTCCGGAGAGTAGTTTAAAGTTTGACATTGAAGAAAAATGGCATAACTTTTTGATTTTTTTGATCATATCGTTAAAATCAAAACAGCTGTAAAATTTAAAAAAATAAAGGCATTTATTGGCATTCCTATTAATGTGGTATTACGATGATTTACCATTTTTTTATTTCACAAGCGCCTTTAGGACCCAAAAGACCAAAATCTTGTCGGTTATAAAAAAACCATACTTTGAAAACGTAGTTGTTTGCTTGGGCATAAACAACAAAAAAAATCATCGTAGAGTTATTGGAGCTAGCGCATTGGAAAGAGCGGAAATTTTTAAATAGGATAGCATTCATAGTTCATTTTTGACCAAAATGTCGCTCGTCCTTTTAACCATCGATTTCCGTTTTGTACATCACAAGGTTTGTTTCTGAGGCCGGTCAAAAGATTTCCTTTAGGGTGTTGGAGAGATAGGAGGGCGGGGGAGAATTCTCCCGAAATTGGCCGGCGCCGTGAAAAGAAGATGAAACTTTTTTAATCCCGAGAGGGTGTTGGCCCCCCCGATCAGCACATAGAGCGCCGTGGCAGGGACGGTCTTGCTATCGAGACAATTATAGCAGATTTATGTAGCCATGCGGGAGAGATAATGCTGATGAACACGATAAAACTTACTGCATTCAACAGTTTCGGTTTACTGGAATGCTTCAAGAAAACTACTCAAAGAGCTGTTCCATTAGATTTTAGTGGTTTAGTTTGCAAAGAAAGATTAAATACAGTGAAAACGTAGCTACATTTTAGAGGGCTCTTGAGGTGTGATACACACAAAAACAGCGCTCACCAAATAAATCATCCTAGCATTATTATTATTACATTTTGAAATTGTCTACCGCCAGATGTGTCAAGACCCTGGTGAACGCATTTGTGATGTCTCGGATTGATTAATTATTGCTCAACGCTTTATTGGGCGTTCCGTGGTCAAGTGGTCACGCTTCGTATTCGAAACTGGAAGGTCGTGGGTTCGAACCCCGGCGGAACACAAAAATTATATAATTAATTAAATAAATACACTGTTTTAATTCACTTATTATTTTATTTTAAATATGTCAAACGTTTTCGCCTAAAAAGGCATCCTCAGGATAATGACAAAGACAAATCAAAATTAAATTCTCTTCTCTTAAGACTTCTCTTAAACAGATTTTTTAATAACTAAATTCTTCATATAAAGTTACCTCTGATGGACATAAGACAAACAAGCATTTGTGGGGCAATCTATCGAATATGCGAAACGGTATTTTTTAAATTAAGTACAGCAGTTAAACAATATGTATAATATTGTCTGTTCTAACACACAATAAACACGCGATAAGAGATCTTATGAACCTCAACTTAAAAACTCAATTTCATAGATTAAAATTATACTGTTAAATCAAGATGCCTTTCCGTCGTTAATACAGTAAGGTAGCAGTTAGTGCTCTGAACCAAGAGTGTAAAATCTCTTCGAAAATAATATGAAACATTAATCACTCGCTACGAGTGCTGTCGCATTTTCTATGCATTTTCGGTTTTTGCAATCGAGGTGAGTTTATATGGTTTTTATACTCGGGAAACTAGGCTGTAGCCACATTCTCAGTTTATCAATATAATCATTACCCTCCCGTCTCCTGCTCCTTCATTTCAAGGTAGAACGATACAGTGACAAAACAACACATGGCATAACGACACAGGACATGACGACACAAGACAGAACGACACATGACAGAACATTAAATGCCAAAACATCAAATGCCTAAACCTCACATGACATTGTATCACAATAACAGTACATCAAAATTACAGTTCATTACAATGAAAAAAAACATCACAGGAAAGTGTATCACAAGACAAATCATCACATGACAAAACATCACATATCTGAAACATAACTTACCATAAACAGCACATGAAAAAACATCACATGACAAAGCATCACAACAACGGAAGCCAAAATAATAGATTGTGTTGTAAGTCATGTTTTTTTATGTGCCGTTTATGATATGTTCTGTTTTAGTTATGTGATGTTTCGACATGTGATGTTTTATCCTTGTTTTGTTTTGCCATTGTTATGCATTTTCTGTGTTGTTTTATCATTTTAACGTTTTTTCATGTCATGTCCCTTCATGTGAGGTTCTGTCTTGTGTTGTTATGCCGTGTGTTGTTTTGTCACTGCGCCGTTCTACCCAGTCACTATTTTAAGTATAAAACATTACTATCAAACTCAATTATGTATGAAAAGTAAAACGCTCACTACGAGCGCTTTTCTAGCTTCCATAGTTTTTTGGTAAACCCTGCATTTGAGTTTGATTGTAAAGTTTAATACTTTGGGCACTGCGCTCCTGACCGGGAAGCCATAGCAGCCAATTTCTGAATATAAAAAGAGCAGAGAGATATCACGTTCCCTTAGTATTTGTTGGTCTTATGTCCAACAGATGTTCCTTGACTTATAGATTGGTATACGGCTGACCAACCATGCTGTAGAAAACTGTTTCACTTTGCCAATGTCACCCCAGTTTCAGGAAAGGTCGGCAAGAGTGGCAGGGTATGTCCATTAGAGATTTGGGTTTTTATACTGTCAGTCCACATGCGGTATGTTTAAGCGCGTGTCTGTGAAAATTCATTTAATGTGAATCCTTAATGTTAATGATCTGTGATGTTGGCGGCTAGGGTTTGTTAAAGTGAAATTGGTTTTATGATTTAGTTTTTTTATGTCCATGTATATATTGTTATTTATTGATTTAAAAAAATGTAATTTGTCATGTATGTTCCTTGACTTATAGGTTGTTATGCGGCTGACCACCCATAATATAAAAAATTGGTTCATTTTGCCAATGTCACCCCTGTTTCAGGGAAGGACGGCAAGAGTTACAAGGCTTATGTTCATTTGAGATTGGGTTTTTATATTGTAGATCCACATGCGGCATGTGTTAGCGCGAAATTATTTGCTTCTGGAAATGCATTTAATATAAATCTTAAATGATATATATCTTTGCAGCTTAGATTAGATTAGATTAGATTAGATTACATATCTTTGCAACTTAGATTATATTAGATTTCACATGAGCAACGTCTGTATGTGTACTGCACCAATGTGTCTTATGAAAACTGGAAATAGATTTAAAAAATGTTTAGGATAACTATCACAATGTCGTGGTTTACATTGTTTTCCTGAGCCCAGATTGTGTAGAATGTGATTCTAAAGACAATTTCATTGAAAGGTCATGCTTGAATCAAATGGTAGATAAGCCAAACAAGCCCTGAGGGAACGATAAAGAAATGAGGAAGATACGACCTTTTATCCACTGAGGGTGTCCGAGTGTAAATAGGGAACGTGGGAGAAAAATAATGGGGAAGAAGGAGTCAAAGAATGGGGAGGCAGGAGTTAAGGAATGGGGAATAAGGAGTCAAAGAATGGGGAACGGGAAATCTTCAGCTCTTTCAAAAACGATTTTTGCAATTCTCGCCAATCACACTCCACCAGACATTAAAAAGGAGAATTTAAAATTTAAAAATAATTCCCAGAAGGACAAACGAGAAATGTTTTTTTTTTGTTTGTTTGTTTGTTTGCCATTATTATTATTATTATTACTTTGTAGGTCGCCACCTAAAATATTGTCTCTTGACTAATGGTTTCCTGGGAAGCGCGGACAATAGGACTCGCGGATATTACATAAATGAAAAAAAAAAGGAAAACCCGCCGAGTTTGTGATGTTTTTAAGCCCTAAATACGGGATTATCTAAGGGGCTGTTGTTGCGCCATTGCAAAGCAAGTACTTCTATTAATTACTTTAAATATGCTCATTATATTATTATTATGTCACCCCTGTTTCAGGAAAGGTCGGCAAGAGTTGCAGGGCTTATGTTCTTTTGAGATTAAATATTTATGTATTGTTACTCCACATGCGTCATGTTTAAGCGTAAACTTAAACGTGCCTGCTTGTGGGAATGCATTTAATTCGAATCTCATACGTAATATACCTTTGCAACTTAGATTATAGATTTTTAGTCGGTAAGGGAGTAGCTGTTCACGGCATTTGTAGATCTAGAAAAGGTTTTTGACTCAGTAGACAGAGGTATGTTGTGGGATGTTTTGAAAGCACACAGTGTGAATGGGGCTCTCCTGAATGCGGTGGATTCCAAGTATGGAAACTTCCACTTTAACTCAAGTGTTTTGCGTAAGGGCGGTCCGTTTACCTGTAAAAATAAATAGGTCCCACTCGCCACATGCGAAACCCTTCGGGGATAACGCGGCAAGAATGAGGCACTTTATGTGTAGATTAATTGCGTAGTTAACTTTACAATATTTAAAAATACCAAACCTTGGAAACGCTTTAGAGTTATACAAATGATGTTTTTCAAAGAGTATGAGAAATACCACACGTTAATAAGGCTTTTTTTAACAAGCACTCTTATTTTTCTTTTATTTTTCGAATAGAGCACTTCCCTCCAGCCTCCTACAACTGCAGACTCGGCACAAGTCTTTGGCGGACTCGGGGAGAAAATTTTCTCACCGGGAAACGCAAAGCAAGGAGAAGCAGCGCCGTCCGCACGGTAGAGGCAAAGAGTAAAGACGTATTGTTGTGAGGAATTTCAAAGGAACGGCAGAGTGAGGGGAATGTGTCGCCTACTGTACTGCAAATTCATGAGGGTAGTTTTGTTAGTGGATTTAATGAAGCCGGCACATTTTTTAAAACCGTATTTAGAACAAGGTCGGCTTTGTTCCTTGACTTATAGGTTGGTATGCGGCTGACCACCCATGCTGTATAAATGGTTCACTTTGCCAATGTCACCCCTGTTTCAGGGAAGGACGGCAAGAGTTGCAGAGTGTATGTCCATTTGAGATTTGGGTTTTTTTGTGTCTGATTGTAAGAATGCATATAATGTGAATCCCCAATGTAACATATCTTTGCAACTTAGATTAGATTAGATGAGCTGATGCTTACAGGAACAATGCAACTAAGCTACACTTAAAGTGTAACTTCCTGCCTGTGTTATCCCCGATAGAGTCTTATGTGGTGAATCCATTGCATTCTATGCCGTAAGCCCGGGTTAGAAATTATTTCCCGTTTCGGTGTTTATTTCAAACCCCAAAATAAAATACCGGCAATGTTTACTCAGCCTTCAAAAGAAATCAGTGCCAGCTCCCTCGAGAGCTGGAAACCCCCACTTCAACTGAAGTGTTTTGCGTAAGGCCAGCCCCCTTACATGTAAACAATAAATAGGTTCCACTCGCCACATGCGAAACCTTTCGGGGATAACGCGGCTAGAAGTTACACAATAGGTGTAGCTTAGTTGCGAGTTGTGTTATTTGCATCATTTAAGCTACAATTAACCAAGCTGTCTAACAAGTCATTGCTCTTGATGCTATAATGTAACTAACTATTATAATCTATACATTGTGACATAGTCCCAACAAGTGACTCTCATCTCACTCTAGTGACACAATATCAGCCGCAGTTTCATAACAAGTCTTTAATTGGCGCTGGACCAACATGGCCGCCTCAACAGCTGACGTCCCCTTAGTGCTTGTTTGGCTTATCTACCATTTGATTCAAAGATGTCCTTTCAATGAAATTGTCTTAAGAATCGCATTCTGCACAATCTGAGCTAAGAAAAAACATGTCAAATACGATAATGTGAGAGTAGTTTCAAATACTTTTAAAATTAATTACCAGTTTTCATAAGACACATTGGTCCAGTACACAAACAAACATTGCTCATGTAAATTATCTCTGAAGGACATAAGACAAAGGAGCACTAACGGTGCTATCCTTAGACATGTTAGTTGCCCGTTGAGCCCACGCTTTGACAAACTAATGATGCATTTGTATGAAGACCTGTCAATCCAAGATGACCGCAAGTGAACAGCTGATTAGTCAATTTACCGGATGTGTGAAACTTATAACAAATGTTTCAGTAGCATTGATATTTTTCATTTAGAGACGGCGCACTTTAGCAAAGCTGTGGGTGCTTCACTCAGGGAGAAATGATTTCCTTTATTTTCATTTTTACTTTTAGATTGAGTACTATTTTTGTTCACTTTGTTGATAAGTACTCCTATATTTTCGTTCTTCTCTTTATATCATAATTACATCATATTCTGTTTTAAGAGCGGTATTTTTTTTCTTGTAATTAGGCATTTGTAATTAACAACTTGTAATTCTTTCCAACTTTCTAAACTTGATATCCGTGGCAACATATACTTGGCCATATTTTTTTAAATTTTTATTTTTATATTTCTTATGTAACGCTGTTTGTTGTCCCATTAAAATAAAATAAAATAAAAATATTACCAAAATTCGGTAGGTAAGAATGACCGTGGGGATGAGACTTACAGCCCAGGCATCATTAGTTTGTCAAAGCGTTGGCTCAACGGCCGACCAAAATGTCTTAGAATAGCACTTAATTTACCCATCGGTGTTCGCGCGAACCAGCCTACCACCACCTTCAAAAAGGAACTGAAGACACTACTTTTCTCGAGAAGCCATGGCGCCCTTGAGATGGTCCTGGACCATTAAATGGCGCCACAGGAAAGAAATCATCCATCATCATCATCATCATCACTGTAAGGGGATAAACTGACGTTCATCCTTTGATAAAGAGCTCAGAGGAAGACGACAACTGCGCCAAGTATGCAGAGGGCACCCTAAAGTATGAGAAGCCTGGCTCAGAGAGGCACTTTCCTTTCTCGTGAGTCTTAAATTTCATTACACAATTTATAACTGGAAGATTATGTAATTATTACACTTTAATAGTTGGATGCAATTTATTGTTTTCATTACTTGACGGTTGGTATGAGGCTTACCATCCATTCTCTACAAACACTGGTTCACTTTGCTAGTGTCACGTTTGTTTCAGGAAAGGTCGAGAAAAGTTGCAGGGTTTTTGTTTGGAGGGTTGAATTGTAATTTGTGAGTAGGTACATTCGCAGCATTTGTGAGTGCAAACTTACATGTGTGTTTTTTTATTGTTATTAAATTAAATAACACCTTTTAAATTTCAAAACACTATTTTTATTTTCACAATTCTATAATATATTAAAAATTATCAATTTTTAAAATATTTTACAAAGTACAAACGTTTTCGACCATAATGGTCATCTTCAGGTAGTCCACAAATACACAAACCATAAAAAATATATTACATGTGTGTGTTTGTGGGAATGCACTAAATATGAATTTTAAATGTTAACATATCTGTCAGTCGGTGCTATGGCCGAGGGATACAGGCGCATGTTAGACTAGCGTATTTGGAACAAAATAATGTTGGTTTAAATCTGCATCTGGCCCACTTGACCATAACTTCGACCCTGGTTCAACAGATGCCATTGTATGAATAGAAGCTTCTGCTTTCGCATGAAGACAGCTGGCCAGGCAAAATATTTTGGTGGATTGCATTTATTTCCACAAAACTATTAAAAAAAATCGTACATAGATTATAGATTATATAGTCTCCTTATTTTGCTCAAATTAGCGAATCATTAGTGAAATATCAGCTGATTGGCTGCACGCGAGAGCGCCGCTGGCAAAATGCCAAACAGCGAGATGGAGTGCGAAGTCTGCGAACTTGGAAGCGGGAAAGTGAGAAGAATGGAGACACAGAAGCGCGCAGGGGACGAGCGGACGACCTCTCGTAATGTGCTGGGGAAGCAACATGCCCAATATGGTATTACTTAATAAAAATAATTATAACATTAAGATGATTTAATATGTGAGCGCTATTTTTGTGTGAATCACATCTGCGAGCATGGTCGTCGCTGTGGAAAGCGCCAGTTCTCAAGCAAGACCCAGTTGCTGTAAGGCTGGATGGACCTTTGGTGACCGGTCTTTGGTAAAGGCATATGAATCTTGCACGCAGATTGACTACACATTTTAGAGTTTGTTTATTAACAGTGAAATTTTTTTTTTATAAGAAGCAAGCTTAAAGAAGGTATCCTATTGAAAATGACGTAAACAAGTCGAAAGTACTTGAGGTGAAATAAATACTCAACTTGTGAAAATAAAACTGAAAATAAAAAAAGTGTTTTATTTTATTTTTATATACTTTCTTATATTGGTGAATTGCAGTCCTCTTCACAAATCTTATTTAAAAAACAAAAAATAATGGAACAGCCCTTTTTTATAAGTTTTTTCGTATTTTAGTCCCAAATATATTCTCTCATACTGTAGGGTGAAGAGTATATTTGTGTAGGGAGATCTGTGGGCATACTCGTGATTATTAAATATTCTTTTGTTTCCTCCCTCACACCCCCCCTCCCTCACCCTCCCCCCACCCCTGCAAACCACCCTCTCCCTCCACAGCTGATTGTGTGTGATTGAATATAAATATGTAAATGCTCCCCTCAACAGGGTGGCTGCGCGCAATTAATTGTTTTGAACCAACGTTATTCTATTCTAAATACGCTAGAAAGATCGGCCACCTAACCTCCTCGACAAACTATGCAGCGTGTGCAAGCGCAAAATAATGTGCACTAATACTTTTATAAACATTGTATTTTATTTTTACAGTATGTGTACGAATATTAAATTTTAATCCATCTTCGCAACTAAGATTACAGTACCCCGAGTACGAGTTGCATGGTTAGCAAAACTTGAGTAAACGGAAATATTATATTTAATCTTCGGTTTCAGCACCCCGAGTACGAGTTGCATGTTTAGCATACGTTTAAATACTTTCCAACACGTTACTTCAACACAAACTTTACAACTTTAAACATGCAACTCGTACTCGGGGTACTGAAACCGAAGTTTAAATTTTTCCGTAAACTTTTACTATACTCAAGTTCTGTTAAACATGAAACTCGTGCTCAGGGTACAGATAGATATTAAGTCTCTTAACGTCATATACTGGGAGGGTCATATTAATTTTCTGTGCCTTAACTACTATCGCATTACTAGACATTAAGTATGTAGATACGAGTACTTACACACAAATCCCCATCATGCAGAGCTCTAATTTAATACGAGATCTGCGCAAGCGCGTCCTTTGATACGTCATATCTATGTAATGTAATAAAATGAAACGATATGTTTGATTACAGCACATTCATGTTGGATTGCCTTAAATTTATTATCCTCCTCGCATTTCAACAAAGTGAATTCCATAAGTGTGAACGACGAAATACGTACTCTAATCTAATCTAATCTAAGTTGCAAAGATATTATGTAACTTTGGAAATTTACATTATTTACATTTTCACTAGCAAACACGCACAAGTTCGCGCTTGTACAATGTACATGCCGCATGTGAACCTACAACATAAAAACCCAAATCTCAAATGAACATAAGCCCTGCCACTTTTGCTGACCTTCCCTGAAACAGGAGTGATAATGGCAATGTGAACCATTTTCTACAGCACGGGCGGTCAGCCACTCCATGTTTTAATTAAAAAAAAACTTCACAAAGCATATAAGTGTAAATTTGTCAATGTTTAAACATAAAAAGTTTATTTATGATTTTAAGATATTATGGTTCCTTGACTTATAGGTTGGTATGCGGCTGACCACCCATACTGTAAAAAATGGTTCACTTTGCCAATGTCACCCCTGTTTCAGGGAAGGACGGCAAGAGTTGCAGGGCTTATGTTCATTTGAGATTGGGTTTTTATATTGCAGGTTCACATGCGGCATGTGTTAGCGCGAAATTATACATGTCTGCTTGTGGGAATGCATTTAATATAAATCTTAAATGATATGTATCTTTACAGCTTAGATTAGATTAGATTAGATGGCATGTGTAATTATTGTATGTCTAAACAAAAAAATAGAGAAAGCACGAAACAGTATGTCGATGTTATGGCCGAGGGGGCCAAGTGCGCTGATCTTTCTAGCGTGTTTGGAATAGAACAACGTTGGTTCGATCCCCGCCTGGGTCATTTGACCATAACCCTGGTTCAACAGATGTTATTGGGTAATTATTTATTAATAATTCATTAAAAAAAAATAAAAAATATTAATTGATGATATTACTACCTGTTTCTGGCCAGGCAGAATAGGTTGGCGAATTGCATTCCTCTTTACAAATCCATTTAAAAAAAAAAACGTAGGATTTCCCAGTTAGCAAACAACGTGTTTTGTATGACTGCACCACTGCTGTGTTCGACAGGACTGGGGACAACTGAGCCCCATAGTATTGTCAAGTTTTTACGCGGGTTCTATTTTTAAATATAACTGCTTAAATATAATATTATACGCGATTAATTTCAGATTCGGTTCGGATAGAGAGTCACTTTATACTTGCATATTCCAACGGAAGATTGGTTTATCAAGCTTCAGAGAGTTTTTGCTCTTATTTTATAGCAAGAATATGGATTATTCTCGAAACATTGAGAATCGTTACATGCGTGACTTTACTAGAAGATCCGATGAAACACTCGAGAAATCTCGAACAATACAAATACAAATTAAATAAGTACCTAACATGTATTTATTATAGAGAGACTTTACAGACTTTATTATTAACTCCGTTTGACCGGTCCGTAGTCCAGTGGCAACACTTCGGACTCGTAAATGGAAGGTTGTGGGTTCGAATCCCAATATGCTCAAATATGATGAATAATTCAAATATGTATGCTATTCGTTGGGTAGGAAAAATCATAATACCTGTACCAAAGACCGGTTACTAAAAGTCTATCCAGTCTTACAGAAACTGGATCTTTGGTGAGTATTGGCGCTTTGTAGCGACGACCAAACTCGTAAACACCTCTGCGGCACTACAACAAGTGTCATAGACCCCCAGCGTCTCTAGAATCTAGGGAGTCTCCCGCACAGGATTTCTAAAAAAAAACTCACACCTACAAACACAAAACACAACTACATAATATTCGTAGCAGTATGTATCAATGATGATGATGATGATTTCTTTATCAGCGCCGTTTCTTAGACATTTTAGTCGTCGGCTATTCTTAGACATTTTAGTCGTCGGCTATTCTTAGACATTTTAGTCGTCGGCTATTCTTAGACATTTTAGTCGTCGGCTAAGCCCACGCTTTGACAAACTAATGATGCCTTTGTATGAAGACCTGTCAATCCAAGATGGCCGCAAGAGAACAGCCGATTTGTTTTCCTACCAATATTACAAAATTCGATAGGTAAGAATGACCGTGCTGATGAAACTTCCAGCTCAGGCACCATTAGTTTGTCAAAGCTTGGGCTCAACCGACGACTAAAATGTTTAAGAATAGCCCCGAAGTCACTGCAAGGGCGCTCAATGCCGCAAGTTAGTTTGTCCTCCTTTGTATTATAACCGATGGATTTGTCTCTGCAACGTTGCGTCGGAGCGCACTGTTTGTGAAAGTCTAACTGCAGTTTTGGGTTGCAGTGAGTTGTACGAGGAAGACAAATAGATGGCTGCAGCTTAGCGCGCAACGCCATTACTTGATTGCAAATTGTCATTCACAGTTAGACCGCACGTTGCAAATGAGTGCAACATCATTTCACAATTCACGCTGGCCCTCTTAACAGTAAAAATAAATAGGTTCCTCTCGCCGCATAAAGTTGCCCAATTTGTGTAGATTGGTAGGAAAAAAATATCAAGTTCTTACGATCGTGTATATAGAAAAAAAATGTATGAAAGCTGAATCACTCACTCAGAGCTCTGTTGTATCTTGTGTTGTCAACATAATCTAATCTAATCTAAATTTCAAAGACATGCAATATTAGAGATTCACATTATATGCAGTTTCAGAAGTAAACACGTACAAGTTTGCGCTTGTACATGCCACATGTGAACCTTAAACATAAAAACACAAATCTCAAATGAAAATATATCCTGCAAATTTTGCCGACCTTCCCCGAAACAGGTGTGACATTGGCAAAGTGAACCATTTTCTACAGCATTAGGGTGGTCAGCCGCATATCAACCTATAAGTCAAGGAACTGGACCAATCATAATAATAATATTAGGATCAAGGATGTTTTATTTGTTGAGCGCCCTTTTTGTGTGTATCACACCGCAAGAGCTCTTTGCGAGCTTGGTCGTCGCTGTAGAAAGCGCCGATTGTCAAGCAAGACCCAGTTGCTATAAGGCTGGATGGACCTTTAGTAACCGGTCTTTGGTAAAGGTATATGAATTGTTCACCTAGCAAAGAGCATGTTCGAAAATATAAATGGTATATTTTTTGTGCTCTGCTAGTGTGTCTTATGAAAATTGGATTTTGATTTAAAAATGTCACAAGAAATGAGAACCAGCTGGAGCTGGGAAACTCTCATTTCAACTGAAAGTGTATAATAAGTAAATATATCATTATTGTGAACAGAACTTTGCCAAAACTATTGTAACTTTGGGATAGACAACTCGCTGCCTTAGTTCTTGTTTACCGTACACACCATTGAGAAATTTTTACATGAGCAATGTTTGCATGTGTACTGGACCAATGTGTCTTATAAAAATAAGAAATTTATTTAAAAAATATTTAAAAGAACTCTCACATTATCGAGTTTTATGGTTTTTCTTAGCTCAGATTGTGTAGAATTTGATTCATAAGACAACTGCATGAAAAAGTCGTATTTGACAAGATTGGCGTATACGGTAAACAAGAACTGGGGGAGCGATCTGTCATTGGAGCATTGAAGATCTTATGTTTTTTTATAATTGTGTTTTCTGGTGTAAATTCTTGTCAATGTTCTGTTGATGTCAACACAAATAAATAATTAAGTGGTTGGTGTGAGGCCGGCCTCCTTACCCATAAAAGGTCCTGAATAACCACATGCCACTCCTTTGGGGAGAACGCAGCAAGTAGTTACACTATATGTGTAGCTTAGTATAGCGTTTATTTTACATTCTAGGCTGTGATTTTACTATTGTTATTACAATCTGGTCTAAGAGATAAGAGCCTTTATTACAATAAAACAATTCCTTATCTGTGCCCCTAGTAGTACAACATTGTGTGGAGTCATATTGCGTAAATTGAAAAAAATTATAACAACTAAATCTCTCTCTAGGAGTGCCATAGCATATTCCATACATTTTTTTATTTACGCAATCGAGGTGAGATTTACGTAATGCTTTATATTCGGGCCACTGTAAACTTCTATATTAAGTATAGAAGTACATTAATATGTTAGAGCAGCTCCAGAAGAAGTCCCTGAGGTACCTCCTCATGAGGACGCAGGGAAACTACCCTCAGTTCATGCACCATGAGGACCTGCTTCGGGAAACTGGCTTCAGGAGTTAAGAAACTAGGCGCAACGGGACCCTCATGGTGCTCTCTTATAAGGTCATCAAGGGGTAATAGACAGTCCTACCCTGTTGGAAGGTTTCAGGTTGTACGTGACCAATAATAATGTTAATAAACTCATTAACGAATCAAAGATTGACATATTACCACCATCATCCGAAACTTTTATTTCGGTTTCAGTTATAGATATGGATATTTTTCTATTTTCAGATATCCGATAGTTTCGGATACGGATAAGGATATCCATAACATCCGTGAAGTGCTTGTCTAATAAATTCCTTACACTTTGGATATCCATACAAGTCGGGAACGCTAGCGCTTTAGAAAGAAGATAAAAAATCACAGTAAATCTTATTTTTGGACACGAATCCGGTCGATAGCTAGTTGGTCCGGTCGATAGCTCAGGTGGTAGAGTGCTTGCATTCCATGCCGAAAGCTCGGGTTCGAATCCCACCGAGGGTGTCAGAAATGATTTCCCGTTTCGGTGTTTATTTCAAACCCCAAATAAAATGCCGGCAAGGTTTACTCAGCCTTCACAAGAAATGAGTACCAGCACTCTCGGGAGCTGGGAAAACCCCACTTCAACTGAAGTGGTTGGCGTAAGGCCGGCCCCCTTACCTGTAAAAATAAATAGGTTCAACTCGCCACATGCGACCCCTTCGGGGATAACGCGGCAAGAAGTTACACTATATGTGTAGCTTAGTTGCGTTTTTTAGTTGCGTTTTAATCGCTAGCTCGTCGCCAAGGTCGTAAAGAATTTGGCAGAATAGCGCTTCTGGTCTATCCCCAGTCATGACCAGCTATCTCACAGTATGGCTACTTTTGTGACTCACATATTTACAAAGCGCAGTCACCAACGTGCAGAGATAAGCCTTCCATAACCACGCGTTTATAATCGTTAATCTGAGTTGCAAAGATACATTGACATTTAGGGCTCATATTGAATGCATTCCGAAAAGCAGATACGTATGAGTTGGTGCATATATTTTTTTTTTCATTCAGAGTCATAATCTTTTTCATACAGCGCTCCCCCTCAGGAGCTGGGAAACCCTCACCTCAACCGATGTGGTTGGCGTAAGGCTGGCCCTCTTACCTGTAAAAATAAAAAGGTTCCTCTCGCCGCAAGTTGCACGATTTGTGTAGATTAGTAGTAAAAAAATATCATATCCTCACAATCGTGTAAATAGTAAAAAATGTACGAAAACTTAATCACTCACCTAGAGCGCTGTTGTATCTTGTTTCTTGTGTTGTATATTGTATCGTGTGTTGTATATTGTATGTATCTTGTGTTGTATTTTGTATCTTGTGTTGTATCTTGTGTTGTATCTTGTGTTGTATATTGTATCTTGTGTTGTCTCTTGTATCTTGTGTTGTATATTGTATCTTGTGTTGTATCTACATCAAATTTTCTATTTATGTGATTGAACGAAGTTTGTGTAATGTTGTACACTCGAATTAATGTTGTATAATTTAAATTAACATAAAGAAAATATCGCGTCTTAAAATTTAACATTTCCATAAAGACTTTTAAATGTTTTCTCTTGGCTCTTGTTTTAATACCTTGAATAAATATGTTTTTATTTTCTGCTTATATATTATATTATATTACTACCGATTTACGTTACTTTATTTATTTATTTTAAGGCTGAATCATTAATATATTTTTTTAATATATTTTATACATATAAAACAAAACTCCTTAACTAATAACTAAATATATGCATAAAAAAGCATTTACTTAAAAAAATACAAAAGAAAGATAGCACAAGTAAAAGCAAACTATACTATATATAGCATACATATCACATTCGTGATACGGAGGACCCTTGAGGAGTGTTACACACACAAACAACATTTTGTATCATGTAAAAAATAAAAATAAATAAATCATCCCCAAATGTATACTTATACAGGATCAGGATACATATAAGTATTGTTCAACATAATTTTTTATCAATGAAGTGTTTATTCTAGGCCAACTTGTACCTACGAACATCATTAATGTGTTGCCCTGTATATTTATAAGTATTGCTAAACGTTGACTACGATTTCAACAATTATTATAATTGTGGGGCTCAGATAAAGCAGTTATTTAATATGTGTCTAAACCATAGAGTGTCTAAACGTAAAATGTGTCTAGACGTGATATGATATGAAAAAGTGGTTTTATCATAGTAATTGAAAGATAGGCAAACATGATTGAATATTTCAGTAGTAATTCTTTACTAAAGGGGGAAATCTGGGATATTTTACAAAAATAACAAACTTATTCCTTGACTTATATGACTGAGACAACAGACAAGAGATTCAGGACGTGCCAAAGAGCCATTGAAAGGAGGATGCTGGGAATCAGTCTCAGAGACAGGGTTCCTAACCAGGAGATCCGCACTGGTATCACTGATGTCATACAGCGAGTGGCTTGTTTAAAGTGGCGCCGGGTTGGTCACATGGTCACGTCGTAAGGCAAGAACATGACAGGTGGCCGAAAAGGATCGTCCAGTGGTGACACAGGATGCCCGAGCGGGTAGACCACAACTGAGGTGTTTGGATGACATCAAGAGAACTATAGGCAGAAGATGGCTGAACACAGCAGCTGATCGACAAGAATGGAGAGGATTAGAGGAAGTCTTCGTCCATGAGTGGACTGAGAAATGCTGAGAAAAAAGAAGGAAAAAGACATGAAAATCCCCCTCCAGGACTCGTTTGCGCTTTCTGTTACCAGAGTTCGTTCGTGAAGTTCCTGTAGACAATAATTAAAGAAAAGAATGGTCGCGTATTCAGCTTTGTTGATGGTGAGTGTGGAGGAACAATACAATACATGCCCTGAGGTTTATTTAACTAAATATATTTCATACCCGGCTTCCTTCATTTGGGGGGGAACACCTCGGGAATATTAATTCACACTAGTGACTGGAGGAACAGATATTACCTCAATTACAACCGGTATTGGTACAAACTTAATCGCAAAATAAACAGTAGCCCTGCAATTATTGCCTGTCTTTCATGAAACTGGGGTAACTTTGGTATGTTGAACCTTTTTTAATACCATTCAAATTGTAAAACATGATTCGCCTTCCATAGCGACGTACGTTGTAAGCGAAGCGTTGAGGACAGTGGAAGCTCTCTTATAACGGTTTGTCTAATATCCCAGTAAAAAAATAACTGTGTAGTAATGATAATTGTAAATAAGAGAATAAGATGGTATAGTTGTTTTCGGGTTAGACCATGTTCTACTTGCAGTTATTATATCTGAACGCATCCACCCCGCCAATCACAACGAAGATACATGATGACAGAGATGACAAGAGCATCAGCAGCCAGCCAGTTGCCAAAAGTAAACGGAGGATAAAGGTCCCCCGTCGCTACGAGCCTTGATAATGTTCCCCGCTCGAGGGAATGAAGCGTCGGCAGATATAATAACTGAAAGTAGAACATGGTCTAACCCGAAAACAACTATACCATTGAACACCGACCATGAAAGTGAAAGTGAAAGTTTAAAACTTTATTTAAGAGAATAAGAGTTATTCTCGAAAAATTGGGAACTGCACATGCGAGGTTTCGCCAGAACATTCTACTTCTACTGTGTGAATAAAACTCACACAATCTCGAACAAATATAATAAAAGTTTAAGCGTTTGTGTGTTGATATTGTGAAGATTAATTTTAAATTAAATTAAAAAAAAAACCAAAGTTTTTCTTCACGTGTTGAGTTTTATTCCTTCGAGCAAGATGAAAGAAGTATGTAAGGATAGAAGAAAGAAATGGCGGTTGATCTGTGATGTTGGCGGCTGGGGTTTGGTAAAGTAAAATTGGTTTTATGATTTAGTTTTTTATGTCCATGTATATATTGTTATTTATTGATTTAAAAAAAATGTAATTTGTCATGTATGTTCCTTGACTTATAGGTTGTTATGCGGCTGACCACCCATACTGTAAAAAATTGGTTCTCTTTGCCAATGTCACCCCTGTTTCAGGGAAGGACGGCAAGAGTTGCAAGGCTTATGTTCATTTGAGATTGGGTTTTTATATTGTAGGTCCACATGCGGCATGTGTAAGCGCGAAATTATACATATCTGCTTGTGGGAATGCATTTAATATAAATCTTAAATGATATATATCTTTGCAGCTTAGATTGGATTAGCTTAGATTAGAGCTCTTTCAATGTTATCACATCATTATCAAGTAGACAACTGAAGTTATAAAATTATACATGTGCAACCTGGAGAAAGTTTGATAACATCGAAAGCGCTCGAAAGGATAAAACTCAACTCGTAAAAAACCTTTGTGTTTTATTTTCAAAATTTTAACAAATATAATCAGTAACTTCTACATCTAAAGACTTCACAGACTTACACAGACACACAAAAAATACATTTACACATTAGCAACAATATGATACCGGAAATCCGGTATTCAAGCCGTTGTAAAATGTTAGCAAACTCTAATTCGGACTTGACACGTTTATTACTCGACGCTATAAAGGAAATCTTTTGAATCCCGACCTGCTTCTCCAATCGCAACACCTTTCTAAGACTGTTCCAGAATAAATGAATATATATTTCGGAGCTTTTCAAAGTCTTAAAGAATTTCAAAGATACCATCATTTACCTGTGTAAATGTACGAGTATGTACAAGTCAAAGTTCTACTTCTAAGCTGACTTGTTATTTTTTCAATGGGGCATTCTATAATAATAATAATAAGAACAATCTATAATCTAAGTTGCAAGGATGTATTATCATTCAAAGCTCATATCAAATGCATGCCCACAAACAAACACGTGTAAGTTCGCGTATACAAATGCTGCATGTGTACTTAAAAATTAAAGCCCAAGACGCAAATGAACATAAGCCCTGCAACTTTTGCTTACTTCCCTGAAACAGGGGGGAAATAGGCAAAGCGAATAATTTTTTGCAGTATGGTTGTCAGCCTTATACCAACCTATAAGACAAAGGAATATAATAAATAATGTATTATTAAACATCAATCACAAAATAAAAAACATCTTCTGGCATTAATAATTTTTATTGCTAATTTGTATATTTTGTGGATCAACAGAAGAACATCATGCCATCTTCATTTTATTATCTGTTTACTGCGAAATAAATCAGATATTGTTCTTGTGATGTTTGATTGGTCAATTGCGTGACAGGGAAAGTTCCGTGTTCGCAACTCACGAATATTTGCGAACCCATTTATTTATACAGGTAGGAGGCCTCCATCTTTAGGTAATGATGTAGCCCGAAATATATATATATTATACTCAGATATTAAATGATAATGGACGAAGGATCGTTTAATGGTTTTTTTGGTTCAGCATGGCATCCTAAGAGCTTTGGTCACGAAAGTGAATGAAATTTGAATTCTAATGTGTTATTTTTGCCGGAAATTCTGCTAAGTATCCTCCAGTTTACAGAAAAGTAAGGCCATGCTGTATTTCCATTACACAAATGGAATAGAATTAATAAAATAAACTAAGTAGATACTGTTAGAGGTTTCATTTCTTGCTCATTCGTTCGTTTCTACGTTCCTTTGCTTATTTATGTAGTTGACCACCCATAATGTACAAAATGGATCACTTTACAAAATAATGTCACCCCTGTTTTAGAGAAGGTCGGCAAGAGATGCAGGGCTTATTGGCACACGATTTGCAAAGGTCAACATTTTTGGCTGTCAACTTCGTCTAAGGGGCGAGGCTTTTTGCTACTAATAAAAAAATATCGATGTATTAATATATTTACTATCGATATTGTTACGAACGTATGGGTTCATACGTGAGCCTAAGCACGGTGGTCGGTGTGTCGAACACTCTGATATGGCGTGGAACAATGCTCTAGTACCATCCATTATGGAAATATATAGTTTTTTCTAGAACATGCGAGAATGTTCTCTGTTGTACCTATAAATAGACCAAAGATTCTGTGTCACAGAGTCGCTTGGATCATTGTAACGCGAACACATCGCACGTTTAATAATAAAGAGAAATAACTCGAAAATTGGGAAAATCGAGATTTTGTAATAAAACGCAAGAACAATGCGAGAAGAATGCGTAGAATGCGACAGACGTTCAATTTGGACGAATATGACCGAGATAAAACATCGGCCGCCTTTTTCATCCCATACAAGTTGTACTGGGTGTCTGAACTTCAAACGCGTTTTCCCAACATTCATGTTTTTTGAGTTATTGCTCTTTATTATTAAACGTGCGACATGTAAGCAGAGCGTAAGAGTGTACGGCATTTTATAAATGATTTTGTGAAAAATAAATCTTATGACATAATATTTGTTAGGGTTTGGTGGTTTACACAGTGAAAGTCCATTGTATTTATTAAAAAAAAACAATTTTATTTTTATTTTTTGGCTCGAATATTTTCACCTCAAAATAAAATTGTAAGTGAATTACAACTGTGATATTTTTTAAAATAAATACAATGGACTGATAGGTTGGTATGAGGCTGACCATTCGTGCTGTAAAAATCGGTTCACTTTTGCCAATGCCACCCCGGTTCAGGGAACGGCGGCATGAGTTGCAAGGTTTATGTTCATGTGAGGTTTTGTTTATTTGTATGCACACATGCAGAATGTGTAGGTGTGAACCTACATGTGCCTGTCTGTGGGCATGCATTTAATATGCGCCTTAACTGTTAAATCTTAAATGTTAATATATCTTTGCAGCTTAGATTATTATAGATAGATAGATTATAGACTTCACTGTGTGAACCACCAAGCCCTAACAAATATTATTTCATAAGATTTTCTTTAAAATTGCTTATGAAGTAAGTGTAAATCGCAATTGAATTAAAATGAACCTCAAGTCAAATCATGGCAATATTTTCTAAAAAAACTATAGTAATTTTTGATAGATATATATCGTCCTCTCTCGTTTGTCTCGTCTGCTGTGATTGCCCGTGATTGGTATTGATTGTCCATATGACAGATTGTTAAATGGAGCGTAGCACACATTTAACTAGAAGCCACATTCCACTGCAAGCTCCGTCCAAACAAACAAAGTACATAATGTACAATGTATGTGTATGTATACCAGTGGCGAAGCATGACATTCTACAGAAGAGAAGACGGTTAGAAAGTTATTAACTTCAGTAAAATTGAAAAATTTGTCTTAATAATCACACTCTGCACAATCTGAGCTAAGAAAAAAACTTACAACACATTAATGTGAGAGTTCGTTTTAAACATTTTTAAAATCAATTTCCAGTTTTCATATGGCACATTGGTCCAGTACACATACAAACATTGCGCTTATCTAATCTAATTGTTCATGTGAAATTACCTCTGATAGACATACAACAAACAGGAACTGAAAATATGAACTGTGCTAAATGTATGGAAACTGGGGTGGAAGTTTTGCCGCACGTCGGTAGTTCTAACCGTGTCTTTTATGATTGGACGAAATAAAACATGTTAGCGCTGATCATTTTTATGTGGAACAACGATCAGCTGTTCAGGCACGGCCATGATTTATTCCGTCCTATCTTAAAATAGGTACGGTAAGATCTATAGAGGGCCGTCGAGACTTTCACCCCTGTACTCGTAGAGCAACTGCGCAAAATGCAAGGAAACTGGGCTTAGCAGTGTATGGAAATCAGAAATCTCCTCTACAAATTTCCAGTAAAATATGAAATTGGCAGAGAAAATGTGAACGGAAAAACAGGAAAGGGAAAGCATGGCTGGATGAATTTGTGAAAGAATGAGAAGTTCGTAATAGGATTAAAGAATGAAGTGATAGATATAAAATAATTGAAAGAGGTATGCAAGGATAGGAAAAAATGGAGAATACTGTGTCTTAGGAAGAACGGTTTTTTTACAAAAAAAATATTTTATGTTTTAATCATGATAAATTAATTATATTTACTTTTCATGTGCTTTAAAACAAAGAAGATAAACAAAATATGTTTGGAAATAAAGCTCGAAATCATGAGAAATTATAAGCTTTTGTCAATTGGGAACAAATTTGTTTACAAACAAATGAATGTCGTAATTCAACAGAAATTTAATTTCCCCTTGACAATATGAAAATAAGAAATAATTTCAAATATTCTTTAATTAAATTTAATGACAGGAATTTCTTTATACATACTTTCTATTAATTTGGCATGCCTCAAAGGACCAACAGAGTCAAAGCATTTTTGGAGACTTTTGCAATTAATGTATAAAATGTTGTCCTTTTGAGTTCCTCTGCCGTTTGCTGTAATTTGAGTGCTCGGGGAACGCTTGGGGTCTCCCACAGCGGCACTAAAATAAAAGATAAAAGTTGACAAACAAAAATTCTGGAGGATAAACATTTCGAAAGTTTTTGAAGACTGTGAAAAGCCTAGAGAAAGTTGTAATGTATGTGCTTTTTTTTGGCTTTCACTTGAGTATGTAAAATATAATATTTCCCTGTGAACGCTTTGTGAGAATATAATCTACACTGGGTAGAGTGCTTGCATTCCATGTCGAGAGCTCGAGTTCGAATCCCACCGAGTACCTATTGTATTAAAACACAACGTTGTTAATCTGTACACATAGCGTCACTTTTTTTTTTAAGAAATCCTGTGCGGGAGACTCCCTAGATTCTAGAGACTCTAGAGGTCTATGACACTTATGTCTATGACATTTATAGGTCTATGACACTTATGTCTATGACACTTATGTCTACTTATGTCTTATGTCTATGACACTTAGGTCTATGACTCTAGAGGGATATGACTCTGACGAAACGTAGAGAAAATCGTTCTTCTCTTTTGCACGGTCAGTAAAATCCGTTTTTTTTCATTCTTTAAATGTGTATACGTGTCTGTTTATGGCAGTGCATTTCATAAGAATGTTAAATGAAATATTTCTTTGCAACTTAGTTTATAGATTATAGACCATGTTTAAAGCTTGTTTTGAAAGAAGAGTGGATGGGTATTGCATAGCATCTACGCTCCTCCCCTACTTCCCAAATGCTTGTATATCTACATTTTTATAATATTTTCACGGTGCGGATTAAGACCACTGGGGGCCCTGGTGCGGGGAACAGCCGTCCCCCCTAATCTAACCTAAGTTGCAAATATATGTAACATTGGGGATTCACATTATACTCGTATGCATTCTCTCAAGCAGACACGTACATGTTCGCGTTTGCACATGCCGCATGTGAGCCTAAAACATAAAACAAAATCTCAAATGGACATACACCCTGCAACACTGGCCGATCTTTCCTGAAACAGTGGTGACATTGGCAAAGTAAACCATTTTTTACAGTATGGATGGTCAGCCTCATACCAACCTATTAGGAATACAAATAAGAAATAACATTTACTTTTAAACAGGTAAAAAAGAAATCTATACAGTCAATAGGTCTACAAAAAACAAAACATATAATTATCAATAATTATGCCGCCAGCATTGCAAATCTACATCACAGATCAGACGCCATTTTTTCCTGTCCTAACATACTCGTACTTCTTTCATTTCATCCATAACCTTTTTCTTACATTGTCTCTTTTCATTATGCCTCTGGATAGGGAATTCATTCAAAAAATAAAATAAAATAAATCGCTAGGGGTTTCTTTGGTCCTGGGAGAATAATTTGAAGTATTTTGGGGGTCCACTTTTTGAAGCTGGGGCCCTGGTTCGGTCGCACCGCTCCCACCGCCCTTAACCCTGGCTGGGTTAGGCTGCCCCACATTTTCCCCAGTACGGTGGAGTAGAGTAGAGGTGTTGTGTACAGAAAGGCTCAGGTTGGCGACCTTCCGCGATGATAAACAGTTTATACATGATAAATGACGCGAGGTGGGACCGCATCTCACTAACGACCAAGGCAAACAAATATGTACTCGCGCATACTTAGTACAGCTTAGCTCGCATAAGGAACTAAAGTCATACTGGCTATAAAATAGCAAGAGTGAGGTTTGTATGAGGCTGACCCCACGTATTGCAAAAATTGCAATGTTTATGTTCATTTGAGTTTGCGTTTTTATGTAGTAAGTCCGTATGCGGCATGTGTAAACGCGAATTTATACGTCTCTGCTTATGCGAATGCATGTAGTATGAATATGAAATGTAATATGAAAATTACATGAATCATTCGTTGTGCTCAGCTAGGAATTGAGTCCACGACACTCCATTCATTCATTTTGCCAATGTCACCCTTGTTTCAGGGAAGGTCGGCATGAGTTGCAGGGCTTATGTTCATTTGAGATTGGGTTTTAATATTGTAGGTCCACATGCGGCATGTATTAGCGCGAACTTCTACATGTCTGCTTTGTGGGAATGCGTTTAATATGAATCTAATCTTATCTAATCTAATCTAAGCTGCAAGGATATATATCATTTAAGATTTATATTACATGCATTCTCACAAGCAGACATGTATAATTTCGCGCTAACACATGCCGCATGTGGACCTACATTATAAAAACCCATTCTCAAATGAACATAAGCCCTGCAACTCTTGCCGTCCTTCCCTGAAACAGGGGTGACATCTTAAATGATAGATATCTTTGCAGTTTAGATTTAGATTAGATACTCCAATTACAAGTTAGTAGAGTTAACCACTAGACTACTGGCCGGTCAGAGCAGTCGTGAATTAAGCGCAAGACAAAACACATTCACTTTTTTCGAATAATTTACAGTGAATCTCAGTTGACATTCGGTCTAGAATCGTTTGTATGCAAGTTGCTGTTTCCTAACCCTCTCCATAGCAGTAATTGAAATCTGAATTGCAAAAATGGTCTTTATTCTCTCCCGGTTCCCGTCAGCACAAATTACAAAAAGGCAGCTTTAATAAACACTTTAAACCGGGATTGGATTCCCTCTCTCTCCGGCCAGTTCTTTCTTTTCATTTGAAGAGCGTTATATACCTTAAACCTATCGTTTTTATCTCTTAAACTTCATGATCTTAGTTAAAAATTAAAGTTATGAAAAAAATCAGGCGTGTTTATGAATTGTCTATCTAAATTAAATAGTATATAACACGAAAAGTGTCCCCATTGAAAAAATATTTAAGAAAAACACGTTTTTTACGTCATAATTATCCTTTATTTTTTATTTTTATATTGTAGGTCCACATGCGGCATGTGTTAGCGCCAAATTATACATGTCTGCTTGTGGGAATGCGTTTATTATGAATCTTAAATTATAAATATCTTTGCCGTTTAGATTTAGATTTAGATTAGATTAGCTATATTTATGAAATATTTTTATTCTTGACAATTACAGAATCATACATTCCTTATCCTCGCAAAGAACCGATTTTTAATAATGTAAAAAGTTGTTGAGAAAATATGAACAAAACTGAAACAACTTAATTAATTAAATATCTTGAAAACAATTTTTCCATGTTTTCTCAAAAACTATTTACGTTATAGGAAATCGTTTTTTTAGACTAAATGATGCTTGGTTTTGTAATTAAACTGTCACATTTTCACTAAGACTGTAAAGTAAGAAACAAAAAATAACAGTTTGTAGGGTATAAAGCGCTCTTAATCTTCTCTGCCGATGCGATGTGAGGAAAAAAACACAGAGTATTCTAAATTGCAATCTTCTGAAAATAAAGGCTTTTTAAAAAAGAAAAGATGGAAATTTCTTTCATTGGCTTCTAGTTGAAAAATTGCTTTTTGCTTAGGGCGGGAAACCTTTTTTATTCATGTTTGCGAGATACATTACTTTTTCATTTATTTACCAATCTGTGGGTTTATAAAAAAAACGATAAGAAGCTACACATAAAGTGCAAATTTCTACTGCATTTTCCCCGAAGGGGTCGCATATTGCGAGTGGAACCTATTTATTTTTACATTGACTTATTTTTTTGTATTCTTGTTCTTTTAGCAAATTATTAATGAAAAATTCAATAGTATTGTAAACTGTTTATTTTACTTCTTTATATATTATCCCACTGTAACTGTCTTTTTCTTATATAATTTTTTTTTTATATTTTAAATAATAAGAGGCCCGGCGTTACGCCAACAACTTCACTTGAAGTGATGGTTTCCTAGCACTCAAGGAGGCTGGTAATTATTTCTTGTGAAGGCTCAGTAAACTTTACCGGTATTTAAAAAAAAACACCGAAACGGGAAATAATTTCTGACATCCTCGATGGGATTCAAACACCAAGCTCTCGTCGTGGAATGCAAGCACTCCACCAACTGATCTATCGACTGGATTCGTTTTCGTATGTGACCGGAATTGTATAAATATCAAATAAAATAAAATTTTGTTAAAATTCACGTATTGAGTTTATTTAACAAGATTCGGGAGAAGCAGAACCTCCCATCTTCATAATACGAGTTGCAAAACTTGAGTAATGTAAAGTTAAAGGCAATTATTAAAGAGTGGTTTCCCCTAAAATCTGGCGTTTTTGTTTGTTTGAACTGGATTTTATTCATCACTGTAACTCTTTTGCTAGACCGCAAAGTGTAAGAAACAAAAACGGCAGATTTTGGGAGAAATCACTCTTTAATATTTTCCGTAAAATTTACTTTCTCAAGTTTTGCAACTCGTACTAAGGGTACTGTACCTCCCTTCTTCAGGTGTCAATTAAAACTTACACGTCGTAAAGAATATAAAAACGTTTTGACATTAATTATTTTCAACATAATGGGTGGGCGTATATAGGGGTATGGTTTGAGTAGAAGCAAAGAAAGGAGTGGCTTATGTGGAGAGAGAAGTCTATGTAATCTTTAATCTACGAGTATAATCTTAGTTGCTAAGTTTTTCAGATGCACGCCCACAAACAAACACGTGTAAGTTTGCGCTTACAAATGCTGAATGTGTACATAAAAATTCGATCCAAACCTCAAATGAACATAAACCTTGCAACTTTTGCCGACCTTCTCTGGAAAAGGGGTGACATTGGCAAAGTGAAGATGATTAATGATTATTATCAGCATAATTTTTTTGTAGATTTCTTTTTAAGGTTTGTTCTTTTTTATACTAAAATGTTATTAATATTTTTCAGGGTTCGGTGGTTACCACAGTGAAAGTCCATTGTATATTAATTAAATAACACACAGTTTTAATTCACTTTTATTTTATTTAAATTATGTCTAACGTTTTCGCCTAAAAAGGCATCCTCAGGACAATGACAATCAAAAATATTTGTGTATTAGAAAAAATATAGATAAAAATATTTTAGTACATAATTTAAATAAAATAAAAGTGAATTAAAACTGTGGGTTATTTAATTAATATATAATTAAATGTTATTTATTATTCGTATTACTTGACCTATAGGTTGGTATGAGGCTGACCACCCATACTGTAAAAAAAATGGTTCACTTTGCCAATGTCACCCCTGTGTCAGGGAAGGTCGGCAAAAGTTGTAGGGCTTATGTTCATTTGATGTTTGGATTTTATTTGTAAGTACACAATCAGCATTTGTAAGTGCGAACTACACGTGTTTGTTTGTGGGCATACATCTGAAAGCTTTAAATGAATATACCCTTGCAACTTAGATTATAGATTATTATAGATAAGGGGTGGGAGTATATGGGGGCGTGGCTTGAGTAGAAACGATGGAAAGAGTGGCTTATTTGGAGAGAGGAAGTTACTCAGGATATTCAGGATATTCAGGATATTCAGTTATTTTATTTTCTAACTGTGCTACATGCATATCGACGTTTTTTTTAAAGAAATCCTGTGCGGGAGACTCCCTAAATTCCAGAGACTCTAGGGGTCCATGACACTTTGTTTTTAGTGCCGCAGAGGTGTTTACGAGCTTGGTCGTCGTCGCTACAAAGCGCCAAAACTCAAGCAAGACCGTAACAAGTGCTGTAAGGCTGGATGTACCTTTTACTGACCGGTCTTTGGTAAAGGTTTTTTATTATTTTTTTCAACCCAACGAAGAGCATATTAGAAATATAAGTGGTACATTTTTATGCTCCGCCGGGATCTGAATCCACAACCTTCCACTCAGAGTGTTACCACTGAACTACGGACCGGTCATAAAAAATGGCTAAATTTATAAATATATAAAATAACTAAATTGTATGAAATAAATTCTGTTGAAATAAATAATTGCAGTTTAATTAAAAGAGAACTCAGTGAAAATATAACAATACGCTAAGGTAATAAATACATAAGGAAGAATTATAAGTCTATAATCTATCATTTAAGTTGCAAGAATATATACATTTTAAGCTCTCAAATGCATGCCCACAAACAAACACGTGTAGTTCACGCTTGCAAATGCTGAATGTGTACTTACAAATAAAATGCAAACCTCAAATGAACATAAGCCCTACAACTTTTGTCGATCTTCCCTGACACAGGGGTGACATTGGCAAAGTGAACCATTTTTTACAGTATGGGTACTCAGCCTCATACCAACCTATAAGTCAAGGAATAAGTGATTAATTTTTATGAACAGAAGGTGACTGCTTGCATTTATAAACAGTGCCGTTATTCACAGTGGCTAAGGGTGATATATTAGTATATTAAGTGAGCTAGCGACTAAGAAAGCAGCTGAGTAATTACTGGGATGAGTTATGGCTGTCTGTCAGATATTGTTAGTCTATTGTATCAGTAGGCACCGGGGGCAGCGCCTACCCGCCCACCCGCTTACCCGCCTACCACTCGCCGCCTACCGTGACGGGATCAGCTGTTTACTGCTAGAGGGTGTCGGCCGAGGGAGACAATCCTAGGCCTCCACTGAATTTAATAATTCTATAATTGCGGTTCCTTGACTTAAAGGTTGGTATGCGTCTGACCACCCATGCTGTAGAAAATGGTTCACTTTGCCAATGTCACCCCTGTTTCAGAGAAGGTCGGCAAGAGTTGCAGGGTGTAAATTCATTTGAGATTTTGGTTTCTATGTTGTAGGTTCATATGCGGCAAGTAATACGTGTTTGCTTGTGGAAATGCATGTTATGTGAATCCCCAATGTTACATATCTTTGCAACTTAGATTAGATTAGATCAGTATTCCGTGTCTATTGCTGGAAAACACTAACGACAGACCGGTACGTAGTCTAGAGGTGGTGCTTTAGACTCATAAATGGAAAGTTGTGGGTTCGATTCCCAGCGGAGCAAAGAAAATACCATTTATGTTTTCAAAAATGCTGGGTTGGAAAATTCATTCCCTTTACCAAAGATTGGTCGTAAAAGGTTCATCTAGCCTTACAGCAATTGGGTCTTGCTCGAGAATTGCGGTGCTTTGTAGCAGCGACCAAGCTCGTAAGAGCCCGGTCGATGACTTACTAGGTGGAATGCTTGCAAGAGCAAGGATTCGAGCCGTACGGAGGGTCTCAGAAATCATTTCCCGTTGCGGTGTTTATTTCATACCTAAAATTAATACCGGCAAGGCTTACTCAACCTTCACAAGAAATGAAAGCCAGCCCCCTCGAAATCTAGGAAACCCCTTCTTCAACTGAAGTTGTTGAAGTGAGGCCGGCCCCCTTACCTATAAAAATAAATACATAGGTCCCTAATCACCACATCCGACTCTTTCAGGGATAACGCAGACAAGAAGTTATAATATATGCGTAGCTTAGTTGCGTATGTTATTCACACAGAACATATCCATGGCTCAGCCACCACTTTGATGATGATGATGAGTGGATGATTTCTTTATAGCGTCGTTTCGTGATGTAGTCACTTCAAGGGCGCTTGTGCAAATGATGCCAGAAATTTTCTTGTCTTCAGTGCATTCCGGAACTTTCCATGGTCCTTTAGCTCTCTCACATGATGTGGCAGTTAGTCCCAGGCCAGAGGACCAGCAACTGCAAATGCACACTCTCCAAACATTGTGTTAACTCTTCTAATCGGTTCTTCAATCTTTGATTTAGCTCCGGTTTCAACCGAGCGCAGTGTAAGGCTTTTTTGGCCGACGGTGACAGGTTTTATTAGATCAGCGAGATATTTGGGTGTTTTTCCAAATAGAGATTTGTGGACCATCGTGAACTCGATGCACTTCGGGGTACGGAGTCAGTGAAGTTTCTAGAGAAGAGGAGTTTCGTTAATTTTAATAATTAACCTTACGTTAATTCTTCATAAAAAAAACGATGATACATGAATCGGCAAACGTGGTGTGAATAACCCTATTATAACAGATTTAATTGTGTTAAATTAAATATGCGTTACATTGAGCCCTGGCCATTAATTTTGTCTATAATGTTTTTAGCATCCATTGTTTCAGTATCGTTCACCCTTAATAGAGCTAACGGCCACAAAGGCTGAAATTCTAGCCATAGAAAGTTAAACTACAAAACAGCTGAAACACTCAGAGCAGCCATAAGAGCCGATATCAGGACTTGCACTGCGAGTGTAAAACATTTCGTAACTCACCTCGGTTGCGTTAATCGAAAAATTAGTGAAAACTAAAACTCTCTCCAGGAACTGCTGTCGTATATTCAATACATTTTCAATTTACGCAACGGAGGTGAGTTTCCACAACTACTGTTAGTCTATTTCCCATGTAGCTTCTATTACAGTAAAAGCTTTACGTGGGAATTCAGACATAAATAAAAAATATATGGAAACTAAAACGATCACATGGAAGCGCAGCTTTATTTTGGATATATTTTTGATAAATTGAATGTGTTTTATACTTTGCGTTCGGATCTCTGCTCCTAGTTTCCAGTATCAATTACTGTTGTTAATGGAAACGTTGTTTTTGTAATGTCAAAAAAATACGTTATAGTTTTGTTAGAACAAAAAACAAAAATTTGAAGTGAGGTATATACTCGTATATTGCCTTATTATGACGCTAGGAAAGTTCACATATAGTGCAACTTTTTCTGCGTTCTTCCCCATGGGATGGCATGTGGCGAGTGGAATCTATTCATTTTTACAGGTAAAGGGGCCGGCCAGACACCAACCACTTTATATTTTGCATTGTTCGTGTAAATTTTGTATTGTTTGTGTATTAACACTGTGAAAATTGATATTCAATAAAAAAAATTTGAACTAGGAACCACTTTAATTGAACTAGGGGTTTCCCAGCTCCCTCTCTCGAACTCTTGGCATAGAATGCAAGCACTCTACCGACTGAGCTATCGACCGGAGGCACCGATCATTCTGAAAATGCAATTATTTTCAAGTTTGATCTTCGTAGCGCAGTATTGATTAGTAGAGCCTATTTATTTTCTCAACTAAGTTGGCGAGAGTTACACCAAGCATTTCACGTAATGTTGCAGATATAATTCTTCCTGAAATGAAAATGTTACACAATTTCTCGTAAAAGCTAAAGAGATGAACTTGCAGATGCAGTCAACAATATAGTTTATAATCTAATCTAAGTTGCAAAATATATGGAACATTAGAGATTCACATTATATGCATTTTCACAAAACAGACATGTGTAAGTTCGCGCTTAAACGTGCCGCATGTGGTCCTACAATATTAAAACCCGAATTCCAAATAAACATACACCAACATACAACTCCTGCCGAACTTCTCTGAAACAGGGGTGACATTGCCGATGAACTTGCAAATGCAGCCAACTAAATACATAGTTTATAATATTTGTGCTATTTTCTAAACCAATTTCTTTTCTATTTATAATCAACAGATTATTTCAGAAGTAGTTTTGTTTCTTAAGTATAATATAATTAATTGTTATATTGTGTACAATAAAAAAATGTATAAAGAAATTCGATCCGGAAAATCGTTCAAGTTCATTCATAAATTCCCAGCCGAGATTAAGCCGAAAGTAAATCGATAGCGTTCACGTGAGAGAGAAATTATATTATTCTACTGTATTGAATTAATTGAAGATTTGCGATAAACATGAGAGAAAAGTGCGTGAGAAGGAACAAACAAAACCTTAAAAATATTCCTTATTCATAGACATTTCATAGAGAGAAACACCTAGAGCCCTGTAAATTTTGTTGTGTTTAAAAGCGGGTTCTATTTAATAAAAACGACGGTTGATTTTATATTTTATTCACTTTCGGTTCAGAGTACATTTGCTGATTGATTTCTCGCACTACTTGGAATATACATGGAATTTTGATCCTTAGTTTATACTAAAAATAAAGATCAATCTCGAAACATGAAGAATTGTTACAAACCGCCTTGCTGGACTTTACTAGAACATTCGATGCAACATGCAATTAATCTCGAACATATAAAAATATTATGAGGTACTTATCTATGTTTCTAACCACTTATAGAGACTTCATGGACTAAATATCCAACTAATACAGACAAATCAAACACAAGGAAATATTTTACATATTCGTAGCAATATAATCACAGCCTTTGGAATATGTCGCCACCCCTAGCGGAATGGCGACAGAGTTACAGTTACAGGATGACCTTTCAATGAAATTGTCTTAAGAATCACATTATGCATATTCTGAGCTAAAAAAAACACGCAAATCGTCAATAGCTCAGTTGGTATTGTGCTTGCATTCCATGCCGAGAGCTCGGGTTCAAATCCCACCGAGAATTTTATTTTAAGAAGAGTTTTATTTTGGGCTTGAAATAAACACTGAAACTGGAAATCATTCCTGACACCATTATCGGTGGGATTCGAACCCGAGCTCTTGGCATGGAATGCAAACACCAATGGAATACCAACTGCAACACTCTATCAACCGAACCTGTGAAGTATGCTCAAACCCTCCTCATACCCGTTCTGTATGTATGTGTCAGCAGGACCCACAGTACATGGACGCGCATACAAAGCTATATATTTTCTCAAGTGGCGGAAGGCCTTTCCGTGAAATAAAAGCAACGGCACGACAAATCAATAACAGAGAACGTGCCCATGACTCTTAAAGTAAATGGTTCGATGTCACTGAAGATAATAGCATACCGCGGGTGGCACTCCTTGTGGGGTTGTTGCTAGATCACGAGTAGCGTGAATAATGATACACATAATACGAAATAATAATATTAATAATTTAAATCTAAGGACAGGATTACCGTGAATCCGTTGCGGATGCAGCTTGGCAAAATGAAGCGCAAAATCGCTCAAAAGCGGAGAAATTTGATTTTGTAGCAACAAAGTCTACAAAATAATAATAGAAGTCTAAGGACAGTATCACTGCAAATCCGCTGCGGATGCAGTTTGGCAAATGGAAGCACAAAATTGCTCGCCTACGATGATGATGAGTTGATGATTTCTTTATAGCGCCGTTTCGTGATGTAGTCACTCCAAGGGCGCTGGTGCAAACGATGCCAGAAATTTGCTTGTCTTGAGTGCATTCCGGAACTTTCCATGGTCCTCTAGCTCTCTCACATGATGTGGCAGGTGGTTCCAAGCCAGAGGGCCAGCAACTGCAAATGCACGCTCTCCAAACATTGTGTTAACTCTTCTTATAGGTTCTTCAATCCTTGATTTGGCTCCAGTCTCAGCCGAGCGCAGTGTTAGGCTTTTTTGCCGAGGGTGACTGGTTTGATTAAATCAGCGAGATATTTGATTGAGACAGCCTACGTCACATATTTCCACCTATTAAAATGTGCCGAGTCTGCTCCGCCTGATGAGGAAGTGAAAGTAGTATTTTTGTTTCTGAATAGCGCCGGTGGTGATTAACACGGCGCAGAGAAATGGCCGACTCGTTTTCTTGGTTTCTGTGTTGCTGGCGTTGCCTTCAGGTCACGTGGAAGTATTTAGCTCACAAGGTCAAGGATGAATGTTATTTCTGGCTGGTGGTTTTATTAGTTTTGGCAATCAACGACTCGGAAATCAGTTGAGTCGTGGAGATTTGCGATAATCCACACTCAGGACTTGGACGCACTCGGAAATTATTGGCATGTACAGAAATAAACTGTTATATTTATGTATTTCTTGGGAAGTAGTCAATATGAATTTAATAATATATTAGTGCTGAAAATTAATGGACGATTTATAATGGATCCTGCCGCCTTTCCTTGAAACCGGGGCGGCATTGACAAAACGTCACCTTATTGCTTGTTTGTCTTATGCCCATCAGAGGTTTTTTCATATCGAGGGTGATCTGGCAGTAAGCTCTATCTCGGAAATGCCAACTCTACAGGAGAGACTAAAATGTAACTAGTTTTGTTATAATAAAACAAAGGACAAAATCACACATAAAAAACACCAAAAAATTAGATAGGACTTATTGCCAGATCACCCTCGATATGTGCAATGTTTCTATGTGTACTGAACCAATGTGTCTTACGAAAACAGGGAATTGTTTATTTAAATATTTAAAACAACTCTCACATTATCGTGTTTTGTGTTTTTTTCTTAACTCAGATTGCGTAGAATGTGATTCTTAAGACAATAATCTCATTGAAAGATCATCTGTGAATCAAATGATAGATAAGCAAAACAAGTCAGCAGTAAAAAAACCTGGTTCACTTTTTGTCCCCCTTGCTATAAAAACTTGATTTACTTTTGCCAATGCCCCCCCGGGTTTCAGAAAAGGTCTAATCTAATCTAATCTAAGCTGCAAAGATTTATATCATTTAAGATTTATATTAAATGCATTCCCACAAGCAGACATGTATAATTTCGCGCTAACACATGCCGCATGTGGACCTACAATATAAAAATCCAACCTCAAATGAACATAAGCCCTGCAACTCTTGCCGTCCTTCCCTGAAACAGGGGTGACATTGGCAAAGTGAACCATTTTTTACAGTATGGGTGGTCAGCCGCATACCAACCTATAAGTCAAGGAAAATACATCACAAATTACATTTTTTAAATCAATAAATAATAATATAAACATGGACATTAAAAAAAACTAAATCATACAACCAATTTCACTTTAATAAACCCTAGCCGCCAACATTACAGATCGGTCGGTACACAGAAAAGGTTTTATGTTCATTCGAGGTTTACATTTTAATTTATAAGTGCACATGCAGCATTTGTAAGCGCGAAACTTACACGTGCTTGTTTCTGGGCATGCATTAAAATGTTCATACCGCCACCACAAAAGTAAAACTGAATAAGTACTGTACGGATGAATTGAGAAATCCTGGTTATAACATTTTATTGGAAGTAGCTTTTCATAGTAAGTGAGTGCTTGAGAAAGACTTTTATTTTACTGGATTTTCACACTTTTTTAGTGTTATATCTGGTAGAAAATAGGAAAAAACGTGCATTTATCTGAGAAATCAATGTTGCCTTAATATGTCACTTATTTTGTCGACCAGTCCGTAGTCCAGTGGTAACACTTAGGACTCTGAATGGAAGATTGTGGGTTCGAATCCCGGCGGAGCACAAAAAATACACCATTTATATTTCAAATTTGCTCTTCGCTGGGTTGAAAAATTCACAAATATTTACCAAAGACCGGTCAACAAAAGGTCCATCCAGCCTTACAGCAACTGCGTTTTGCTTGAGAATTGGCGCTTTGTAGCGACGACCCAAGCTCGTAAAAAGTCCGCTCGATAGCTCAGTTGGTATAATGCTTGCATTATAAACTCAGATTTAGGGTTCGATCCCACCGAGGGTGTCAGAAATGATTTCCTGTTTCGGTGTTTATTTCAAACCCAAATACCGGCAAGTCAGCCTTCACAAGAAATGAGAACCAGCCCCCTCGAGAGCTGGGAAACCCCCACTCCAACTGAAGGTTGGTTGGTGTGAGGCCGGCCCTCTTACCTGTAATAATAAATAGGTCCCGAATCGCCACATGCGACCCCTTCGGGGATAACGTAGGCAAGAAGTAATTAGTTCAGTAGGTATGATGGCTTTTTTTTGCGAGTCTGAAGAATGGGAAGTCTGCTGGGCTTGATGGTATAAATGGGGAAATGATATGTGCAGCTTGGTTGAGCTTTTATTTTTTTATTCAGTTTTACCTTTACGGTATCGATGCATCTTTTTGCAACAAGATTATAGCAATACAATAATCGTGGTGGTTTGCTATGTGAAGCGTCACCTTGGGGCCACGGGCTAGCTTTGCAATTTAGACCACGGATTAGATTATCGAGAGAGACTGTGAAAGATTGGAAATAGATTCACATTATGATGTGAATCTGCAAAGTTTACAGATGCGAGTACAGCCCACGCGTTGCGTAACCCATAAACTGCTGGCACGCCGTAAATCTGTCGCTCAGCCGCCGAAATGATTCCACACGAATCACACATCTTTGCTAACCTTGAGAACCAGCTCCCCCGGGAGCTGGGAAACCCCCACTTCAACTGAAAGTGGTTGGTGCAAGGCCGGCCCCCTTACCTGTAAAAATAAATAGGTCCCTAAGCGCCACATGCGACCCCTTCGGAGATAACGCAGGCAAGAAGTTACACTATATGTGTAGCTTGGTTGCGTTTTTTACCCTAGCATCTAGAGACTAGAGGCTTTCGAGATGTGGTCATATAGACACACTACTAGGAATTTCCTGGAGAGACCACACTGCAAATGAGGAGGTTCTCCAAAGAATCGAAGGAGGAAGGCATCTGCCCTTGTCCGAAAGGCATGAAAGATGGATCGGCCATTTAATACGACAAGAAGGCCTCTTGTGGGTGGGTATGACTGAGGGAACGCCCACGCCAAGAATACCTGAAGGACCTGTTGGTGGACGTGCGCTGCTCATCATATGTAGACCTTAAAAGAGCCGCACAAGACAGGGAAGAATGGAGGAGAAGAATGGTAAACATTTCTGCAAACCAATCCCAGGATTGAAACTAGAGAAGAAGACCTAGCGTCACCCCTAACGGAATGGTGACAGAGTTACAGTTACCTAAAACAAGTATCGCATGAATGTCGTACACTTTAACCCTCCCAGTGCTTGTGTGGCTTATCATAAATTTGATTCAAAGATGAACTTTAAATTAAATTGTCTTAAGAAGAATATTCTTCACAATCTGAGCTAAGAAAAAAACGTAGCACACGATAATGTGAGAGTTCTTTTAATGGCTGGATGGACCTTTTAGTGACCGGTCTTTGGTAAAGGTTGTATGAATTTTTCAACCCAGCGAAGAGCATAATATTTGGAAATATAAGTGGTATATTTTTTAGACGGAAGCTTTCACTGTATCTATCATTCAAGGAGTACAATAATCGTAGGATGTATTTCTATAATCTATGTTGCCAAGGTATCTTACATTTAAGATTCATATTTCATGCATTGTCACAGGCAGACTCGTATAAGTTAGCGCTCACACATGCCGCATGTGGACTAACAGCTTCCGTTCCATGCCGAGTTTCGGTGTTTATTTGCAAACCAAAATAAAGTTTGCTCAGCCGGCAAGGCTTGCTCAGCCTTCACAAGAAATAAATACCAGCCCCCCGGGAGCTGGGAAACTCCCACTGCAACTGAAGTAGGTGGCGCAAGGCCCTTAAAATAAAATAAAATAAATATTGTAAAAATAAATAGCTTCCACTCGCCACATGTAAAACCCTTCGCGTATAACGCGGCAAGAAGTTGCACTCTGTGTGTAGCTTATTCGCTCTTGAGCTCACGTAGAGTTGCGTCTACTTTTCCTATTCTGACTTACTTCCTTCTGACGAAAGTACTGATTTTTGACAGAACGGATGAAAATGAAGAATGCACGTTTATGTTGAGTGGTACGAAAGTTGAAATTGTGGATGAATTTAGATACTTGGGAAGTATGTTTGAGAAGAATGGAAAGATGACAAGAGAACTTGAGAATAGGGTGTGCAAGGGAAAGCAAGTGGTCGGTGCAATAGGAAGAATAGCAAAGAACAAGCGATTGACGATGGATCTGAGAATGGCGGTACACAATGGCATATTGTTACCGACTTTGATGTATGGAAGTGAAGCATGGACAGTGAACGATAGCGAAATGAGTAAAGTATGTACGGTGAAAATGAAGCATTTGAGAAGCATGACAGGAAAAACTCTGAGGGATAGAGTTAGGAATGAATGGGTAAAAAAAGAATGTAATTTGAAAGAGGATGTGAAAGTTAAGGTACAAAAGAATGTGATGAGATGGTTTGGGCATGTGGAAAGAATGAATGATGATAGACTGACAAAGTATGTATACAAAGAAAGTGTGAAAGGAAAAAGAGGGAAGGGACGACCGAGAAAAGTATGGAGTGATCAGATTGAGGAGATTGTGAAAGAATGGGATATACAAAGTGAGCGTAAAAGAAGAAAATGCATGAAAAAGGTGATGGATATGAATGAATTGAAAGAGGTATGTAAGGATAGGAAAAAATGGAGGCAACTCTGCAGAGGCTCTGGCCACCCCTAGCGGAATGGCGGCAGAGTTACAGTTACAGTTACAGTTCCTTCAGCCTGTTCACACCCCCCCCTGTTTTCCTGCATCCCCTATATTGTCAAGCCATTAAAAGTTGTATTGCCGCGAGCGGGCGCTGTACTAAAACGAACGAGGTCTGTTAAACAAAGGTTACATGTAATATTTTTGGAAAAATTTGACTCATTCATCAATTCCTACCTTGGGCTAGGATCTAAGTTGCAAATATATAGGCTCATATGAAATGCACGCCCGCAGTCTGGTCGATAGCTCAGTTGGTAGAGTGCTTGCATTCCACGCCGTGAGCTCGTGCTCGAACCCCACCGAGGGTGTCAGAACTGATTTCCGTTTCGGTGTTTACTTCAAACCCCAAAATAAAATGCCTGCTAGATTAACTCAGCTTCAAGAAGGCAAGAAGCTACACTATATGTGTAGCTTAGTAGCGTTTTTTGCGACAGTGCGACATCGAACACAAAAAAAAATGAAAATCGAATTATGGAGTCGGCAAAATTGTGAAACCATATTTAAAAAAATGTAATTTGTTGTGTATGTTCCTTTACTTATAGGTTGGTATGCGGCTGACCACCCCTGCTGTAGAAATTGGTTACCTTTGCCCATGTCATCTCTGTTTCAGGGAAGCTCGGCCGGAGTTGCAAGTTGTATATCCATTTGAGATTTGGTTTTATGTTATTGGTTCACATGCGGCATGTGCAAGCGCAACCTTGTACGGGTCTGCTTGTAAGAATGCATGTAATGTGAAACTCCAATGTAACATTATTTTGCAACTTAGATAAGATAAGATTAGATATTTTTTTAAACACACCTCACATGAGGAGTCCTTCCCTTATAAACGGTTTTCCCGCCCAGCTCCATTCCAAAGCAATAAAAGCGATATCGTTTCCATATAACGTGGTTGTGGAGGAGATGCGAACACAAACTAAAGCAACCATCACTCATATCATTGCATTCTAACTGTGACCCAACTAATAATTATATCAGGATTGAGGAGATTGTAAAAGAATGGGATATACAAAGTGAGCGTAAAAGAGGAAAATGTATGAAAAAGGTGATGGATAATGGATATGAATGAATTGAAAGAGGTATGTAAGGATAGGAAAAAATGGAGGCAGCTCTGCAGAGGCTCTGGCTACCCCTAGCAGAATGGGGACGGAGTTACAGTTACAGTTACAGGATGATTTATTTGGTGAGCGCTGTTTTTGTGTGAATCACACCTCAAGAGCCCTCTGTGAGCTTGGTCGTCGCTGTAGAAAGCGCCAATTCTCAAGCAAGACCCAGTTGCTGTAGTTGCTGTGGTGTGCTGCAGTTGCGGTTGGATGGACCTTTAGTGACCGGTCTTTGTTAAGAGGAATATGAATTTGTCACCCAGCGAAGAGCGTATTTGAAATTATAAATGGTATATTTTTTTGTGCTTCGCCGGGATTCGAACCCACAACCTTCCATTTACGAGTCAGAAGTGTTACCACTCGACTATGGACCGGTCAATTTAAGGTGGCGATATGTACTTCATTAAAAAAAATACATATTTAAACGTTGTTGAATTTTTAAATTCAGTTAAAAAAAAACAAAAATAATGTTTTTTAAGCGACGTGTCGTCTCTGTCACATTATGATGGAGTGAAAATTAATAAAAAAAACGTGGACCGACGTTTCGGAAAAAAAACAACACATTTTCATACGGTTATCAAAGTTGTTTTGAAATGAAATACAAGGCAGAAATATAAATTAATTCAGAAACATGTCAAGCTCGCTTAGCGAGGAAAACTAAACAAAAGTAGCAGTGTCAGGAGAGGGGGGGGGGGGGGAGACAGGAGACAGGGCGAAACAAAAATATTCATGCGGGTACATAAGAAAACACTTAAAGAAATAACAAGTATTTCAATTCAAAATTCTTGCTTTCTTTATTATAATTATAATGGTGTATGTTTATTTAAAAAAAAATAACGGAACTGTAATTCGCCTAAATATTTTCTTTTGCTCGAATATTTTCGCCTTTAAAAGGAGCAGGAGTCAGAAGCAGTCTTCAATAATATAAAAAATTGTAAGTTAATTAAAACTGTGTGTTTTTTTTAAATAAATTCAATGGACTCTTTCACTTAACCAATCTCACCCCTGTTACAGGAAAGGACGGCAAGAGTTGCAGGGTGTATGTCCATTTGAGATTTGGATTTTATGTTGTATGTTCACATGAAGCATGTGCAAGCGCGAGCTTGTACGTGTCTGGTTGTGGAAATGCATGAATTGTGAATCTCCAATGTAATATATCTTTGCAACTTAGATTAGATTAGACTCTTACTGTGTAAACCACCAAACCCTAAAAAATATAATATTATTATGATTTATTTTGTGAGCGCTATTTTAGTGTGAATCCCACCTCAAGAGCCTTCTTCGAGCTAGGTCGTCGCTATAGAAAGTAACAATTTTCAAGCATGACCCAATTGCTGTAAGGCTGAATGGTCCTGCCGTGACCGGTGTTTGATAATGGTGTATTAATTTTGTTGATTGAGCATATTTGAAAATATAATTGGATTTATTTTTTTAGCTCCGCCAGGATTCGAACCCGTAACCTTTCATTTACGAGTCCCAAGCGTTATCACAAGACTACGGATCGGTCATTATGTTGCATAATACAAAAGTGACGTTGTAACTTTTACTCGACAGACAAAGACAGGTTTCCAAATCGGGAGATTCGTAGACGCCTGGTGTCACTGATGTTAACAGTGAGTGGCTAAATAACTTTGACCCTGGTTCATACAAAATAGTGAATTATTAATCCATAATTGTAACACCTGTTTCTGGCCAGACCAAATCGGTTGGTGAATTGCATTCTTCTTCACAAATACATTATTTGAAAAATAAACTGGACTTTACCTTGAATTCCAAATAAAATCTAAGTCCGTTTGTTGAAAGTAATACAGCCTGTATTTTGATATCTTACTGCACTTTGATATCTCACTCTGGTAAAACTGAATAAGTGACAGTGTAAGCTATAATGGTTTCCAAATAAAAATGCACCTTTTTTTCTATTTTCTACGAGAGAAAACACTAAAAAATGCTAAAACCTCGTAGTTTAGATGTTTGCCACGAGCACTGCAATGGATTTAGTTCACTCACTATAAGCAGTTACACTCAATAAAATGTTTTGTCCAGGATTTCTCAAATAATTGAATCAGCATTTATTCAGTTTTACCTATAAGGTGGCGATTTTATGTGTTTAAAAAAAAACGAGCGAGAAAATTAAGAGGACGCTAGAAAAAGTTTTCTTGAGATACTTAAACCATTCTTATAATTATTATTTAAGGCCCTCGCGGGGATCAAACTTCTTTTGTAGTTTTAAGTATAAAACAGAAATTACGTTTTAGTAATTAATTATCAAAATATCAGCGGGAAAAAGAAATGGCGGTTGATCTGTAATGTTGGCGGATAGGGTTTATTAAATTGGAATTTGTTTTCTGTTTTTTTTTTTGTCCATAGATATTATTATTTAGTGATGTATAAAATGTAATGTGTCGTGTATGTTCCTTGACTTATAGGTTGGTATGAGGCTGACCACCCATGCTGTAAAAATGGTTCACTTTGCCAATGTTACCCCTGTCTCAGGGAAGGACGGCAAGAGTTGTAGGGTGTATGTCCATTGGAGATTTGGTTTTTATGTTGTAGGTTCACATGAGGCATGTGCAAGCGCGAACTTGTACGTGTCTGGTTGTGAGAATGCATGTAATGTGAACTTAGATTAGATTAGATTAGAAAAACTGTCTGCCACAATCAGTAAGTTAATATTAAAAGTTTTCCGATGAATTTTCATCTTATCTAGACTTTGTGCAATAATATGCTATGAATATTGTAAGCAAGATCCACTTCTACCCAGTAATTAAAAAAAATCAAGTTTCCTTTTAGTGTTTGAAATTGAACCCTTTACCTTCTGCTTAGAGCAGCGGTTTCCAAACTTTATGCTACCACGCCTCCCTAAAAATTTTTTTTTTTTTGCGCCTCCCTTTGTACGTTTTTTTTTTCGCGCCTCCTTTTCTACGTTTTATTTCTTAATATTCATACTAATACTACTATAGACACATTTTTGGCGCCTCCCCTGGCCAAAGCTCGTGCCTCCCTGAGAGGCGCGCCCCCCAGTTTGGAAACCGCTGACTTGAGTGTTAACCACTTGAATACGACCAGTTATATTTAAAAAATGAGGTATTAATTGTCATTCCTTTCAAATTAATACAAAATAAACCTTATTTTTTGGGATTGTCAGCTTATTTAAATATTCCCTTATTTAGCGGGTGGTAGGGGGGGATAGGGGGGCCGTTACTTTTGATATGGCAATTCCCATAAATGTCACCGCGTTGTATTGACAGTCACGCCATGGAAACAAAAAGAGATTTTGGAGGGAAAGCGTGCGGCGTACCTGGTAACACCAAATGTAAGCAAATTTATACGAAATGTCAGTAAAAAAGAATCGCTGTTGACTCGAAGCAAGAGTGCGTGCTTTGTAAACTGTGACTCTGACTGTATCCTCCTATAACTGTAACTGTATGCTGCTATTTCACTAGTGGTGGCTGGTTCACTGATGCCCCTTCCTTTCAGCATACTAAAAAAAACGCACCAAAGCTACACATATAGTGTAACTTCGATTTTCGGGACCTATTTATTTTTACGGGTAAGGGGGTCGGCCTCACACCAACCACTTTCAGTTGAAGTGGGGGTTTCCCAGCTTCCGGAGAGGCTGGTTCTCATTTCTTGTGAAGGCTGAGTAAACCTTGAGATCGAACCCTTGCTCTCGGCATGGAATGCAAGCGTTCTACCAATTGAGCTATCGACCTTTTTACGAGCTTGGTCGACGTCGCTACAAAGCGCCAATTCTCAAGCAAGACCCAGTTGCTGTAAGGCTGGATGGGCCTTTGGTGACCGGTCATTCGTAAAGGTGTATCAATTTTTCAACCCAGCGTAGAGCAAATTTGAAAATTCAGATGGTTTGTTTTTTGTGCTCCGCCGGGATTCGAACCCACAACCTTCCATTCAGAGTCCGAAGTGCTAAAATGTAGGATGTAGAACTTTTTTCTCGCTAAGCCAATGTCACCCATGTACGAAAGAGCACTCCATAGCAACCAATAGCAAAATATTTCATATGAGTTGTAGACTTATACGTCAAGCTGACGATCCGGAGAGTTGATTTCTGGGATCTGTTGATGTGGTTTGTGGGAGCTGCAGCTTCCGAACGTTTCGCTTACACCTGCGTAGAGCGTGCATTTGCAGTTGCTGGTCCTCTGGCCTGGAACCGCCTGCCACATCATGTAAGAGAGCTAGAGGACCATGGAAAGTTTCGGAACGCACTGAAGACAAGCAAATTTCTGGCATCATTTGCACAAGCGCTTTTGGAGTGACTACATCACGAAACGGCGTTATAAAGAAATCATCAACTTATCATCTGCGATGGGCTTCTTTAGCGTGAAAGTGAAGTAAGAATATTGTATCGATAAAACTATAATGATCTTCTTCATCTGACTTTCACGCCGAAGAAGCTCATTGTAGGTATGCGCAAAACGTCCGGAAGCTCCAGCTCCCACAGACCACGGCAACATATCCCGGAAAGCAACTCACCAGCATCATCAGCAGGCCGTGTAAGCCTAAACTCCTATTTAAATTTTGTCTTTGTCAATTCCCGTGCGGACCTCATCAAAACAAACATGTTCTACAAAATTTTGAAAAGATTTTTGTGAAACACTGTGGAAATTCATTTTAAAAAATTGATTATTTTTCAATAAAACATTAAAAAATAAAAGAAATTAAAAACTTTGTTTTATTCCACTTTTATTGTTTTTGAGTATGTTACAAACGTTTTCGGAATACCTTCCATCATCGGGTAACAACAATTACTAAAATCAAACTTAAAAATTAAGACATGGGTGTGGGATCTATTGGTGGTAAGGGAGGGGGTAGCAAGGTAGGTATGTGGGAGGGAGATGGTGAGTTTTGGGGCGGAGCTAATATTGTTAGGAGAGGAGACGTAATGGCGGGAAGTTGAATATTTAGCATATTACTTTTATTTCTATGTTTATTTATTTGTTCTACAATTTGATGAATCTGTTAAGTCTAATAGGTTCGTCAAGTACCCGCAAAGAGTAATTAATTTTAACTTGTAAATGTGTACAACGGTTCCACGATAAAACGGCAGAGGGACAAAACAAAACATCGCTTAACGTTACATGACAGAACATCACGTCATGACAAACCTCACATGAAAATACAACACAATGATAATAATATGGATATCACATGGCATAACATTACGATGGCAAAGCATTGCAAGACAAATCATTACATGCCAAAAGCATCACATACCTTAAACATCACATACCTTAAACATCACATACCTTAAACATCACACACCATAAACATCACATACCTTAAACATCACATACCTTAAACATCACACACCATAAACATCACATACCTTAAACATCACATACCTTAAACATCACATACCTAAAACAGAACATACCTACCATAAACGCCACAATAAAACACTTCACATGACAAAACAAGTTCACATTCAAACTATAACGAAGTGAGGGTAGAACCATTTTTTTTTCAAACTTGAAAAATGATTTTTCGTAGAAAAATGTTTATCCAATAACCAATACAGGTTGAACTAATACACAGGTATTAGGTATCAAACATGCAATAAATAAAAATACAGGAGTGTACAGAAAAATCGAAAAATATATATAACAAGGTTAAACAAGTACGAGTATATCCCAGCAGGGATTTTTATTCGAAAACACTTTAGTTCAAGAGTAGAGTTCAATGTATGTATATATGCACATACATACAAGGCCATATATACATATATAATGATTTGCCTGTATACAGGTATGTGCAAATGCTCCTGAACATTCGTAACTGCATCGTCAACTGGTCATTTCATGAAGTATCTAGGTAGATTATTCCGCATCACAACTTATTAAGTTCTTTTACTAATAGGTGGGTGTGAGGCTGACCCCCCATGCTGTAAAAACTCGGTTCACTATTGCCAATACCACACCGTTTCAGGAAAAGGCGGCAGGAGTTGCAGAAGTTTATGTTAGTGTGAGGTTTGGTTCATTTTGCATGTACACATGCAGCATTTGTGGGAAATTACACGTGTGGGCATGCATTTACAAATACTCATCGCAAATAAAAAATGGGTTCTCAACAGTCAGGGTTTTCCCTGGATTGCCAATGTCTCCCCTGTTTCAGGAAAGGTCGGCAAGAGTTGCAGGGCTTATGTTCATTTGAGATCGGGTTTTTATATTGTAGGTTCACATGCGGCATGTGTTAGCGCGAACTTATACGTGTCTGCTTGTGGGAATGCATTTAATTTAAATCTTTAATGATATTTATCTTTGCAGCTTAGATTAGATTAGTTGCGTGAGTCTGGCCTCCTAACCTGTAAAAATAAATCGCAACATGCGACCTTTTTGGGGAGAGCGAAGGCAAGAAATTGCTCTACATGTGTAGCTTAGTTGCGTTATTTTTTACCCAGGTACTCTACAACATGCCCAACTTCGTGAATTGTGTGCGGTGCATTACCTCGCATTACGGTATTTACGCGAGTGTTTGTATGGCTGGTGCAGGCGATGCTGGGAAATCCGCAAACGCACACTTTGCTCAAGCGCTGCGCAACATTTTATTTTTATTTTTTAAAAATAAATTTGTGAAGAGGAATGCAATTCACCAACCTATTTTGCCTGACCAGTTGTCTTCATGCGAAAGCAGAAGCTTGTGTGCATGCAACGACATCTGAACCAGGGTCAATGTTATGGTCAAAGGGGCCAGCCGTGGCTCGAACCAACGTTATCTGAAGCAAACACGCTAGCTGAACAAGCGTCTTGACCGCCGTGACCATGGCACCGACAATTTCAATTCACTGTTGGTTGACAGCAATTAAGTTTTTTTTAAATAACACAGTTACAGGAAAAATGAAACAGCCAGATTTACAGTTCTCCCCTCGAGTGAAAGTTTGTCTTTCTACCATTTTATTTAAAGATAACCTTCTATAATCTATAACCTTAGTTGCAAAGAAATATTAACATTACAACTTTTGCCGACCTTCCCTGACACAGGGGTGACATGCATTGGCAAAGTGAACCATTTTTTACAGTACGGGTGGTCAGCTTCATACCAACCTATAAGTTAAGGAATTATTCAAGTGGAATTATCTTAAGAATAACTTTCAACGCAATCTGAGCCAAGAAATAAACGTAACACACGATATTTAAGAGTTTTTTTTTATTGTATGTTCAAAATCAACATCCATATTATGACTTTCGCAGGTTCAATTTAATAAAAAATCGCTGTCTTTTATTTGCTCCAGATGCGGTTCTCAAACAGAGTCACATAACACTTTCCCAAGACCCAGTTGCTATAAGGCTGCATGGACCTTTAGTGACCGGTCTTTGTTAAAGGAATACGAATTTTGCATCCAGCGTAGAACATATTATTTGTAAATACAAATGGTATATATTTTGTTGTGCTCCGCCGGAATTCGACGACCTTCGACCCGCTCCCACGACCTTCCATTTACGAGTCACAAGTGTTAACCACTAGACTACGGACCGGTCAAAATTATGTCAAAGGATTTGTATTCACCACGATTTAAAAAATGTTATTTGTTGTGTATGTTCCTTGACTTATAGGTTGGTATGCGGCTGAGCACCCATGCTGTAGAAAATGGTTCACTTTGCCAATGTCCCCCCTGTTTCAGGGAAGGTCGGTAAGAGGTTGCAGGGTGTTTGTTCATTTGAGATTCAGGTTTTTATATTGTAGGTCCACATGCGGCATGTTTAAGCGCCAACTCAAACGTGTCTGTTTGTGAAAATGCATGTAATGTGAATCTTAAATGTTACATATATTTGCAATTTAGATTAGATTAGACGTGCCCAAGGTTGTCGATGACGTTATTCATAGAATATAAGAGAACATAGATCGTGTGCGCGCCTAGGAGTATTTATAAAACCGCCGACGAATCACAAAGTGCATCTCGCTTCCGCTGCAAGCGAACTGCAGAGAGAGAACTCCAGTGCATGCATGGACCAATCGGTGACCGGTTAGAACGACACAATGACAAAATAACGCTTGACATAACGACACATGAGAAAACAACACATGACAAAACTTCACATTTAGAACCACACATAACAAAACCTCACATGAAATTACATCACAATGAGAGTGCATCACATGACAAAACATCACAATGATAAAAAAAAACACAGAAAGTACATCACTATGACAAGACAACACAAGGAAAAAACATCACATACCTAAATAAGAGCATCCCATAAATGGCACATGAAAAAAAAATCCAATGCCAAACGTTTTTAAAAATCTAATAATGATAAATGGTTTTTTATATTGTAGGTCCACATGCGGCATGTGTAAGCGGGAAATTATGCAGGTCTGCCTGTGGGAATGCATTTAATATGAATCTCAAATGATACATATCTTTGCAGCTTAGATTTAGATTTAGATTTAGATAATTGGAAGTGTTTTTTTTAACTTTACCAAACTACATAAAATGCATGAGTTCCATTTTGTCATGTTTCTCATGTGTAACTTTTTTGTCATGCCGTTAATATTGTTTTCTGTTTTGTGATGTTTTTTCATGTAACGTATATGTTACGCTCTGTTTTAGGTATGTGATGTATTATCATCTTATTGTAATGTTATGTCATGTGATGTTTTGTCGTTGTGATGTGATGTCATTTGAGATTTTATCATGTAATTTTTTATCATGTTTTGTTTTGCCGTTCTATCATGGAACCGGAACACTCCTATATCTGTATAATATATGCACCTAACCAGGTGGAAGCTCCAGTCATGAAATCATAACGATCTCATAATTCAACAAAACCATAAGAAATAAAAATTAAAACGCAAGCAAAGGTCCATCCAGTCTTACAGCATCTCGACCGGTCCATAGTTCAGTGGTAATACTTCGGACTCTGAATGGAAGGTTGTGGAATCCTGGCGGAGCACAAAAAATATACTATTTATATTTTCAAATTTGCTCTTCGCTGAGTTGAACAATTCATAAACCTTTACCAATGACCGGTCACCAAAGGTCCATCCAGCCTCACAGCAACTGGGTCTTGCTTTAGAATTAGCGCTTTGTAGCGACAACGCCCAAGCTCGTAAAAAGGTCGATAGCTCAATTGGTAGAATGCTTGCATTCCATGCTGAGAGCAAGGGTTCGATCTCAAGGTTTACTCAGCCTTCACAAGAAATCAGAACCAGCCCCCCGGGAGCTGAGAAACTCCCACTTCAACTGAAAGTGGTTGGTGTGAGGCCGGCCCCCTTACCCGTAAAAATAAATAGGTCCCGGCGACCCCTTTTGGAATAACGCAGGCACGAAGTTACACTATATGTAGCTTAGTTGCGTTGCGTCCCGCAAGTGCTTGTTTGTCTTAACTAGTACCATTTGATTATAATTTAAGAGTTTCAGGGTTCAGGTGAATCAGGTTCCCAGAATACTTGTGTTTGTTTTGTGAAGTATGGTTCTGCTGACACACTTAAGCTTCGTCAGCTATAACTCCCGCCAACGTATCACAACTTTGCTAAGTTGGTTCATTAAAAATTTCTGAAAATTTTCTCGGTCTCTCACCTGGCGTTTCTAGTTAAATCTGCGCTAATCCGCGAATTAAATACTCTATATGAGTCAGCGTTAGGTTAAAACTGAATAAGTGCTGATATTGTTCCTTGACTTATAGGTTGGTATGCGGCTGACCATCCATGCTGTATAAATGGTTTCACTTTGCCAATGTGTTTCAGGGAAAGACGACAAGAGTTGCAGGGTGTATGTCCATTTGAGATTTGGTTTTTATGTTGTAGGTTCACAAGAGGCATGTGCAAGCGCGAACTTGTACATGTCTTGTTGTGAGAATACATGTAATGTGAATCTCCAATGTAACATATCTTTGCAACTTCGATTAGATTCTTATCTTAGACTAGACAGTAATTTGAGAAATCATGGGTGAAACATTATATTGGGAGAAACTTCTCATAGTAAGTGAACTAATTACAAGGAAGTGCATATGAAAAACTTCTAAACTACAGGATTTTTACATTTGTTTCGTGTTTTCTCTCAGAAAAAAGGTTAATTTATCTGAGAAACTCAAGCTGATGATGGTGAAGTACAAAATTTATACAGTGCCTTTTATGACAGTGTGTCATTGCAAAGGCGCTTGTCCGTATGATTGGACGAAGAGGTGAGTCTAGAGACGTCTTTTGAAGAGTCAATGTAACTTATTCAGTTTTACTAGCTTGGTATGAGGCTGACCCCCCGTGCTGTAAAAATTGGTGCACTTTTGCCAAGGCCACATAGTTTCACAGAAAAGCGGCAGGAGTTACAAGGCTTATGTTCATGTGAGGTTTTATTTATTTGTAATAACACTTACATAATATGTAGGCGCGAACCTACATGCATATAACATAAGTCTTAAATGTTGACATATTTTTTTTTTTTTTTTTTTTTTTTTTTATTTATTACAGAAAACAACAGCACATACACATGAAACAAGTAAAGATTTAGAATAAATACATATAAGGCCAATAATAGTTTTCTTAAATAAAAATAATTACAATAAAAGCTTGTCTACAGCAAATGTAACAGCAAACGAAAAGAACAAAAGAAAAATAATATGAATGCGGAGGTTTTTATCAGAGAAGATTTGGGAAAATAGGATAGAAAGGACAATGGAAGGGGAAGAGGATGCCATTCAATCAGTTTTGCATTTTCTCAAGTAGTACATCCGCACCCCTTGAAGAAATGCGTTTTTGGACAAACAAAAAATGTCCAGGTGATTAAAATTTGAGTTATAACAAAACATAGCTCTCGTTAAAGTCGAGTTCCTGGCATAATTTGTAGTGTGCGCTCCCGTATAAAAAAGTGAATTTAACCTAGTGCGCCTTGTAGGTACACGCAAAGTGAGCCCCTCACAAAGAACGGTGGAGTCAATATGGCCGTGTACTATATCGTACAGAAAAGCCATATCTAATAGCGTTCGACGGGCTTCTAGGGACATAAAACCGTGATGACGGCAAGCATCATGATAATTATTAAAAGTTAAATGTTCCCTGTAATTTAGATGCTTTAGAAATTTCTTTTGTATAGCTTCTATTTGTTCCTTATAAACACTGTACTGTGGATTCCAAATAGGTGAAGCGAATTCAAGCCTACTGCGAACATACGCGCAATAGGCCATCTTAACGGCATTAGAACCCCTGAAGGGCTCACAGGTCCTTAAAATAAATCCCAGCATTTTGTAAGATTTAACGGTGGTAGAGGAAATATGGGCATCAAAAATTAATTTAGCATCCATAAAAACACCAAGGTCCCTCACCCCAGTCACAGTGTCAAGGTATTCACCCTTGAGTTGATAATTAAACTTTAAGGGGTTTGTCTTGCGGGTAAGAGATATCTTATGGCACTTAGATACATTAAGATCTAATTTGTTTTTAATACAATAATGTGTAAGGTTGTCCAAATTATCCTGCAGCTTCATGCAGTCCTGAATGCTATTAATTCCTAAGTAAATTTTAGTATCATCAGCATATAATAAACATTTTGTAAAATTAAAACACTGTTCAATGTCATAGACATATACATTGTAAAGAAGCGGTCCGAGGTGAGAGCCCTGGGGGACACCAGACGGAATACTAAAGAAGTCCGACTTGCAGCCACCAAGAACAACCGCTTGAGATCTTTTTATCAGGTATGATGCAAACCACCGCAGCAGATTCCCATGCACGCCAAGTGTTTGTAGTTTATCCAATAATATGCTATGGCTTACCCTGTCAAAGGCCTTTGAGTAGTCCGTGTAGATTACGTCAATTTGGCCACCCTTTTCCATCTCATCAAACACGTAATCTGTGAAGACTGCTAAGTTGGAGACGACTGATCTTTTTTTGAGGAAACCATGTTGGGATTTGGGTAGCTGAGAAACGAGTAAATGATATATTTGATCATAGATCAACTTCTCAAACAATTTACCAAATACGGGTAAGATGGATATAGGTCGATAGTTTTCTGCAGAAGTTTTAGGACCAGATTTGTGTATTGGAACTATGTGCGCCCTCTTCCAGGCATCAGGAAATATACCTGTAATAAGGGACTTATTGAAAATCATTGCCAGAGGGAGTGATAGTTCATTAGCGCAACTAATAGCAAAAAACGAAGGAATGCCATCACTACCCGCTCCTTTGCTAGCATCAAGTGTGTTTAAATATTTGCAAACCATAATGGGAGTAACCGCTATAAAATTAAATATTAAAATTATTAAAATAACTCTTGTTTAATTTTTGCCAAACGCATCTTTTTTTGTCTCATTTAGATTTGATGTTTTTTTTTATATAATAAAATAGGCCCTTTTACAAAATTCATCACATAAATAGGCCCTTTTACAAAATTCATCACATAAAATAGGCCCTTTTACAAAACTCATCACATAAAATAGGCTGCTTTTTACCGTTACAATGTTACTCATAATGCGTAGCTGATCCATCCCGAAAATTTGAGTTCGAGCCATGGATTTGCTGTGTTTGAATAAAGGCGTTAAACTCCACAGTGATTTTTTTTAAATATGACAAACTTTTCGCCTTTTTTTTCAGCAAATATGTTTACATAATGTGACGTCACGTTTAATTAAAATTTTGATTAAAACTTACGGTACGGTGGACACGAATACTTCCCGTGTAACGTTTACACTCCGCTCCCCCAGTGCTTGTTTGCCTTATCTACCATTTGATGCAAAGATGACCTTTCAATGAAATTGACTTAAAAATCCCAGTATACACAATCTGAGATAAGGAATAACGTAAAACAAGATACTGTGGGAGTTGATTCCAATATTTCTAAAATAGATTTCTAGTTATTATAGATGTCCGGTCGATAGCTCAGTTGGTAGAGTGCTTGCATTGCACTCCGTGAGCTCGGATTCGAATCCCGCCGAGAGTGTCAGAAATAATTTCCCGTTTCGGTGTTTATTTCAAACCCCATAATAAAATACCAGCAAGGCTTACTCAGACTTCCAAGAAATGAGTACCAGCCCTTTCGGGAGCTGGGAAACCTCCACTTCAACTGAAGTGGTTGGCGTAACGCTGCCCCGTTACCTGTAAAAATAAATAGGTTCCACTCGCCACATGCGAAGCCCTTCGGGGATAACGCGGCAAGAAGTAGCGTAGTTGCGTAAAGGACTGATTGGTCCAGTACACATGCAAACATTGTTCATGTGAAATTACCTATGATGGGCATAAGACAAACAAGCACTATTGGGACGATTTGTCCACAAATTTAAAATGAATATTCATAGGCTTGAATTTATAACAAGAAGTACATTCGAATGAGGTCGGAACATTGAAAAGGGCGCGAAAGTAAGCCTCATCATTCGGCAGGATTACTTCCAAATTTGACTGCTATAGGTGCTTGTCTTTTATTCATACAAAGATTCCTTGACTTATAGGTTGGTATGAGGCTGACCATCCATACGGTATAAAATGGTTCACTTTTCCAATTTCAATCCTATTCCAGGGAAGGTCGACAAAAGTTGCAGAGCTTATGTTTATTTGAGGTTTGGATTATAATTTGTAAGTACACATACACCATTTGTAAGCGCGAACTTACAAGTGTTTGTTTGTGGGCATGCATTTGATATTAGCTTTGAATTTTATAAATCTTTGCAACTTAGAATACAGATTATATTATTTAGATTTATATAAATATTTAAAAATATAAATGGTTAAACATTGTTTTAATTCACTTTATTTTATTTGTTTATGCTCGAATATTTTCGCCTAATGAGGCATCTTCAAGAGCAGAATGATTACAAATGCCTCATTAGGCGAAAATATTCGAGCATAAACAAATAAAATAAAGTGAATTAAAACAATGTTTAACCATTTATATTTTTAAATATTTATAAAAATGGACTTTCACTGTGTTAACAGATCAACACTAAAAAATATTATTTAGATTTGTATATTTTCTTTTGCATTTGGATTTCAACCTGTGAAAATGCAAAAATGAATGACAAATCTAAGCGGTCATCTTTTTGCAGTTTCTAGGACTTAGCGGAGCGCGAAATTTTAATTGCTTGCGATTTTACATCAAAGCAAGTCGCTCATTCCCCGCCAGGAGGGATTTTTAATATTTTGTCGCCCTTCTGACTTTTTCATGCAGCACTCGTACAAGTTTTTATTTTAACGGTTCAAAGACTTAAATAATAATAAAAATGACGGCCGCAAGCGCTCCTACATATTTTATTAAATGCTTCGTCTTTTTTTTTTAAATGTCTTTTTTATGTCCAATATTTTTTTTTATGGTTTAACAGCACTGACTATTTTGAATGTAATTTTAAAAGGAAATACTTCATATCTTAACCTTACAACTTCCAACCAACCAACTTCATTTTGCGTACTATTTAGTTATTTGATTATTACTAACATGACCGGTCCGTAGTCCAGGTGGTAACACTTCGGACTCGTAACTGGAAGGTCGTGGGTTCGAATCCCAGCGGAGCCCAAAAATATACCATTTATATTTTCAAATTTGCTCTTCGCTGGGTTGAAAAATTCATAAACCTTTACCAAAGACCGGTCATCAAAAGGTCCATCCAGCCTTACAACAACTGGGTCTTGCTTGAGAATTGGCGCTTTCTACAGCGACGACCAATCTCGCAGAGGGCTCTTGAGGTGTGATACACACAAAAACAGCGCTCACCAAATAAATCAGCCTAATTTAATTTTTTTTATGTCGAATGAGGCTAGCCCCCATACAGTTAAAACTTGGTTCACTTTTACCAATGCCACCTCGATATTAAAAAAAGGCGGCAGTAGTTGGAAAATTAATTTTCATATAAGGTTTGGTATATTTTGTATTTACACATTCATCATAATAATTTTACACATCAATTGATGGATGTCGTGGAAGAGGAAGACCGAGAAAGGTATGGATGGACCAAATTTTCGAAATAGCGAATGAATGGGATATCCAGAGTCATAATAAAAGGAGAGCTTGTATGAAAAAGGTTATGGCTCTGGATGAAATGAAAAAAGTATGCAAGGATCGAAAGAAATGGCGGTTGATCTGTAATGCTGGCGGTTAAAGCTGAGGCTTTTAAATTTAAAAAATATGTGTTGTAGTTTTTTAATTTTTTACTGTTTAATTGCTTAGAGTTTATTTGTTTTATATATTTGATTGTATTAATAGCTTGTACTCCTTGACTGATAGGTTGGTATGCGGCTGACCACCCATACTGTAAAAAATGGTTCACTTTGCCAATGTCACTCCTGCTTCAGGGAAGGTCGGCAAGAGCTGCAGGGCTTATGTTCATTTGAGATTGGGTTTTTTATATTGTAGGTCCACTTGCAGCATGTGTAAGCGCGAAATTATGCATGTCTGCTTGTGGGAATGCATTTAATAAGAATCTCAAATGATACATATCTTTGCAGCTTAGATTTAATTTAGATTTAGACACATAGAGCATTCGCGTAATCGCCCTCAAATCACGGATAAGATTTTTTGTATAGATTCGTCTTCAGTGCTCCTTTAAAGATACCAACAGTTCTTGTCTTCCTCACATTAGGTGGTAGTCTGTTTAACTTCATTGGGCCCGCAAAGCATGTGCCTGCTTGTGGGCATGCATTAAATATGAGCTTTAACTGTTATGTTATTTATTTTTTCAAATAAGTTATAGATTAAAGATACCTTTTACAAAGATAAAACCGAATACTTTCTGATTAGTCGGTGTTATGGCTGAGGGAGCCAAGAGGCCGATCTTACTAGCGTATTTGGAATGGAATAACGTTGGTTCGATCCCTGCTTGGGTCACTTGACCATAACTTTGACCCTGGTTTAACAGATATTATTGGGTAAATATTAATTAATAATTCAATAATTTAAACAATAATGAATTATTAATTGATGGTATTAATACCGGTTTCTGGCCAGGCAGAATAGGTTGGTGAATTGCATTCCTCTTCACGAATCTATTAAAAAAATTAAAATTATAAAAAAAATTAGCACTCTGATTTAATATAATCACTGAAATATCACAGGGTGGTTATTTAACAAAACTGTTTTCATTTGATTTGCCCCTCTATGTAATGCGTACATTGAGATTTATGGACTTCTTCATTTTCTTAGAAAAATGGTGCGCAGACAGCTTACAAGGCTTTGCCTCGGCTAAAAATAAATTTGCGTCTTCTGTCATAAAAATGGTTGACATTTGTCAGTAACCAAACAAAGTAGTAGCCATGGAGACATTGATTTTCATCACTGACTTTTGCCGGTATTTCGGTATCGGCCCAGGAGATATCGGAGTTTACTTAACCTGTACTGCGGACGTACAAATTTACGTTTTAACTCGCCGATTTAGTTTTATCAAGAATATACGCACAGCGTAAGATCTGTATCCTGAGTACGAAGTATTGAGCAAATCTCATCTCGTTTGCGTAAATCGAAAGTGTCCGGTCGATAGCTCAGTTGGTAGAGTGCTTGCATTCTACCCAGTGAGCTCGGGTTCGAATCCCACCAAGGAGGGTGTCAGAAATGATTTCCTATTTCGGAGTTTATTTCAAACTCTATAATAAAAATACCGGCAAGGTTTACTCAGCCTTCACAAGAAATGAGTACCAGCCCCCTCGGAAGCTGGGAAACCCCCACTTCAACTGAAGTGGTTGGCGTAAGGCCGGCCCCCTTACCTGTAAAAATAAATAGGTTCAACTCGCCACATGCGACCCCTTCGGGGATAACGCGGCAAGAAGTTACACTATATGTGTAGCTTAGTTGCGTTGCGTATAGAATACATCGCCACCTCAAAGGTAAAACTAAATAAGCACAGTCGCTTTAAAAAAAAAAGATGCGGATTGTGGATTTTATTTTGTGTAACTTCTCACAGTTTGACCGGTCCGTAGTCTAGTGGTTAACACGGCTCTGACCACCCCTAGCGGAATGGCGACAGAGTTACAGTAACAGTTACGCCCGCGTTCCGGCACCTGTACTCTTAGTACGAGTTACAAAACTTGAGAAAAGAAAAGTTTACGGAAAATATTAAAGAGTGATTTCTCCCAAAATCTGCCGTTTTTTGTTTCTCACACTTTATGGTCTTAGCAAAAGAGTTACAGTGATGAAGAAAATCAATTTCAAACAAACAAAAACGGCAGATTTTGGGGGAAATCACTCTTTAATAATTGCCGTAACTTTACATTACTCAAGTTTTGCAACTCGAACTAAGGGTACAGGAGGTAAAGAGTGACCTTGGGCTTACAAGCGCCAAGTCGGCAAGCTTCCTGACAGAATGATCGGCCACTATTTGCACAGATATCCAAGTATTATACTCAACGTGTAAACTGAACAATAACGTTTTACCAACAATGGATGGAAAGTAAAACAGAGCCCCCATTATGCAACATTGCGTAATCTGATCTTTATTGCTATTATCTGTATTATTTACCTGTATTTTTTGTTATTTTTGTTTTTTTTTTGTAAAATGTAATTAATCATTTGTGTTCCTTGACTAATAAGTTGATATGAGGCTGATCACCCATAATGTAAAAAATGGCTCACTTTTTTCAATGTCGGAAGGTCGGCAAGAGTTGCACGGCATTTGTTAATTTGAGATTGGGGTTTTATGTTGTAAGTGCGGCATGTGTAAGCGCTAACTTATACGCGTCTACTTATAGCAATGCATGTAATATAATAATAATAATATTAGGATGATTTATTTGGTGAGCGCTGTTTTTGTGTGTATCACACCTCAAGAACCCTCTAATATGGATCTTAAATGTAATGTATTTTTGGAACTTTGATTATAGACTATGTATTAATTATGATTCACTCTATAGGGGCTATTCATATCGATACCTTGAAGGTAAACCTGAATAAATCCCATATTAAGCCAACATGGATTTCTCAGATGAATGTTTTATACGAGAGAAAACACTAAACAAGTCGCTCCCCCAGTTCTTGTTTATCGTATACGCCAATCTTTTCAAATATGACTTTGTCATGCAGTTGTCTTATGAATCAAATTCTACACAATCTGAGCTAAGAAAAACTGTAAAACTCGATAATGTGAGAGTTCTTTTAAATATTTTTTAAATTAATTTCTTGTTTTCATAAGACACATTGGTCCAGTACACATGCAAACATTGCTCATGTAAAATTTTCTCAATGGCGTATACGATAAACAAGAACTAAGGCAGCGAAGTGTGAAAATCCTGGAGTTTAGCAGTTTTTTAAGAGCACTTGCTTATTATTAGTTCACTTGCGAACACATCAAATTTTGCAGACAGGAGCTTTGCGGTGGCCGGGCCGCGTCTTACCCTCCATACTGTTCATTCGGTGACAATTCACGCTGCAAGGACTGCCGCGCACATTTAATTAATTATATAGTTTCAGTTTTTTCATATTATCTCGAAAACTGTTCACATAACCTTAAATATTTTTCAAAGACTCTCTAGACATTGTATGATTCTATAATTACGAAGAAAAAAAAATGCCCAAAATATTAAACAACAAAATTAGAAGAAAAAAATGTGAACAAAAACGTGTTTTTTACAATGTTTTTTTGTAGCGTCATTTTTTAAGTTTTATAAAATATTTTAACTTTAAAATTTAGATAACAAATCAATAAACACGCGTAATTTTTTCCATTAATGTCACTTTTTTACAAAGGCCATAAAGTGTAAGAAATATTTTTCGTGTGTGTCGTCTGTCGAAATGGCGGCCGGGCCGGTTGCCTGGAACAATTTGCCCGTCAGTGTTCGCGCGAACCAGCCTACCACCACCTTCAGAAAGGAACTGAAGACACTGCTTTTCTCCAGAAGCCATGGCGCCCTTGAGATGGTCCTGGACCATTAAATGGTGCCACAGGAAAGAAATCATCCATCATCATCATCATCACTGACTGTTTTTTTTAAGAAATCCTTTGCAGGAGACTCCATTGATTTCAGAGACTCTAGGGGTCTATGACACTTGTTGTAGTGACACAGAGGTGCTGTTTACGAGCTTGATCATCAAAGTCAGAAAAGTCAGTTGCTGTAAGGCTGGTTGGACCTTTAGTGACCGGTCTTTGGTAAAGGAATATGAATTTTTCACCTAGCGAGGAGCGTATTTGAAAATATGAATGTTATTCTATAATTACGAATTTTTTGTACTCCGCCGGGATTCGAACCCACGGACTTCCATTTACGAGTCCGTAGCGTTACTACTAGACTAAGGACCGGACAAAGTTCTGTATCATAAAACTACTACGAGTATTTAAAGTAAAATATTTTAACGTGTAGGCGAAGTATGACAAACATTCCTTCATATTTTCATAAAGCCGACGCGACATTCCTAACAGAGTATTTCTGTGTATTTACGAGCTTGATCATCAAAGTCAGAAAAGTCAGTTGCTGTAAGGCTGGTTGGACCTTTAGTGACCGGTCTTTGGTAAAGGAATATGAATTTTTCACCTAGCGAGGAGCGTATTTGAAAATATGAATGTTATTCTATAATTACGAATCTTTTTGTACTCCGCCGGGATTCGAACCCACGGACTTCCATTTACGAGTCCGTAGCGTTACTACTAGACTAAGGACCGGACAAAGTTCTGTATCATAAAACTACTACGAGTATTTAAAGTAAAATATTTTAACGTGTAGGCGAAGTATGACAAACATTCCTTCATATTTTCATAAAGCCGACGCGACATTCCTAACAGAGTATTTCTGTGTATTTAACGTTTACTGTAGAAAATCCTCCTTGTCGTTTTCTCAATGCATTGCAAAGTCATAAATTCTAAGCAAACCATTTTCATTCATAATAGCATCGATATACAAGAACTAGACGGACTAGAAAAAACTAAAATTTGAGACGTAGGAATGAGCTAACGCGCTCATTGGAAAATAATCCGAATTCAGTCTATCGGTAAAGATGAAGGGATTAGTGTTTGACAAGACTGAGGATTGCGAGGATATTGAGATAAGACTAAATGAAACAAGAGTGGAAGTTGTGAAAGAATTTGATTATCTGAGAAGCAAGTTTGAGTCCAATGGGAAATTGACGAAAGAATTGGAAAAGCGCGCTAGTATAGGAAGAAGTGTAATGGGAACGATTGGAAGAATTGCAAGAAATAGGAAACTTACGAAGAATATGAGATTGGTGGTACATAATGGCATATTGGTACCGACATTGATGTATGGAAGTGAGGCGTGGACAGTTAATGAATGTGAGCTGAGGCTGGAAAGACACTGAATGATAGAATACGTAATGATTGGGTGATGAACGAGTGTGGAATAAAAGAGAATATGAGAATGAAAGTACAAAAAAGTACGATGAGATGGTTCGAACATCTCGAAAGAATGGATGATGAACAACTAACGAAGAAAGTGTACAAAGGAAACGTCAGAGGAAAGCGTGGAAGGGGATGGCCAAGGAAAGAATGGTTAGACAAAATACATAGGTAAGATTGCGAAAAAATGGAACCTACAAAGTGAGAATAAGAGAAGAGTATGTATGAAGAAGGTGATGGATAAATTGAGGAAATGAAAGTGGTTTGTAAGGACAGAAAAAAGTGGAGGCGCATCTGCGTAGGTAAAAGAAAATTTTACAAATCAATAAAATAAAATGCCCGGTGAAAATTAAAACATCAATGGCGGATGCTCATGTCGTTTAAAACTTAATCAAACTTATACGGGGCTTTCCTAGACATTTTAGTCGTCGGTTGAGCCCACGCTTTGACAAACTAATGATGCATTTGTATGAAGACTTGTCAATCCAAGATGGCCGGAAGTGAACAGCCGATTTGTTTTCATACAAATATTACAAAATTTGGTAGGTAAGAATGACCGTGCTAATGAAACTTCCAGCGCAAGCATCATTAGTGTGTCAAAGCATGGGCACAACCGACGACTAAAATGTCTAAGAATAGCCCCGTTAGCCTCTTCATAGAATTGTTATCTCCATACGTAATGTAAGTTACTGCTGAAATAAAATTTTCTTTTTACATTCAACGTGAACTATCAAAGCGGCACATTGTGTACGTATACAAACACCGCGTCAGATATTGATGTTTCCCATAGAGCAAAGTAAAGATTGTCCCGATGTTTGCCGCCATACATTGTAGGCGTGTTATTTGCGCGCCGTATCACTACGCGAGTATATAACATTTCCTAAATCCAACCTGGATCACGCAAATAGAAAATGTATTCAATACAAGACGGCACTCCTAGGAAGTGACTTAGTTTTCATACATTATTAGGATTTACGTAATCGAGGTGAGTTTACGTACGTTTACTAGGTACTTTGAGTACCAGTGGCGCAGGGTCATAATAACACAATTCTCATCGGTTTGTTAAAAAATAAATAAACAATACACTTTTTTTCAAACAGCGAACTTCTAGTAAAGCTGCAGGCTAAAGGAGATTGTGAAAGAATGGGATATACAAAGCGAGCGTAAAAGAAGAAAATGCATGAAGAAGGTGATGGATATGAATGAATTGAAAGAGGTATGTAAGGATAGGAAGAAATGGAGGCAGCTCTGCAGAGGCTCTGGCAACCCGTAACGGAATGGTGACAGAGTTACAGTTTACAGTTTACAGATATGGAATATCCAGAGTCAAAATAAAAGAAGAGCTTGTATGAAGAAGGTTATGACTCTGGAGGAAATGAAAGAAGTATGTAAGGATAGAAAGAAATGGCGGTTGATCTGTGATGTTGGCGGCTAGGGTTTGTTAAAGTAAAATTGGTTTTATGATTTAGTTTTTTATGTCCATGTATATATTGTTATTTATTGATTTTAAAAAATGTAATTTGTCATGTATGTTCCTTGGCTTATAGGTTGTTATGCGGCTGACCACCCATACTGTAAAAAATTGGTTCACTTTGCCAATGTCACCCCTGTTTCAGGGAAAGACGGCAAGAGTTGCAAGGCTTATGTTCATTTGAGATTGGGTTTTTATATTGTAGGTCCACATGCGGCATGTGTTAGCGCGAAATTATACATGTCTGCTTGTGGGAATGCATTTAATATAAATCTTAAATGATATATATCTTTGCAGCTTAGATTAGATTAGTTACAGACTGACGAACTCTCCTGAATCTTGCTTCCTGATGCGATCACCGGCTTGTAGTTCCGACAAACTATGGTATCTGAGGGGAACAGTCGGAGGCGCGGGGAGGAGTCCTTTGACGCGATGACTCGCGTAAAAATAATCGCAATAAGCCGGTCCTACACCGGGTTACTCTTTTCAAGTAGAAGCCGTGAGTGAGAATTTTTTTAAAAGTTTACATATTTATGCAAATACAAAATATTTTTTCATAAAAAAAAAATGATGTAGGTAAGTACTAGATGAATATATATTTTTTGAAAGATTAACTTAATTGATAAAATAAAATATGAAATTAATAAATGGTAATTTTTCGTGAATGAAGTACGTTTTTATTTTACATTTATTTCAGATACTCACTCTTTTGATAGTTTCCTTATTTTTTTACGGTGCTAATCTTAGAAATTTTAGTCGTCCGTTGAGCCCACGCTTTGACAAAAACTGATGATGCATTTGTAGAAGACCTGTCAATACAAGATGGCCGCAAGTGAACCGGTAAATAGCCTTCATACTAATATTGGTAAGGGGTTGGTGGTTTACACAGTGAAAGTCCATTGTATATTAATTAAATAGACAAAGTTTTAATTCACTTTTATAATCCTTTACAATCTTGACAATCTATCCTGATGATGCCTTGTAGGCGAAAGTGCTTGACATAAATAAAGAATTACAAAAGTGAATTAAAACTTTGTCTATTTAATTAATATTCATACAAATATTACCTAAATTCGGTAGGTAAGAATGCCCATGGTGATGAGACTTCCAGGCCAGGCATCATTAGTTTGTCAAAGCGTGGGCTCAACGGACGACCAAAATGTCTCAGAATAGCACTGATTTCACGTCTTGTATGAAAATTGAAAGATACGTTTTTCAAATATATTTTAGTCGAGCAAGTTTTAGAAATCATATTTTATTTTTCCTCTTGGAATATTTATGTTTGATGGTTTTCTTTTTCACACTCGATTTAACTTCTGAAAAAAATCACCCTTCGCCACTGTGGGGTATAGACATTCGCCTTTTTCTATCTGACTCCTCGCGCGCTTTTGAAAAGCCAGTCCCCTGACATATACACAGACCCTAACCCTACGTAGGCTGTATAGAGTCGCGGACTCCCTAACCCTACGTAGGCTGTATAGAGTCGCGGACTCCCTAACCCTACGTAGGCTGTATAGAGTCGCGGACTCCCTAACCCTACGTAGGCTGTATAGAGTCGCGGACTCCCTAACCCTACGTAGACTGTATAGAGTCGCGGACTCCCTAACCCTACGTAGGCTGTATAGAGTCGCGGACTCCCTAACCCTACGTAGGCTGTATAGAGTCGCGGACTCCCTAACCCTACGTAGGCTGTATAGAGTCGCGGACTCCCTAACCCTACGTAGGCTGTATAGAGTCGCGGACTCCCTAACCCTACGTAGGCTGTATAGAGTCGCGGACTCCCTAACCCTACGTAGGCTGTATAGAGTCGCGGACTCCCTAACCCTACGTAGGCTGTATAGAGTCGCGGACTCCCTAACCCTACGTAGGCTGTATAGAGTCGCGGACTCCCTAACCCTACGTAGGCTGTATAGAGTCGCGGACTCCCTAACCCTACGTAGGCTGTATAGAGTCGCGGACTCCCTAACCCTACGTAGGCTGTATAGAGTCGCGGACTATTCAAATGAATTTTCAATAATACGGGGCTGAGTTAATGCTTGCGTAAGAGACCTTGAAGTCGGCTCACCATGAGGCAAAGATTTTATCCGGTACGCTAAAAACACGCTTCTAAGCTACACTAAAGTTTAACTTCTTGCCGCGTTTGATTTGAAGGGTATTATTTAAGTTTTATTTTTACAGCTTAGGGTGCCGGCCTTACTCCAACTACTTCAGCTTAAGTGGGAGCTGGTACTCAATTCATGTGAAGGCTAAGTAAACGTCATCCGTTTTGAAATAAACACCGAAACGAGAAAACATTACTGATTGGAAACCGGGCTCTCGGCATGGAATGCAAGCACTCTACCAACTGAGCTACATTATCGACCGGACAAAAAAAAATAATTACGGAAAATACAACAATGTACTGATTGAACCGATCTATAATCTAAGTTTTTTTCTTTAAAGAAATAAATTTGTGAAGAGAAATGCAATTCACCAACCTATTCTGCCTGGCCAGAAACAGGTAATAATATCATAAATTAATTATAAATCATTGTTTATTTTAATGCACTATCAATCAATAATTACCCAATGACATATGTTAAACCAGGGTCAAAGTTATGGTCAAATGACCCAGGCGCGGATTGAACCAACGTTATTCTTTTCCAAATACGCTAGAAAGATCAGCCCACTTGGCTCGCTCGGCCATGGCACCGACTTGCGAGCACCGAGATGCAGATATATAAAGCTCATATCAAATGCATGCCCACAAACAAACACGTGTAGTTCGCGCTTACAAAGCTGAATGTTTAGGTACCTCAAATGAACATAAACTCTACAAATTTGGCCGACCTTCCTGACACATAGGGGACATTGGCAAAGTGAACCATTTTTTACAGTATGGGTGGTCAGTCTTATTCCGACCCGATAAAAAACAAAAAAAAGTGATCATATTTAGATGACTTATTTGCTGAACGGTGTTTCTTATAAATCCCCCCTCAAGCAGACAAGGTTAAATTAGCCATGTCGATCACCAAACTTAGATAAAAGTGGCACTAAAAGAAGAACAATAAGACGCGGATTCAATATCCACTCATTTGCAAGCGACCATACCTTGTTGAAAGCACCGGTTGTCGTCCGATCAGCGAAGTTAAGCAACTTTGGGCGCGGATAGTACCTGGGTGGGTGACCGCTTGGGAACACCGCTTGTCGTTGGCATTTCTTGGACCGGTCCGTAGTACAGTGACAACATTTCGGGCTCGTAAATGGAAGGTTGTGGATTCGAATCCCGGTGGAGCACAAAAAATATACCATTCATATTTTCAAATACGCTCTTCGCTGGGTGAAAAATTCATATTCCTTTACCAAAGACCGGTCACTAAAGGTCTATCCAGCCTTCAAGCAACTGGATCTTGCTTGAGTATTGGCGCTTTGTGGTGACGACCAAGCTCGTAAACAACACCTCTGCGGCACTACAACAAGTGCCATAGACCCCTAGAGTCTCTGAAATCTATGGAGTCTTCTGCACAGGATTTCTTAAAAAAAAACAGTAAGTGAATAATATGCTCTTCGCTGCGTTGAAAAATTCATAAAACCTTTAACAAAGACCGGCCACTACAGGTCCATCCAGCCTTACAGCAACTGGGTCTCGCTTGAGACTTGGCGCTTTGTAAGCTCGTAAGCACCTCTGGGGCACTACAATAAGTGTCATATACCCCTAGAGCCTCCCGCACAGGATTTATTAAAAAACAAAAAATAGAGTAGAACGTAATGTATGGGGTCACTAGCCGTATAGACTGAGGGTCCCACTAAAGTTCCGAGCCATATCGATCAGGGTCCGTAGCATGGAAGGGATTATCCCTAATATGATATGATGTTGCCAAAATAATAAATAACATGTTCTACAACATAAAATATAGTGTCGCTTGGTAGAGCGCTTGCGTTCAATGCAGGAAGGTTCGCTCCCCACCACGGGTGTCAGAAATGGAACGGGAACGTCGGCAAAAGTTGCAGGGCTAATGTTCTTATGAGGATTTGATTTTAATTTGTAAGTACACATGCAGCATTTTTAAGCGCGAATTTACACGTGTTTGTTTGTGGGCATGCATTTGATATGAGCTTTAAATGTTAATATATCCTTGCAAATTAGACTATAGATTATTTAAAGGTAGCTCAGTAACTATAAATATGTCCGTAGTCTAGTGGTTAACCCTTCTGACTCGTAAATAGTTGTGGGTTCGAATACCGGCGGAGCACAAAAAATATACCTGTTATCTTTTCAAATATGCTCTTCGCTGGGTGAAAAATTCATATAACTTTACCAAAGACCGGTCTCTAAAGATCCATCCAGCCTTACAGCAACTGGATCTTGCTTGAAAATTGGCGCTTTCTACAGCGACGACCAAGCTCCCAGAGGGCTCTTGAGGGGTGATTCACACAAAAACAGCGTTCACCAAATAAATCATCCTAATATTATTATTTATCATTTCCGAAATTGCGAATGAATGGAATATCCAGAGTCATAATAAAAGGAGAGTCTGTATGAAGAAGGTTATGACTCTGGAGGAAATGAAAGAAGTGTGTAAGGACAGAAAGAAATGGCGGCTAATCTGTGATGTTGGCGGCTAGGATTTTGTACATTGAAATTTGTTGTGGTTTTTTGTTAGTTTTTGATGTCCATTCATGTTATAATTTGTTAATTTTAAAAATGTAATTTGTTGTGTATGTTCCTTGACTTATAAATTGGTGTGCGGCCAGCCACACATGCTGTAGAGAATGTTTCACTTTGCCAATGTCACCCCTGCTTCAGGGAAGGTCGGCAGGAGTTGCAGGGTGTATGTTTATTTGAGATTCGGGTTTTTTTATATTGTAGGACTACATGTGGCATGTTTAAGCGCGAACTTAAATATGTCTGTTTTGTGAAAATGCATATGATGTGAATCTCTAATTTCACTTATATTTTGCAACTTAGATTAGATTGTTATTAATTTATATCCTAACCTGTATATTTCTTTGTTTCAGGTAAGTGCTGCATTGTATTTTAGCCTGCATGAACCCAATATATGTAAGTACAATTCAATTTAGAAAAATAACTTGTCATTTGTGTTCCGGGTTTTGCGCGTGTTTCATCCCTTTTCTCCTTACTGAATGAATGATGATAGAAAGTTAAAAGTAAAAAGAGGTAAAGGACGACCGAGAAAAGTATGAAGTGATCAGATTGAGGAGGTTGTGAAAGAATGGGGTAGACAGAGTGAGCGTAAAAGAAGAAAATGCATGAAAACGGTGGGAATCTAGTTATTTTTCAAAATAAACAAACTTACCTTATATTCCATAGAAGCTTCAGGCGGCAACTTTTGACGCAATATGAACACTACAATTTGATTAATAATTGTTGTTATTTAAAAAAATACGGCTTTTAAAACTTTTTATTTTTATTCAATATCTTAATAGTAGACCTAACAAAAAATAGGGAAAAATTGGAGATATCGCTTCAAAAGAAATGATGGGTGCACATCTTCTTGCTTAGCATTTACAGATGACCTAACAATTTTGACCAAAAAAAACAAACCATTGCAAACTTTTACTCAAAAAAGTTGAACAGTTTTGTGAATGGACACAAGGTATGCAACTTAAGCCCTCAAAATGCTGCTGTATATCTCTGGCAAGAAGAGGAACTAAATTTGGACCCATTGATCCAGAGCTACATGTAAACAATGTGTAAATAGGTACAATAGAGAGAGACAAGCGCTTCAAATTTCTGGGAAAATATATTGATTACAGAGGCAAAGAACATGCGGTAAACGAAATTATAGAGCGTTTCAAAGTTACCATGGACAGAATAGATAAAATTCATATGTCAGGGATAAGGAAAGCGTGGATTTACGATAACTATATCATTAACCAACTAACGTGGCCATTCCTGATTTATAGTTTTAACAAAGACAGTTTAGGTATCCTGGACAGCGTAACTACTAGATACCTGAAACAATGGACGCGACTCGCAAAGCCTGCAGACCCCGCCACATTCTACAGATCGAGAGAAAACTTTGGTTTGGGATGGAAAAGACCATCTTTCGTACATGCACAACACCGCATTACAAAGCACCATATTCTTGAAAACTCCAAAGACCCAAGTGTCATAGAATGTTGGTCCAAAGATCCCCAAATGTTAGAGCTCAAAAATAGAGCAGAATTTCACCACAAATACCTAACCGGTGTAAGCACTAACAGAAGAGGTCTGGGATGGCAAAAGGTGGAATCGGAGAAAGCCCATATGAAGGCTCTAGTAAAGCATGACTCTGACTCTAAATACAGGCTTCATGCGTTAAACCTTGAGATGCAGCATGACTGGATCACTGTTGGTGAAATGTGTCTTCCACCAGCACTACACTGGAAGATACTAATATACAATTGGTCTCCTGAAATGCTACGATTTTACTTAAATGCATTTCAAAACACGCTCCCTGACCCTGGAAACCTAAAACGATGGGGTAAAAATACAACTGCTTCCTGTGATCTCTGTGCCATTGACAAATGCACAGCAAGACATATTCTAACAGGGTGCAAAGTGGCCCTTGAAAATGGCAGATATACCTACAGACACGACAGGGTACTGGAAATACTAAGGGAGAGTATAAGCCTAACAATTTCCAGAGCAAACAAAGGTTTGACAAGAGAATCCATTGAAAAAATAAAATTTGTTAAGCCTGGAGAAAAGGGAGAGCGAAGGGCCAGGACCCAGACTTCCATTATAAAAAAGGCAAAGGACTGGAGGCTTGTGATGGATTCCACCACAGGACGATACATTTTCCCAGGAGAACTATGCACTACGGCTTTGAGACCCGACATAGTTTTATACTCAAATGAACTAAAGCAAGTACTCTTGGTTGAATTGACGGTGCCGTGGGAGATGAACATCCCTAAGGACCATGCCTACACACTAAATAGGTATAAAGGACTAGTGGATGAAATCACAAAGAATGGATATATCACAAGATTGTATGCAGTGGAGGTGGGAGCGAGAGGACTGCCAGCCAAATCGGTATCTACTTTCCTTAAGGATCTGGGACTGAATAGATCCCAAATAAATGGATTTCTGGAAATACTAACAAAAGCGGCCATCTCGGGATCATACCACATTTGGTTGCGAAGATCTGAGAGCCAAGACACCTCTGGACATGCAATGTAGTTAACCGGACTTACATATTGGAAGGAAGGATGAGTTGGGAGGAATTGGGAACGTTGTCATGACAAAAGGATCCTTAACCAACCAGAGACAGGTCGTAAGTCCTGTGACTCCCATCTCATCCTGACTCCGTGCGGCGGGCCTGAGTTTGGGTCTTGGATTTTCAAAATTAGAGACCTGACTCGGTGAGACCGTGGATGCTCAGCTATTTCACAAAAAAAATCACAAACAATGTTCACGCCAAAGCGCCATCTTTCGATCATTCCTCAAATTAACCTCCTTATCCTGGAACTTCACCATTATTATCCAAAATCTGTTTTACCGACCCACATATTGCCACTTGCATTTTGACCTTGGAGCAAGAAGGTTGTCGGTAAAGACTTCGTGGGTGAAATTCGAAAACGTCGTGAATTTAACCGTTGTGCAGTCCATAGCAAGTTTGGACATTTGTGTGTGTTTTGTGTCCTCAAGAGCCGTGTGGTTTGAGCGCGCCTTTTGGACAACGGGAGCCGACTGCAGTCGATCCAAGCTGGATGACGGGAGACACGAGGTAGGTGGCAAATTCCTTGGGTCCTTCCTTCCTTTTGTCCCGATCGAGAGTTTGGAGCAGTTGCGCCCCCAATCGTCGTCGTCGAGACTCCTCAGATCATTTCTCGCATTGAGGAGCCCTCGAAAGTAATTAAGATACTCAAATAAGAAACATCGGCGCAGTGGCGTGCGTGAGATTCGCTCGCGCGTGCTGCTGCTGTGCGTGCTGTAATAAAAATAAGAGTTGTTTTGATTTGCGAATTTATTTTGACGTTTGTTTACATAATATTCAAGGTCAAGGGAATAGTGTCATTCATAACTGAGTTTTTGTTTACACTTATTGTTTTTTATTCTTCTTTTTCTTCTTTTTGATACTTTGGATACTTAATATATTCTTTCAAATATGGCTAAAAAAGAAGATCAAGAATATGCTGTTCAGCTTTTACAAAGCAAACTGACGGCCATTTACGGGAGAATTCAGAGTATATTCGATCAAAGTAGGAATTTAAATAATGATCCTGTAAAAATTGATGACTTTTTGGCTAACAGTTTTACAATCGATATTCTACGTGCCGATTTCATAAACACTATTGATGAACGAAATAAACTGCTGTCGGTTTCTGCGGAGAGTGTTCCCAATTATAATTCTCTAATGTCAGTTGAAGAGTTATATACAAAAATAAAGTTCCGGGTTAATCAATTACAAACGATTAGTCCAGCTGTCGAAAAATCGGGAACTGCAAAGAAGAGATTCAATTTGCCGAAACTGGAGTTATGTAGTTTTAATGGGGAAATAGAATCGTGGCCATTATTTTATGAATCATTTCGAACTGTAGTTCATGAAAATGAGGATCTCTCTGATAGTGAGAGAATTCAATATTTGATTGGGAAACTTTCTGGAAAAGCTCTAAACCTTTGTCATGGGATTGTACCATCGGCAGAAAACTATGTAGTATTGTGGAAAGCGCTTATTGATAAATACAATGATAAAAGGATGTTGGCTACTTCGTATCTAGAGAAACTGTTCAAACTACCTAGCGTAGATCGTGTTGAACAGTCACCCTCAAGTTTAGAAACTTTTATAGATGCTTTCTCGTCAAACGTCGCGGCATTGAAGCAGTTACAAATTGAAAACTTGGAGGATTTTTTGCTTATTTATATTGGAAGCAAGAAGATTGGCTTCGAGACAGTGAAATCTTTTGAGTCAGAATGGAGCCAAAATTTAGGCGGTCGTATGCCTAAATGTATAGATTTCATAGAGTTCGTTAGAAAGCAAGCACAGATACTGCAGCGTTCTCGTCAAACATTGGGTTTGACAGATCACACGCAGCCTCGTAAAGGTTCATTGTCATCGTCTTCTGTTTCACGTTCGTATAAAGCCAACAATGTGAAATCATTTGTGAGTATTCGAGAATCGATAAAATGTTTTTTGTGTGGCCTTAAAGATCATGGACGATTGTCAGAGTGTCCAAAGTTTAAGAAAATGAATGTTTATTGTAGATTTAACGTCGTAAAAGCAAATAAATTATGCATAAAATGTTTAGAGTCAGGACATATGATGCGCGGGTGCAGCAAAGATATTAAATGCACAGTGTGTGCACGCCATCATAATACTCTATTGCATTTTAAGGGCGCTAGCACGCCAGTAAAGGCGACTGGTGCTAACGTCGAAGGAAATGTTGCGTTGGAGTCGCCAACCAGCAATCCTGTATCGGTGGCATTGTGCTCTGTTGGAGAGCGCAAGATCGGGTCGGACTCGGATCCATTTTCATCTGTACTTTTGGGTACGGCAAAGTGTACTGCTAAGAATGAAAATGGACATGTCAAAGTTATTCGGGCAATAATTGATAGCGCTTCACAGCGTGATTTCATCACGGTGGAGTGCGCTAAGTCGTTGGCTTTGCCTATTGTAGCCACTAAAAATAAATTTGTTTCTGGAGTGGGAAATAGTCAAAGCAAAATAAAGGGCGTCACATCTTTGACAATTCGATCAAGGATTGACGAAACATTTGAGCTTGAAATCGAACCGTTGGTTGTAGACACCATAACAAATAAGTTGCCAACTGCGAAAATTGATAGATCACAATTGACCTATTTCGAGGGAATCCCATTTGCGGATAATGAATATGATATACCAGCAAAGGTAGATGTCATTTTGGGAGCTGACATTTTTGCAAGAATCCTACGTGCTAAAACGGTATCGAGATCTGCCGGGGAGCCAGTAGCAGTAGAAACTGCACTCGGCTTTATAATAGTAGGAAAGGCTCCAGCCATAGAGAAAGTAGCAAACGAGGTGGAAGCCTTTCACTTGGTAGACACGCTTCCCTCCAATTCCTTAGAGTTCTTTAAATTAGAAGAGGTTCCCCAGATGCCGCATTCGGAAGCGGCAGAAAACTTGATTATACAGAATGTACAATCTCGGCATTTTGGAAATGAAATTAAATTGTTGAATTTCAGAAAACAAGAGAAACCCGCTTTTAGAAGGTTGAGAGCCTTCCTGAAAGATGGGGCTATAAGAGTATGTGGACGATTATCAAATGCAAATATAAAATATGATAAGCATCATCCAATACTTTTACCTCGTCGCGATCATGTGGTCCATCTTATGATTGATCATTGGCATCGAAGAAATCTGCAGACGGGAAATGAGTTCCCCTTGATGGCAGATTTTCCGGAGTTTCGAGTGAGAGAAGCCAAGGCCTTCTGTCATACCGGAGTAGATTATGCAGGCCCTCTGGCTATTATCACTTATTGGCGCCGAGGCGTCCGAAGTATTAAGGCATACATATGTCTATTCGTTGGTCTTGTAACAAAGGCTGTCCATTTGGAATTGGCCCCTGATCTTAGTGCCAATGCTTTTTTGAGTGCATTGAAACGATTCATTTCCCGGCGCGGACCAGTATGCGTTATATATTCCGACCGAGGTACTAATTTTGTTGGAGCCAAATCCTCATTAGATGCTATTTATAAAATGTTGGATTCAAAGGAATTCAACGAACGATTTGCACATGAACTTCAAGAGCATCGTATTGAGTTTTGTTTCAATGTAGCCGCCGCTCCTCATTTTGGAGGTATTTGGGAGGCTGGAGTACGATGCGTGAAGTCTCATTTAGCAAAGGTAGTCGGATTGCAGCTGTTAACTTACGAGGAGATGTTGACGGTGCTCGTGCAAATTGAAAGCATACTCAACTCCCGTCCATTGACAGTGTTGAGTGGAGATCCGGCTGAGCCATTAGCTCTGACGCCGGCTCATTTTCTGACTTTAACTCCATTAAAGTCCTTACCTGCGGCACCCATCACTGATGGAGGCACAAGCTTGGTCAGAAGAAAAGAAGTGTGCGACCAGTTAGTGCAGTCGTTTTGGAAGCGGTGGAGAACGGAATACCTGAACACCCTTCAGGTGAGAAAGAAATGGGATAAAGACCATAAATCGATAGAAAAGGGCTCCATCGTAATATTGGATAATGGAACGGGCGCACCGCTGAACTGGCCAATAGGTTTTGTTCAGGAGGTTTTCCCGGGTAAGGATGGAGTTGTTCGAGTAGTAGAGGTGCGAACAAAATTCGGTACATATCGTAGACCGGTAGTTAAAGTCTATCCTCTACCAACTCAATAGATTGTTTTTTGATATGGTTTTTGCTATTTTTTATTTTTGATTTTCGTTTATTTTCGTCGTTTTCTTTGTTTGATATACGTTAAGCTACTTGTAAATATTTTCGATTCGTTGATTTAGGTTTAGATATTACAGTCCACTTGTTTCGTGTCGATATAAGTATAGTTGCAAATAGATTCGGCATCTATCTTAAATTTTTCGTTTTCGTTTTGTAATAGGTAGTTGTGAGTAGGTAAATCAGAATCGAGGGCTGCTTGATGCGGGTGGTGGTGTGGGGTGTTGAGGCAGGGATGAGCAATGTTTGAAAGAAGGGGTTCTTTCAAGCCCGGGGGGATGTTCACGCCAAAGCGCCATCTTTCGATCATTCCTCAAATTAACCTCCTTATCCTGGAACTTCACCATTATTATCCAAAATCTGTTTTACCGACCCACATATTGCCACTTGCATTTTGACCTTGGAGCAAGAAGGTTGTCGGTAAAGACTTCGTGGGTGAAATTCGAAAACGTCGTGAATTTAACCGTTGTGCAGTCCATAGCAAGTTTGGACATTTGTGTGTGTTTTGTGTCCTCAAGAGCCGTGTGGTTTGAGCGCGCCTTTTGGACAACGGGAGCCGACTGCAGTCGATCCAAGCTGGATGACGGGAGACACGAGGTAGGTGGCAAATTCCTTGGGTCCTTCCTTCCTTTTGTCCCGATCGAGAGTTTGGAGCAGTTGCGCCCCCAATCGTCGTCGTCGAGACTCCTCAGATCATTTCTCGCATTGAGGAGCCCTCGAAAGTAATTAAGATACTCAAATAAGAAACATCGGCGCAGTGGCGTGCGTGAGATTCGCTCGCGCGTGCTGCGTGCGCATCCATCTTCCATTACGTTTTCAGTGACACATCAATATTGGACAGGACGTAAACCACGTGTTCAAAACATGCCGACTATATTAATCAATTCATTGTTAATTCATTAAAAATGTTAAGAAAATAAATAAGTATATTTTGAATTGTTTGTGTATTAACACTGTGAAAATTCATATTCAATAATATTTTATTTATATTTTGTATTGTTTGTGTATTAACACTGTGAAAATTCATTTTGTTTCAATTTATAATTTTTGGATGAAATTTTTCAAGCAAAACACTGTTTATTTTCACTATAGACTTTATTTAAAAGATTAAAATCTTTAAAACAAAATTACGAACGTTTTCGACCTAGAAGGTCATCATCAGGTATGTATATTTTATTTATTTAATTGAAGGATTCAAATCAAAACACTGTTTTATATTTTCACTATTATAAAAAATAATCATTATAGTGAAAATATAAAACAGTGTTTTGATTTGAATCCTTCAATTAAATAAATGAAATATTATTAAATAAATAAATGTTTATTTTTATGGTAGCTTGAATATTCATTTACAATACAGAAAAATATGAGCATAATATAATAAGCTAAATATTTCATTTGAATGTAATAATAAATAAGTAACAATTATTATGTAAAGAAATTGATTAAATTTGTACGAGGTATTTCATTCCAAAGTTTTTTTGCTAATGGCGATCGTGTGTGCTATTTACTTTAGAGAAAAAATAAATTAAAATCACATTCAATGTGTTTGGTGGATAAAATTTACATAGTTTTTGCTTAAAAAGAACTGTTTTTATTTATATATATAAACATTTTTGAGTGTTTTTAGGCTTTCATAGCCGGCTTCAGATGATAATGATAAGGATGCTGAATCCATCTTTCCGGGCTTGTAGACCATGGCCCAATATTTCTTCTGTAGGCTCCTTTTTTTGCTTTTTTGATAGGCTGCTACGTTTTGTCAGTACATGTGACTGACTTCTTCAAGGCTCGTACTTAAAAACAATAACAAACAAAACAATTTAAGTACGAGCCTTGAAGAAGTCAGTCACATGTACTGACGAAACGTAGCAGCCTATCAAAAAAGCAAAAAAAGGAGCCTACAGAAGAAATATTGGGCCATGGTCTACAAGCCCGGAAAGATGGATTCAGCATCTTTATCATTATGAACATTTTTGCTTACACAATATGATATTTGATTTAAAAATAAGTTTTTGATGGAAAAAATATTTTCCGGGCACGCGTGTGAACCTTGTCTGTTTCCCATTTGTTATAAAAATAATCTATCAAGTAAATGTATGATATCCTTGTGTTTTTTGTGTGTTGGTGATAATGATATACAATATGATTTAAAATAATATTGATATTCTTTTATACAGTTTATTGTTTTTAAAAATAATTTCATTGAATAAAATCAAATTGTTTTGTGCACGGACAATCCAAATTTGAGTTTTTCCTCAACGATTTAATGTCACACATCTATGTATAGAAATTATCAATCTAATGGGGCTTCCACACGCTTGCCAACCCATCTCAAGTCAAGCGCACAGTGTGTCGTCTAGAACATGCTAGCTGGACAAAATTTTGTCTAATGGACTCATTTTGTCCAGCTAGCATGTTCTAGACGACACACTGTGCGCTTGGCTACAAGGCAAGCGCACAGTGTGTCGTCTAGAACATGCTAGCTGGACAAAATTAGTCCATTAGACAAATTTTTGTCCAGCTAGCATGTTCTAGACGACACACTGTGCGCTTGACTTGTGAATGGTTGGCAAGCGTGTGGACGCCCCATAAAACAAAAGAAAAGCTTACCTCTAAAGTCGAGCCTTGTCACATCACAACTGTTGTGCCCATTTTAAATGTGCAGACTCCACTTTAAGGAAGTGATCGCAAAATTAAAACGAGTTGAAGGTGTAAAATGGGTTTTGATATCTGTAAGAAGTCACACTATGTTTGTAACTCAGTTGCGTTTTTTTTAAGTGGCACATACCTGTTCTCTTTTATTTATTTTTTCGATTCCTTGACTTCGGCTTCCTAGTTCGTTGAAAAGAAATGCATTAGTGAAAAATCATGAACAATTGTTCAATAAAGTAGTGCGAGAGGATCTTCTGTCATATCTTGGGATGAGGAGTCTGAAACAGAGGAGCACCAGCCATCCAGCAGAAATCCATGCTTGGGATAAGAACCTGACTGCTGATTGGGTGAGCTGTTTGTTTTTTGGTTACACTGGGGTTTTTAAAATTAGAATTTTGTATTCTGCATTTGCTCTAATGTGCTTACATATTATTATTTGTGATTTAAAAATGTAACTTCTTGTTTGTGTTCCTTGACTAATAGGTGTTATGTTTTGATTGAAAGGTATCTTCCAGGATACTTACATCCGGCTAGCTCTCATCAGCATCACTCTCAGGGCGTGGGGTTCCTTCTTTGGTGTTGCTTACTTATATCTTGGGAAGGTTGTATAGTAAAAGATGAGTTTAACATGAACAAAGTAGGGTTTATTTACTGTACTAATATGGGGGGAAAAAGGGGAAATAAGGAATTGGCCAGACCTACAGGTTGTCACCAGAACACTCCCTATTCCGTTGGCTGGAGTTCTAAACGGAAGGCCTGGGGCAGCGCCCCAGGCTAGCGGCGGTTCACGAGGCGGACGCCTCCGAGCGTGGGAGCCCCTGAGTGTGCGCTCCTATGCACTATGTCTCTGGTCCACAAGGCGGGTGCCTTGTTGGCAGGAAATCCAAGTAGATGGGGAGGAGGGAGCTCCACTGTAGTGCCCCCTCTTGCACCGCTTGGTGCTTGGTCGCTGACGTCTTAATCGGTTGGCATCTTGCCGGGAACTAACGAACGACGGCCTGATTAGTTCACACGGTGCAGTTCGGCCGTTTCCGTGACCGTTCGGCCCACAAACACACACTGCACACTGCACACTTCGGGATTGTTTTTTTATATTGTTACGAAATTAGGGTTCAATTGTCTTCAAATTAAAAATACACAGGTCTTCTTCAATAGTTATTTATTTTACACAGTTACAAAATTTATTTTCACACTACTTTCTCGATTATTCCATTGGTTTCGGTTCACTGATCAGATGGCTTCGATGTGTTTGTTAGTCGCTATGATACTGGCCCGCTCTGCAGGCCATTCGCACCTTTATACTCTTCAGAGCAGTATGATCCAGAACTAAAGTTGCTAGAAGGTTCCAGAGTAATTATTACTTCTCGATGTTTCACGTACTACCTAGACACAACCAAAATCCTACCTACCAATGCAATACAGTATTCCTATAATTATAACAAATACCTACTTAGCCTAGAGAATTCTACACTTATACATAATTATCGATCTTACCTACCAATACTTTTGAGGATTCTTATAACTATAACTATCCATACTTATTTCAATATTTATATTTACATAACACTACCCCCCACCTAGACTGTTTCGTCCCGGAACAGTCTTGACTCTGTGTAGGTAGGGGCATGCTGATCCACGTCGACACCCTGTGGTCAGGAAGAAGTGGCAGTCCACGGATTTCTCCCCACTGGCTCTCGGCTGCGCTTGCTCGCAGCACACCATGACGCTGATGCCGACTCCCGAGAACACTGCTTCAATCATACTCCGGATTATCCGCCAGTCTCGATTAGCGCGGCCGCCACCCATCTTCGGTATTGCCAGACGCGCCTGCTGATCCTCCAACATGTAGTCACGCAGCTCAACAAGGCCGTCCCACAATGCCTTGTAGTCCTCTTCCAGGTTGCTGGAATCCGGGACAACCAGGCAGTATGCTTGTTGACGCCCCTTCGGTAGTCTCAGAGCTCTTCCTTGCGGGCTGCTCGAGGGTTGCGGTTCTCCGAATTTGTATCGGAAGACCAGTGCAATTCCTCTAGACATATCTAGATCTTCCGGTACACTGCATGCCAGTGTGTGGTCCCTAGTGACCTCAAACAAGTCCTTGTGGACTTCTGTGGTCACTCCATGGCGAAACTTCTGCCCTGCCTTCGCGTTCTCCCAAAACGTCTCAAAGGCTGGTGATCTTTCGGATGCGACGCACTGTCGTACTTTTTGGGCTGGTTGGTCATCATTATCGCCTAGGTATGGTGAGAGGCGATTGTAGTGCACGACCCTTGGTTTTCCGTTTGGTCTCTTTTTTATGCGGTAGACCACATCGTTGATGCGCTCCAAGATCTCGTACGGCCCGTCCCAGGAACGCTGAAGTTTCGGACAGTATCCTTGGCGCCTCTTGGGGTCAAAAAGCCACACCCAGTCACCAGCTTTGTACCCCATGCTGTCAGCTCTGGTGTCATAGCGCTCCTTCATTTGATCGCTGGCTTCCCCGATGTTCATGCGGACCTGATCATGGATGTCATCCAGCCTCCTGCGAAGGTCTGTCACATAGTCTTCTCCGGCTAGGTCTTCACCTGGTTTGCAGCCAAATTTGAGATCACAAGGAAGTCGCATTTCTCGCCCAAACAGTATGCTGCTGGGAGTCTTCTTCGTCGTTTCCTGAACAGCCGACCGGTAAGCCAATAAGAACAAAGGCAGATGTCGGTCCCAGTCCCGCTGATGGCTGGACACTACTTTGGCTAAGTACCTCCCCACGGTACGGTTCATCCTTTCCACCATTCCATCAGACTGTGGATGTAGCGCAGTGGTCCTGGTCTTGTAGATCCCTAGCCGCTCACACATTTGCTGGAAGATAGCAGCTTCAAAGTTCCTTCCCTGATCAGAATGTAATTCCAGGGGTACGCCAAACCTGCTGATAAATTCGGTAACTAGAACTTCAGTCACGGTTACGGCCTCTTGGTTAGGGATTGAGTAAGCTTCCACCCACTTGCTGAAGTAATCCATCACCACCATGATGTACTTGTTACCCTTCTCAGTTGTAGGAAATGGGCCAGCTATGTCGATGGCAATTCTTTCAAAGGGGCTGCCAACATTGTACTGACGCATTGGTGCTCGCCTTTTCCTTTGCGGTCCATTGGCCGTTGCACAGGTTACACATTTTCGACACCAATCTTTGACGTCTTCGCTGCAGTTGATCCAGTAAAATCGCTCTTTCACTTTCTCCAGCGTCTTCTTAACGCCTAGATGTCCTCCAGAAGTTCCTCCATGCAGCAGTCCAAGGATTTCCGGTACTCGGCTCCTCGGAACGAGGGTTTGCTTTCTTCTAAGTGTGCCGTCTTCCTTCTCGATCTTTCGTTTCAGAAACCCTCCTTCTATCACTATGGCTCCCCATTGAGCCCAATAAGCCTTGACAGTTGGTGATAAGGGGGCGAGTTTTTCCCAGGTTGGCCTTTCTCCTTCTCGCGCCCATTCCATCACATACTTCAAGTCCGGATCATTCAGTTGGTCTTGCGCCAATTTTTCATCTTGCCAGTCCTCATCTTCGGTGGTCGTCCTTTGGACAATTGCTACCTTGTCCTCCATCTTGCTGCAATGTTTGCAGTCACTGGCGCATGGTCGTCTGGATAATGCATCCGCATTTCGATGAAGCGTGCCAGGTCTATGTTCGGAGTCATAATCATACTCCTGGAGCCTTTCAATCCATCTAGCCACTTGCCCTTCTGGGTTTTTGAATTTCAGAAGCCAAACCAGTGCAGCATGATCAGTCCGTAGTGTGAATTTTCTCCCGTACAAGTATTTGCGGAAGTGTTCCACTGATTTTATCACGGCAAGAAGCTCTCGTCTGGTCACGCAATAATTTCGTTCTGGCTTGGAAAGCACTTTACTGAAGTAACCCAGAACAGTCTCATGCCCATCCTGTATTTGGGAAAGGACGCCTCCTATCCCCACATTACTAGCGTCGGTATCCAGGATGAACTTTCCATCTTTTCGTGGGTAGCTCAAGATGGGGGCACTTGTTAATCTTCCCTTAAGCTCTTCAAATGCTTGTGCGCAGGAATCACTCCAATGGAAGCGAGTGTTTTCTTCCGTAAGCTTGGTGAGCGGTTTTGCAATGTCCGCAAATCTTGGCACAAACCTCCTGTAATAAGTGCACAGCCCCAGGAAACTCCTAGTTTCATGTTTGTCCTTCAGCACGGGCCAGTCTCTTACTGCCTTGATTTTGGCAGGGTCAACTTCAACTCCACGTTGAGAAACTATGTGTCCCAGATAATTTACTTGTTTCTTGAACAGGTTACACTTTTTCGGGTTGAGCTTCAGTCCAGCGTCTTGTAGTCGCCCGAAAACTTGCTCCAGATTTCTCAACTGATGGTTGAAGTCCTTTCCCAGGATGATTATGTCATCCAAGTATACCAGGCAGGTTTCCCATGATAGTCCTCGCAGCACATTCTCCATCAGCCTTTCAAACGTGGCGGGGGCATTGCATAAGCCAAATGGCATCACGGTGAACTGCCAAAGTCCAGATCCAGTCGAGAATGCAGTTTTCTCCTTATCTTTGGCATCCAATTCAACTTGCCAGTAGCCACTTTTCAGGTCCAATGTGGAAAAAATGGTGCATCCTGCCAATGTGTCCAAGGTGTCGTCAATCCTTGGCAGAGGGTAACTATCCTTTTTCGTAACATCGTTGAGCAGTCTGTAGTCCACACAAAATCTCGTGGTACCATCCTTCTTTTTCACCAGTACCACCGGGGATGTCCAAGGGCTACTTGATGGTTCTATGATGCCATCCTTGCTCATGTCTTTGATGATCTTGTCAGCTTCTTCCCGCTTTGCAAAGGGTAGTCTTCTTGGAGCCTGTTTTATTGGTCTCGCTTCTCCGGTGTCTATGCTATGTCGCACTACCTTGGTTCTTCCCAGACGGCCATTAGAGTCCTCGAAAATGTTCTGGTAGCGGCAGATCAAACTCCTCACTCTCCGTTTGTTTTCCTCGGTTAGACCTTGGGAAGCGTCGTGGACCAGGGCTTCCAATTGTGTTGACAATTTGTTTCCTTCGCATGACATGTTTGTCATCTGTTGCACAATGGAAGTTATCCTCTCACATCTGCCCAAAACAAAACCTTCATTCATTTTAACTGGGTAGCTGTTCACATTCATGATCTTGACAGGAATGGTCTCCTTTGCGCGAATCACTGTTCTTGCCACCATGACTCCTTTGTTAACATTGTCCATGTTCTCCGGTTCTATCATACAGATTTGGTCATTTGTACTACTGGAATCCAGGCGGGCACTCACTATCATCTCGGATCGCCCCTTCACTTCGGTATTCTTGGCTAGGATAACACGTGCAGCCAGTTCTTTCCGTCTTTGCAGGATGACTTCTTCATTTCCAATTTTAATGGACCCTTTCTTTAAATTTAAACTGCACCCAAATCTGTCCAGTATGTCCATTCCCAATATAACGTCTTCTTCAATGTTGGCCACCAACGTCCGATGATCAAAAGTGGTGCTGCCAATTTGGAAGGTGGCAATCGTCTCCCCATACACCTGTGCTGACTCTCCCGTGGCGGTGTGCAGAGACCACTTTGTTGGTGCAATCTGCTTACCTCGTGCCACTATGTCGCGTCTCAGAATTGTCCTGGTTGCTCCCGTGTCCACCAGTAGTTCACGAGTTACTCCATCTATTATGCCATTGATAAAAATGCTGCTGGCTTTTCCTCTCACGGTTGCGACAGTAGCAGCAGATTTCAGGGCCTCTCCAGCGTGGGTCAACGGTTGCCCCTTCCCATTAACCCTTTCTAGTTTTCCGCAGCCTGTTTTCTGGGTTTCTGAGGCTTGGGACACTTGGTGCTAAGGTGGCCCAGCTGTCCGCAGTTCCAGCAGCGTGGGTCTCGTCTTCGAGGTCTCAGACGTTCCAGCACTTTTTCAATTAGCTCCTCGGTTGTAGGTAGCTTGACCTCCTCTGCCTCGACTGCACGAACCCTGGCGTGGCCCCTGATGGACTGTTTGACAGCCTCAAACTCGAGAGCTTGGCTGAGCGCCTCGTTCAAAGCCTTGGGATGGGCCAGTTTTACGGCTTGTTGCGTCTCCCATTCCCGCAATCCATTTAGGAACTTGTCCACTGCCAAGCTCTCACAGATGTCGTCGGAGGCTGTCGGGTAAGCGTCTCGTACCAGGCGGGCGATGTCCATTTCAAACTCCTGGAGGCTCTCGTTGGGCTTCTGCACCCTTGTGTTCAGCTGCGACTTGTACAGCTGCTCCAGGCACTTGTGGCCATAGCGCATATCCAAGCGCTGCTTCAGCTGCCCAAAGTCACCACGGTTGTCCAGGGGTATGGCCTGCAGAACCCTGAGAGCGTCTCCTCGGAGCGACAGGCTGAGAACCGAAGCCTTCTTCTGCTGGCTCCAGGCTCCCATCATGGCAGCCGTCTCAAAGAGGGTCAAGTATTCCTCCCACGACGTCTTCCCGTCGAAGGTTGGGAGGTTGTGCTTTGCTAGGGAAGGGTCATCATCCCCTCTTGTGACCCTGGTTGGAGTTGAGCATCCCTGGTCGGTCTCGTCGTGAAGGCCGCCTTTGGGGGAGATTCTGGTGGACTCTATCTGGCACTTGTCAGCCAGCTCGGCACGCAGACGGTCCTCCAGGCTTGCCACACGGGCCTCAATCTCTGACATTGCTCGCGAGCTTTCTGCCACTTTCTTCTCCAGCACGGTCAGGTTGCTGGTCATCTTCTCCTCCAGCCCAGTCATCTTCTCCTCTAGCCCGGTCAGGTTGCTGGTCATCTTCTCCTCCATGGTTGCCAGGTCCTCCTTCATAGTCTTGGCGTTGTCAGCCATCTTCTCCTCCAGGGTCTTGGCGTTGTCAGCCATCTCCACTTTCAGTCCTGTCAGGTTACTGGTCATCTTCTCCTCCATGGTAGTGAGGCCTTCCTTCAAGTTTCCATTGATGCTGAGGTTCAGCTCCTCAAGGGCGCGGTCTCCCCCAGATGCCATGACAAAGTATGCCGGGTCTTCGCCTGACTGTTCTAGAGCTTCCATGAGGCGTGCTTGTAAGGCCGCCTTCCCTCCTGAGGTCTCCAGGTCCCTCTCCAGAAGCTCATTTTTAAGCTCAGTGACTTTGAGGTCCTTGATGTTCACTTTGGTTGCCATTTTTTTCAAAATTTACTTCAAAACAAAAATATTTTTAAATTTATTTAATACAAGTTTTGAGTTTTATATATATAGCTGTTTTGAATACGTACTTTAGCAAAATAATAATTTGTCTGATTACACTGATTGGTAGGTAGGTACTGTCTTTTAATATTTATTTTTAATTCACCAATATTTTTAACATAATAATGTCTGATAGTACATAATTATTTATTTCGTCTCAAGTCTTTCAAACACACAGGTAGGTACTTAATGTACATTCACACACTTGTAAACAAAGGATAGTTATTCAAAAACTTTTTTCTCGATGAATCTGGAACGTTCTTTTGTAATATTTTTCAAGATTTTTATTTATTTATTTTATTTTTTTAATCACACACAATAATAAAAAAACTATGGTCCAATTTGATGACTTTCTCAATGCGGTAAAATAGTCATTATGTTATGTCCAGAATTATGTTCCATATGATGTTCCAGAATTTATAAGCAACTTGCTTTTGCGTCTTTTCTTTTAACAAAAATTTATTTAAACACTTGTTTTCACAAAAGTCAGTTCACACAAAGTTCAATTTTGAATAAAGTTCATTTTAACACTATTTAATTTATTTTATTTATTTTTAGACAGAAGATCTTAATTTTTCTTGACAATTCCGCACCTGACGCCAATTGTTACGAAATTAGGGTTCAATTGTCTTCAAATTAAAAATACACAGGTCTTCTTCAATAGTTATTTATTTTACACAGTTACAAAATTTATTTTCACACTACTTTCTCGATTATTCCATTGGTTTCGGTTCACTGATCAGATGGCTTCGATGTGTTTGTTAGTCGCTATGATACTGGCCCGCTCTGCAGGCCATTCGCACCTTTATACTCTTCAGAGCAGTATGATCCAGAACTAAAGTTGCTAGAAGGTTCCAGAGTAATTATTACTTCTCGATGTTTCACGTACTACCTAGACACAACCAAAATCCTACCTACCAATGCAATACAGTATTCCTATAATTATAACAAATACCTACTTAGCCTAGAGAATTCTACACTTATACATAATTATCGATCTTACCTACCAATACTTTTGAGGATTCTTATAACTATAACTATCCATACTTATTTCAATATTTATATTTACATAACAATATGTTATTTTAAAATAACATAACATAGGTTAGTATGTGACTGACCACCCATGCTGTAGTAAATGGTTCTCTTTGCCAATGTCACCCTGTTTCAGGGAAGGTCGGCAAGAGTTGCAGGGTGTATGCTGATTTGAGGTTTTGATTTTTATGTTGTAGGTTCACATGTGACATGTACAAGCGCGAATTTGTACAAGTTTGCTTGTAAAAAATGCATATAATGTGAATCCCCAATGTTACATGTCTTTGCCGCTTGTATTAGATTAGATTACATTATCTGGATATATACTTGGATCGTGCCTTTTGCATTGCCTGTCCTGTGCTGTGGAATACTCCACCTCATGAGTTAGATCCGCAGAGAATTTATGTAGGTCGGGATTGAAAGCATGTTTGTTTCGGAGATGTTACAGTTAACTAGTGCCCTTGCAGTGATTCATCACAAAACAACGCTATAAATGAAATAAAAAGAGTAAAAATTATGAAAAAAGCAAGCTTGCTCATTGAATATTTATATCAGTTATGAAGGTTCTATAATCTATAAGGTTAAAAAAATAAATAACTAACAAACCGTTACCAAAATACAATAAAAAAAAAACATTTTTTATATTGTTGCGAACTTCGAGTACAGGCACTCGTACACTTATAGGTACATCAAAATGACTTCACACACCAATGCACGAAGTATAGAATCATCTAGAAGACCCTGGTAGTGTGCGTAAATATTCTGGTGATGGAATAGTCCAGAAATTGGGAGAATGATCTCTCCGCTCTAGTATATAAGGGGTCAAAATGGGAGGACAGAAGCAGTTGCAATAAAACCCTTTGCGTGATAACACATACACCAGTGACTCTCAAGTGTGAGGTATATTGTAAATTGTAAAAAAATAAATTGTGAACAATAAATTCCGGCATTTTAATTAAAAATAATCCAGTAAAGAACGTAACAATATGTTATAATATTTTTTTTGTGGCAACAACTATTACGTTGTAAATATTTTTTTTCCTTTGTAATTTAGGTAAATCATTAATAAACACGCCTAATTTTTTTCATTACTGTCACTCTTTTACTAAGACCATAAAGTTTAAGAAACAAAAAACGACGAGCGCTCTTAAGTTTATAATAAATTTAACATTCAACTACAGTTTTAATTGAAAAAAATGTCATCTAGGTACATGTATACTTAATGATGTGTCATTAGTGTTCATTAGAATGTTAATTGTAAAGCCTGTCCCCTCGCCTCGGCCACAGCGCTGAGAAGTTCTTCTCATAAATTATCTCAACTGTCCTAAGCGGTAAGGTGACCCTAAAATAAAAAAAATATATAGAATTAATGTCTCCCTATTAGAATGTGGAGGGCTCTTTATCACAACAACCCTAAGGAAAAAAAGTCTATATGATATTTAAAAAAAAAAGTAAATTATTTTTTTATGTCAGAATTGTACTAAACTGTACTGTAACTGTGTCCTGCCGCCGTTCCACTAGGGGTGGCACTTTTTTTCTGTCCTTGCAATACCTCTTTCATCTCTTCAACATTCATCACTTTCTTCATACATATGTACACTTCTCTTATTCTCACTCAGGTTCTATTCTTTCGCAATCTCACCTATTTGGTCTATCCATTTCTTCCTCGGTACCCCTAAGTAAAAACGGTAAAAATTGTACGAAATACTTAAACGTATTTAAATGCTTAGGGTTTCTTATACTACCTACCCTATATGTTTGTATTATGGGCAACCTTAAGTAAAAAAGGTGACCCTAAAATTACAAATACATTATTTAAATGATAAGGGTGTATCAAATATTCCTTGACATATTGGTTGGTATGAGGCTGACCATCCATACTGTAAAAAATGATTCACTTTGACAATGTCATCCCTATGTCTGAGAAGGTCGGCAAAAGTTGCAGGGTTTATGTTCATTTGAGGTTTGGATTTTATTTATAAGTACACATTCAGCATTTGTAAACACGAACTACACGTGTTTTTTTGTGGGCATGCATTTGATATGACCTTTAAATATTAATATATCTTTGCAACATACATAGATTAAATATAATAGATTATAGGTTAGGCTAGAATAACGTGCATGTTTTAAAGTGAAAATAATGATCCAATGAAACATTTTACGAATACAAGATTTGTTTCATCATTTGCATCAGTGTTTTTTTTTAAATACTCATAGGGTCAGTATTAAGGACTACCCTAAGCGAAGAAAGATGACCCTAAATTTTATACATCTTTGAAATAATTATTCTTCATTTGAGTGTTAGGGTAGCTTTGCTACTTAGGGTTCTGTGTAATGCCGACCCTAAGTGTGGCAGTTATCACTCCTTTCCTCGTCCATTATCTGGCGCAGAGCTGTAAACACAACTAACTGTGTGTTGATTTTGATTAATTGCCTGCGGGAAAAATGTGTCGACTTGGGGTTTGTGCGGGGAGGGGGGGGGTGACCCTAAAGACGTACCTCACTAGGGTAGTCATCAGACAAAAGGGGGAGGGTGTGGGTTATTTTTGGCGGGAGTTCAGGCTGAAAGCAGATGTTGTTTCAGCCCCCAACATCACTAGTATATATTACTTTTTGAGTTTTTCCAGACATATTTTATTTGTAAATATGTAAATAGCTATTTTTTCAAGTATTATTTTATGGCTTATGTTTTGCTGAACTAAAAGATTAATACATTTGTAAGCACAAACTTGCATATTGTGTCTGTTTGTGGGCATGCATTAAATATTATGAATTTTAAATGTTGATATAGTTTTGCAACTTAGATTGAATATTATTCCCTATAACAGGGGAGATGTGGCCAAAGTTACCCAAGTTGTTTTTTTATGTAATAGATTTGCATGGAGGAATGCAATTCACCAGCCTATTCTGCCTGGCCAGAAAAAGGTATGAATATCGTCAAATAATAATTCCTTATTGTATATTTTAATGAATTAATAATTAATAATTACCCAATGACATCTGTTGAACCAGGGTCAAAGTTATGGTATATGGACCCCTGGCGGGGATAGAACCAGCGTTATTCTATTCCGAATACTCTACAAAAATCATAAAAATGTACGGAACGGTTGGTAAGCCTCATACCGACCTATTTGTCTAATCTAATCTAAGTTGCAAAGATATGTTTCATAAGAGATTCACATTATATGCATTCTCACTAGTTCGCGCATGCACATGCCGGATGTTAATCTACAACATAAAAACCAAATCTCAAATGGACATACACCCTGCAACTCTTGCCATCCTTCCCTGAAACAGGGGTGACATTGGCAAAGTGAACCATTTTTACAGAATGGGTGATCAGCCGCATACCAACCTATAAGTTTGAGGAACATATGTGACAAATTACATTTTTTAAAATCAAGGAAAAAATTGCTGGTCTCTCATCAATTACCTAACGACTAGCTAAGCCGCGAGTTAGTCAAAGTCCTAACTTGTAAATAATTACTGAGAGGGAAAGTTTTCTTTTTCTGCGCGAGGTTTTTGTTGACCAACACATTGAAATGTGGCAGTGAGGAATTATCTCGGGCCGCGCTGATGGACGCCGCGGGCTTTTCATTTGTTGAGGGAAATTGGAAAAATAAACTTAAGACCAGAAAAAATACACCAGACTCTATTTCTGCTCATTTTTTCAGTGGTTTCTAAAGCGCTGTGAAGGGCGATTTCGATTTGTTATCTATGGAGTTCTTTCGGAGGCGCTAGAAAGCTCTGACTTGGATAGATATGCAAAGTATAAAGAATTAAGAAGAATATCGCTTCTGGTTACAGATTTAATTTACTGTCAATTTTAATATTATCCTGTTGACTGGTCCATAGTCTAGTGGTAACGCTTCGGACTCGTAAATGGAAGGTTGTGGGTTCGAATCGCGGCGGAACACAAAAAATATACCATTTATATTTTCAAACATTCTCTTCATTGGGTTGAAGAATTTATAATACTGTTGTGCTTTTTTCTAATTTTTTTTTTTAAGTTAAATATGGTCTTCTTGATTAAAACTGCCGGAGATTTATTTTAAAGTATTTTTTTTGTTCACAATTTATTTTACAATTCACAAGATAGTTCACTTTCGCTGTCTTGGCCTGTAAAGGCTACTAGTACTTGGAGACTGACTCACCTGCAGGCGAGTTGCGCCTTCTATAGCTATGGCTATCAAACTTTCTAGAATTTAATTTCGCCTGGAAACGTCAATGATATTCCAAAAACTTCGAATACAATTATTACTAACATAATATTTCCTTTCTCTAGGTACTTAATAGTAAGTCATCCTACAGCTAGAATCTATATGCACCTACCCTATTTATTTTGTGTATACCTACTATTTACATAATAATACCTTTATCAAAGTGCACTAGAGGTCCATCCAGATTTACTACAGAGAGACTACAGTCTTACTTAAGAATTCCCGCTTTGTAGCGACGATAAAGCTCGTAAAATATCCGGTTCATGGCTCAGTTGGTAAAATGCTTGTATTCCATGCCAAGAACAAGGGTTTGATATCCACCGAGAGGGTCAAAAATAATTTCCCGTTTCAGTGTTTATTTCAAACTCTAAATAATTAACGGCAAGGTTAACTCAGCCTGCACAAGAAATGAGAATCAGCGCACTTGAAAGCTGGCAACTAGAGAAATGCAACAACTGTAGTGGTTGGCGTAAGGCGACCCCTTTGGAGATAACACAGGCAAGAAGCTACAATATATGTGTAGATAAGTTGCGTTTTTTTCTTTTTTGAGAAGCGCTGATTTATTCTCACCCTCGTTCTTATTATTTTCATTGTTACAGAAACGTTTTGTTTAGACTTTTATAATTCTCACGGTCGCAAGAAAATAAGCGGGCCAGTGCGTCATCAAACCGTGAACACAGCGGCGCAGAAAGCTTTCCCGCCCTCTCTACTGCCATAGATAAAATCACTCACGAATTGTAACGCAAAAATAAAGTAACTTTCAATCATTTTAGTACCTGAGGTTTGTGTTGCTAGGCCAGACATTTTATTATGTTTTAGTACACGCCCATTTAATTATACTTCTTTTTCTTCATCCTCAGCTTTGCTCAGTCCACTTTCTTTTTTTTAGGAATCCTGTGCGGGAGGCTCCCCAATTCTTGAAAGTCTTGGGGGTCTATGTCATCCTGGAAGGGTGCCGCAGAGGTGTTGCTTGTATTGTTGCTTCTGTCGTAAGGCGTTGCAAGGAAGTGGTGATCGATGTTGGTTTTGAATAGAACCGGATTAAATTGGGAAGGAAACACAGATACTGGTAGATCATTCCATAAACGGGCAGTTTGGCAAAGGAATGAGTCATGAAAACGCCAAGTTCTCATAGTTTTGAGATCAACTGCAAAGGGATGAATGAGAGTCGTACTACGAGTTTCCCTTTCTAAAATGCAAGGGGGAGGGATTAATGAATGGAGCTCATTAGAACAAGCTCCGTGGTAATATCGATAAAAAAGACTGAGCATTCCAACTTTTCTTCTGTGTCGGAAGGGCTGCAGATCGGATGTCAGAGAAAAATCATTGATCAACTTCACTGCCCTCCTTTGCACATAATCAAGTTGGTCACTCAACTTCTTGGACATACCAGACCAGAGATTAACGTAGGCCTCCTCCGATCCTCTCCATTCCTTTCTATTCACTGCTGTGTTCAGCCATATTCTGCCTGCAGTTCCCTTGATGTCGCCCAGCCTCCTCTTTTACAGGACTTAGTTTAACAATAATAAAGAAACGAAATAAGAACCGAAACTAGAATAATTTTCTGCCACGTTTGGTGGAGATCGAAACCTAGCCCTCTCAGGTTAGACGTAGGTATGCATTCTATAATTCCATCATCAACGACTCTGGGCTTTGAAGTAAACACCAAAACGGAAAATTATTGTTCATACTCTTGGAGCTATTGACGCGATTAATTCAAATTTGTCCAATTAACTTAGTGAGCGAAGAGTATAATTTATGAAAGCAAGATGAATGAACAAAGAAAGATTGATGAAAGGATTAACAAAAGTTTCACCGACAGTAAGAAGGAATTTTGGAGGTGGATCAATGCGGATAGAAATAAATCTTCTGCATTGACCACTCCGGGAGTCAAAAGTGCTGCCGGTGAGATGGTATGGGAGAATGAAGAAGTATGCAAGAGATGGAAGAACTATTTTCAAGAAATTTTTGGTCAGGGTGAAAGAAGAATTTATGAACAGATAGATGAAGCGAATGAATTGAATATTATGAAAGAAGAAATGAAAGTGTCTATTTCACGTCTGAAGAATGGGAAGTCTGCTGGGTTTGATGGTATAAATGGTGAAATGTTGAAAGCAGGAGGTGAATGTGTGATAGATTGGATGTACGAATTATGTAAGCTCTGTGTGAATGCAGGAGTAGTACCGATGGATTGGAGGAAGGCAGTCATTGTTCCCATTTACAAAGGTAAAGGGGACAAAAAAGACTGTCAGAACTTCAGACCAATCAGTCTACTCAGTATACCAGGAAAAGTCTTCTGTAAGGTGATTATAAAAAATGTGATTCTGACTACTAGTGAAAGGATTTCCGATGTACAGTCCGGCTTTATGGCCGGTAGAGGCTGTGTTGATCAGATTTTTACTCTACGACAACTTGTTGAAAAACAATTGTCGGTGAGGCGGAAGCTGTTCACGGCCTTTGTAGATCTGGAAAAGGCTTTTGACTCAGTAGACAGAGGTATGTTATGGGATGTTTTGAAAGCATACGGAGTGAATGGGGCTCTCCTAGGTGCGGTGCATGCAAACTATGAAAATAGTAAGGCATGTGTCCGTATTGATGGTGAGTATAGTGAGTGGTTTGAAGTTTATAAGGGTGTGAGGCAAGGATGTGTGATGAGTCCATGGCTATTTAACATAGTCATGGACAAGTGTGTCAGAGATGCTCGACTTAATGATTGTGGATTGATGATAGGAGAGAGCAAAGTGAGTGTTCTACTGTATGCAGATGATGCAGTTCTTGTATCTGATTCAGCAGTAGAATTGCAAACAATGCTCTCTAGATTGAATGAAGCTTTGAAAGGTAACCATTTGAAGTTGAATGCAAGTAAGACGAAAGTATTGATTTTTGAAAGAGATGATGAAAGTATGAATTATGAATTTAAAATTAATGGAATGAATGTTGATGTCGTAAATGAGTTTGTATACCTGGGAAGTAAGTTTGAAAAAGATGGAAGAATGACCGGTGAATTTGAAAGAAGAATAATGAAAGGCAGGTGCGTACTGGGTGCTACCGCTAGCATCGCCAGGAACCAGAATCTCTCAAAAAATGTTGGATTGGCGGTGCACGGTGGTATACTAGTGCCAACCTTGATGTATGGAAGTGAAGCCTGGACGGTGAGTGAAAGGGAAATTAGTAAAGTCCATACAGTAGAAATGGACTATCTAAGAAGTATGATTGGGAAAAAACGAAGTGACAGAGTGAGGAATGATTTTGTAAGAGAAGAATGTGGTGTAAGGGAAAGTGTGAAAGTGAAGATTAAAAGAAGTATGTTAAGATGGTTCGGGCATATGGAGAGAATGAGTGATGAAAGATTAACGAAGAAAGTATATGTTGCTAGAATAGATGGATGTCGTGGTAGAGGAAGACCGAGAAAAGTATGGATGGATCAAATTTCTGAAATAGCGAATGAATGGGATATCCAGAGTCATAATAAAAGGAGGACTTGCATGAAAAAGGTTATGACTCTGGATGAAATGAAAGAAGTGTGCAAGGACAGGAAGAAGTGGCGGCTAATCTGCAATGTTGATTTCTAATGTTGGTGTATTAATTTGCTACATTTTTTGCATAGGAAATTTCTGACTTTTTTTGTATAGATTTCTTTGTAAGGTTTTGTTCTTTTATATATTTAAATGTAATTTTTTATTCATATTCCTTGACTTATAGGTTGGTATGAGGCTGACCACCCATACTGTAAAAAATGGTTCACTTTGCCAATGTTACCCCTGTTTCAGGGAAGGTCGGCAAAAGTTGTGGGGCTTATGTTCATTTGAGGTTTGGATTTTATTTGTAAGTACACATTCAGCATTTGTAAGCGCGAACTACACTTGTTGGTTTGTGGGCTTACATCTGAGAGCTTTAAATGAATATATCCTTGCAACTTAGATTAAAGATTATAGATAGATTATAGCATGCCCACTCGATAGCTCAGTTAGTAGAGTGCTTGCATTCCTTGCCGAGAGCTGGAGCTCGAACCCCACCAAGAGTGTCAGAAATGATTTTCCGTTTCGGTGTTTATTCAAACTCAAAATAAAATACCTGCAAGGTTTACTAAGCCTACAATAAAAATGAGTACCAGCCCTTTTAAAAACTGGGCAACCCCTTCTTCTACTATAATGGCCGTAAAAATAAATAGGTTCTACTCGTCACACGCGACCCCTTTGGGGATATAGAGGAAAGAAGTTACATTAAATGTGTGGCTTAGTAGTGTAGTAACTTTAGCACTGTTATTGTGTGAATCACACCTCAAGATCTCTCAGTGAACTTGGTCCAAGAAAAATGAACCAGTTGGAGAGAATACGTACTTGCCTTAGCCAGACGTCAGCCAGTGCTAGTTTGGCTAATCCACTATTTGATTCAAAGATGACCTTTCAATGAAATTGTCTCAAGAATCACATTCTACACAATCAGAGCTAAGAAAGCAACGTAAAACACAATAATGTGAGAATTGTTTTAAATATTTTTGACCTCAATTTCCAGTTTTCATAAGACACATCGGTCCAGTAGACATGCAAACATTGCTCATGTGAAATTATCTCTGATGGACATAGGACAAACAAGCACTAAGTGGACGCAGAGTTAAGCATAACTTTAGTCGTGTATGGAGGTGGGAGGCGATGACTAAGCTTATATTTTAGTTTCTGACGCACAGCTGGCATTATATCTTTTATTAGAAAGTTACTTTGCAGGTAAAAAAGTTTACCAAAGACTTACGTAAGCGCTACCAAAGAGAGTCTAATAAAGAAGGTAGCATTTAATGAGGAGAAGAAAATTGCCATTATTTTCATACGCGAATGTTTCAAATTTTTCAGAAAGAAAAGAGACTTAACATTCACTGGGTCCGTTGTGATCCATTAATTATACTTGAAGTAGCAAAAATATGTCGAAACGGAAAAAAAACATGAATTGATAGTACCTAGTTGACAAAAACAAAATTAAAAAGTATTAAAATGTGATCAAAATAAAAAATATATATAGTAGATCAGACGATGTCTGTGTTGTCGTTTAAATATTGAGATATTTTTTTCAAATTGTTCTGTTTTTGTTTGAATCATACCCTTAAGAGGCCTCTTCGAGTTAGATCATGGCTATAGAAAGCGACAATTTTCAAGCAAGACCCAGTTGCTGTAAGGTTGGATAGACTGGTGGTGACCGGTCTTTGGTAAAGGTATATAACATGTACTTATTAACCCAGCGGAAAGCATATTTGAAAATACGAGTATAAATGATATTTTTTTGTGCTCCAACGCGATTCGAACCCACGACCTTCCATTTAAGAGTCCGAAGCGTTATCACTAGACTACAGACCGATATTATTTTCATCATTTATGTTCTTATCCATTAAAGTCGAATATCCTTGTGTAAACAATATTATAAGAATAATTCGCACATATACATACATAGTACATAATATGAAGGTTCTACGACAAGTTTTTCACCGACAAAATGTCCACACAAGAAAATATCCACCGCCACAATGTCCACCGATATAATGTCTACCGACAAAAGGTACAACGCGACATAATGCCCACTGACAAGATATACACCAAATGTCTAACGATAAAATGTCCACTGACATAATGTCCACTGACATAATGTCCACTGACATAATGTCCACTGACATAATGTCTACTGACATAATGTCCACTGACATAATGTCCACTGACATAAGGTCCACTGACATAATTTTCATTGACTCAATGCCCACCGACAAAATTTCAACAAACTAAATAACCATCGACAAAATGTCCAAGCCACAAAATGTCCACGCTACAAAATGTCTCTCCGGCAAAATGTCCCCCCGGCAAAATGTCCCCCCAGTAAATGTCCACACGACAAAATATCCTCGCAACAAAATGCCCCGCCGACAAAATGTCCACGCGACAAAATGTCCCCCCGGCAAAATGTCCCCCCAGTAAAATGTCCACACGACAAAATATCCTCGCAACAAAATGCCCCGCCGACAAAATGTCCACGCGACAAAATGTCCCCCCTGCAAAATGTCCCCCCAGTAAAATGTCCACACGACAAAATATCCACGCAACAAAATGCCCTGCCGACAAAATGTCCACGAGACTAAATGTCCCCCCGGCAAAATGCCCACGTGACAAAATGCCCACGCGACAAAATATCCCCCCACAAAATGTCCACGTGACAAAATGCCCCCCCCAGCAAAATGTCCACGCAACATAACTTCCACCTTTAAAATGTCCATCGAAAAAATGTGTTTTTTTGTAAACATTCAACGTAACATCGGTGGACATATTGTCGCGTGGGCATTCTGTCAATGGACATTATGTCGTGACCTATTATGAAGACTATTTTTATACGCTTGTCTGTCACGGGTCATCATTCCTCACTTAGACAAATTGTACCGCATGCTGGCCCCGCACATGTATCATATTACATGCGGCCGACCGACGTCACTTCTACCCAAGTTTTTCTGTTAAAAGTAAAAATGAGTTTTCTCACCATTAAAAAGCATGACATTTTTCCTGACTGACGTATGAAATTACTATTAAATTAATACGTTTTAGGTGTTACAAATAAAAATATTAAACAGTGTAATGATATTGTATTACTGATATTTGATATAATTTTGTTTGTAAATGTAAAATAATTTAAAGCAAATTATATTTAATCTTTGTGTGCTTATATCACAGTTATTTTCATTCTAGAAACGTGGACTTATTTTGTATAATATGCATCATTTTTTTATTACAAAGCTGTACAAAATGGTTTCCTTTTTATAAAAAAAAACCACACAGTTTCAATTAACTTTATTTATTATTTTGCTCTAACGTTTTCGGCTTTAAATTCATCATCAGGAGTCTGCCTTCATGATACCTTTTAAAAGGCAAAATAATAATAAATAAAGTGAATATAAACTGTGTTTTTTCTTACAATGGACTTTCACCGTGTGAACCACCAAACCCTAGCAAATATAAAATGTACTTTTACCAATGCCACCCTCGTTCTAAGAAAAATTGGCAGGAGTTGTTTTCAGGTTTGGATCTTATTTGGCAAGAGCACATTCAGCACGTATAAGACAGGCAACATACAATAATACAAAGGGCTCTTGAGGTGTAATTCTCGTGAAAAAAGCGGTGAACAAGCTGAGCATCCTATAAAAGATGATTTGATTATTGATTGAACATGAAATAAACTTGTAAATATGACTAAATGAAGGTTTCCTGGAATATTTTTAGAAATAAGTCTTTCTACTCTATTCGCATCGTTACTTTTATACTTTTTAAATTCCCTACGTTTTTTTTTTAAATTAACCATGAAATAAAAATGTTCCTTGACTTAAAGGTTGGTATGTGGCTGTCCTCCCATGCTGTAGAAAATGGTTCACTTTGCCAATGTCACCCTTGTTTCAGTGAAGGACGGCAAGAGTTGCAGGGTATATGTCCATTTGAGATTTGGTTTTTATGTTGTAGGTTCACATGCGACATGTTTGAGCGCGAATTTAAACGTGTTTGCTTGTGAAAATGCATATTATGCTCAATCCTCAATATATATTTTTTTTTTTTAAGAAAATCCTGTGCGGGAGACTCCCTAGATTCTGAAGACTCTAGGGGTCTATGACACTTGTTGTAGTGCCGCAGAGGTGTACGAGCTTGGTCGTCGCTACAAAGCGCCAATACTCAAGCATGACCCAGTTGCTGTAAGGCTGGATGGACCCTTGGTGACCGGTCATTGGTAAAGGCTTATGAATTCTTCAACCCAGCGAAGAGCACATTCGAAATATTAATGGTATTTTTGTGTGCTCCGCCGGGATCCGAATCCACAACCTTCCATTTACGAGTCCGAAGTGTTGCCACAACGGACTACGGACCGGTCCGAGATGCCAACGACACGCGGTGTACCTGAGCGGTCACCCATCCAAGTACTGACCACGCCCAATGTTGCTTAACTTCGGTGATCTATGGGAACCGGTGCTTTCAACATGGCTAATGTCGTTGACAATATTACATATCTTGGCAACTTAGATTAGATTAGATTAGATGATTTTCAAAATTCTTTGGATGCGAATATTTCTCCATCTGCCTATGTGCTGTAAGAGTTCAGACTGTAAAGAGTAGAGCCAGGAACAACACTTTATTTCGCAGATGTATTTAGTGCTGTATAAATCTGTTCCCCTCCACAACACAAGGGGACCGCACAAAGCCAGGCGGAAGCTATTCACTCAGCGACTGGCAAACTAAAAAAAAAGATTCACATCCAGTAGGGTGCATTAACACATCAAATAATTTTAAATTCAATTAACAAAAAGGAAAACAAACGATTTTAAGGTGTTACGAACTTGGAGTACCTATACGCGCCTGTACAGGTACAATAGTGTGTGTAGAACAGTCAGGTATGATCCATGATGGTAGTAGCAAGGTACATGAACGGTGGTCTGGTATAAGCGAAACATCGAATAATCTGGAATATGCAAGAAAAATCTCTTTGTTCCTATATAAAGTGAGGATTAAGATTCCTTGACTTACGAGTATATGCTCAAACCCTCCTCGTACCCGTCCTGTATGTATGTGTCAGAAGGACCCACAGCACATGGACGCTCATGCAAAGCTATATATTTTCTCAAGTGGCGAAAGGCCTTCCCGTGAAGTGAAAGCAACGGCACGACAAAACAAGAACCTCTAGGTCAGAGGCGTGCCCATGACTCTAAAAGTAAATGGTTCGATGTTACTGAAGCTAATAGCATACCTCGGGTCGCACTCCTTGTGGGATTGTTGCTAGATCACGAGTAGCGTGAATAATGATACACATAATACGAAATAATAATATTAATAATTTAAATCTTAGGACAGGATTACTATGAATCCGCTGCGGATGCAGCTTGGCAAAATGTAGCGCAAAATCGCTCAAAAGCGGAGAAATTTGATTTTGAAGCAACAAAGTCTGCGTAACCGACTGGGACAATGGCCGGCCGTACGTTGGTATAAAAACGACCACTACCCATATTGTAAAAAGTGGCTGACTTTGCCTATATAAAAAGTATATTTTTTTGTGCTCCGCCGGGATTCGAACCCACAGCTTCCATTTACGAGTCAGAAGTGTAAACCACTAGAAAACAGACCATTCAAATAAATTTTATACTTTTTCATAAGTTTGTATTGTTGACACACCCTAATGCACATTTTCCCTGGAAGATTGCCAACCACTTGTTAGGGGCGCACGAGAGCGCCTTGTGAGGCGGAAAGTCTGATCTTTTGTATACGTTTTCAACAAAAGTGAAACATTTTGCGCTGCAACAATACGAGTAGGCAACTCTCTGTATCCCAGTTGCACGTTCAGCAGGTTTGCGAAATTTGGAGTGAATGACCTCTACGATAATTGTAGCTGTAACTTTGTCACCATTCCGCTAGGGGTGGCCAGAGCCTCTGCAGAGCTGCCTGCATTTCTTCCTATCCTTACATAGTCCAGTCGATAGCTCAGCTGGTAGAGTGCTTGCATTCCATGCCGCGAGCTCGGGTTCGAATCCCACCGAGGGTGTCAGAAATGATTTCCCGTTTCGATGCTTACTTCAAGCCCCATAATCAAATACCGGCAAGGTTTACTCAGCCTTCACAAGAAATGAGTACCAGCCCTCTCGGGAGCTGGGAAGCCCCCACTTCAACCGTAGTGGTTGGCGTAAGGCCGGTCCCCTTACATGTAAAAATAAATAGGTTCAACTCGGCACATGTGGCTCCTTCGTGGTAACGTGGCAAAAAGTTAGTTTGTCACTTTTTTTATTCATTTTCCTCTTTTACGCTCAAATTGTATATCCCATCCCTTCACAATCTCCTCAATCTGATCACTCCTTACTTTTCTCGCTCGTTATACTAGCGCCGCCACTTTTCTCATGTTCTGTTTTTTTTTTTTTAATGAATTTTATTTCAAAACAGTTTTGATACATTAAGTTATAATATTATAAATACAATTGTGATAACAGAAAAAAACCAAAATATGAAATATTCGAAACTGTTCCACTCACTACCATTCAGGCGCATACTTGGTGTCTCTTTCCTCTCCGGTCCCTACTGCGTATGATAAATTAGATACCCAGCGTCACGGAGGTCAGTTTTTTCATGAATTTAAATTCAAATAGGGCAAGATCGATGGACCCTCTGGGATGTGAGGTCTATAGGGAGGTACCCAGTTTTTTGTACCCCAAGAATACATTTTACGTTGAAACTTTTGTCTCAAAAAATAAGTAAACTAAACCGGCGTCTCTAGAGCAAGTTTTAGTTTTCACGCATTTTTGCTTTTAGGTTTTGATTCCTTAAAACGTTATACAGCCTGTCAGACAATTCTTATCGTGTATTCTTTCCCTGAGCGACATAACGTGGGGCTTAGCGGTAATGAGATAGGATAAAAGTAGGGAAGCAAATCTTAACATATTCATATCATAAGCTATGGATTGGTCCATAGTCTAGTGGTTAACACTATTGATTTGTAAATGGAGGGTTGTGGTTCGTATCCCGGGGGAGCACAAAATATTTACAATTTATATTTTCAAATATGCTCTTCGCTGGGTGAAAAATTCATGTACTTTTACCAAAAACTGGTCACTAAAGGTTCATCTAGCCTTACAGCAACTGAGTCTTGCTTGATGATTGACGACCAAGCTCGCAGAGGGCTGTTGAGGTGTGATACACACGAAAACAGCGCTCACTGGAGAAATCATCCTAAAATTATGACGTATTCATTACTAGCGTGAAGTATGATTATGAAGAAGCTCATCGTAGAAATAGGCGAAACGTCCCGAAGCTCCAGCTCCCACAGACCACGGCAACAGATCCCGGAAAACATCACTCCAGCATCATCAGCCTATAACTCTTATTCAATTTTTATGAAATTGAATCCGGTAAAATCATAACAGAATAATTGACTTCGTTGTTCTCCATTATTTGTTTTTCTAATACAAGCCAAACAATTAAAAATATTAATAAAACTTTGTTAATGAGTTTAATTTTTATCATTGCATGGTTCACACATTTTGCATTTTACATCGCATAACATTTCGTTTGAACTTTTTTTTCTTTTAGCATTTGTGAATATTCACACAATAATTTCAGCCCCACAATGAACCACGCCAAAGGGCGGCAAAAAATGTTCACTGGCCGTGCTAAAATAGCCGCCTTTCCGTGCGGAGCTGACAATCCCATTCTGAAAAAAGACTCCATGCGAAAATAAAGGATCCTGCGAAAAAAAAACACCGCGGGTGAAAAAGACAGTGCGAAAAAATCTATCCTGTCTGGGATAAACAATCCTTTGAAAAACTGATGATCTCTCTATAATGTAAGTTGCAAATATCTTAAAATGTAAGATGTGTGTTGAATGCACGCTCACAAGCAGACACAGATAAGTTTGCGTTTAAAGATGCTGTACGTGTGCTTACAAAATAAATTAAACCTAAAGATTATTTCCTGACAAATTCCTTAACTTATAGCTTGGAATGAGTCTGGCTACCCCTATTGTAAAGAAGTGTTAACTTTTCCACCCATGTTTTAGGAAGGGTCAGCAAGAGTTGCAGGGCTTATATACATTTGAGATTGGGTTTTATACTGTCAGTCTATATGCAGGATGTATAAGCACGAACTCATAAGTGTCTGCTGACGAGAGTGTACGTCATATAATTTTTTTAATGTATATCCTTGCTTGTCTTGCCTTGTATCCTGCCGCCATTCCTCTAGGGGTGGCCGGTGCCTTCACACAAGTGCCTCCACTTGACTCTGTCCTTGCATACTTTTTTCATCTCATCTAGTTTCATCACTGTTTTCATGCACGCTCTTCGCTTGTTTCCACTCTGTAAATTCCATTCATTCGTGATATCTGATCAATCCATTCTTTCCTAGGACTTCCTCTTCCACGCTTACCTATTGCATTCCCTTTGTACACTTTTTTTGTCAGTCGGTCTTCATTCATCCTTTCAATATGTTCAAACCATTGCATCACACTTCTTTGAACTTTCACTTTCACGCTTTCTTTTACTCCTCATTCATTCCGAACCCATTCGTTTCTTACTCTATGTATCTTTCAGTGTTTTTCCTGTCATACTTCTCAAATGAGCCATTTCCACAGTGCATAGGTGCGGCAAGAGTTGCAAGGCTTATGTTCATTTGAGATTGGGTTTTTATATTGTAGGTCCACATGCGGCATGTGTTAGCGCGAAATTATACATATCTGCTTGTGGGAATGCTTTAAATATAAATCTTAAATGATATATATCTTTGCAGCTTAGATTAGATTAGATTAGATAGGTACTGTTGTGTGTTTAGGTTCGGATAGTCTTTAAATTAAAAAAAACTGGTCTTTTTTCATTGATATTTATTTTACACTTAATTTATTTTTTACACTTTTACAATTCTTAAGCAACTTACATTTATTTCACAGTTGGTCTTCACTTAACAATGTCTTTCTTGTTCAGAAACAGAGCGACGTATATCAACTGACTCACCTGCCAGCGACGAGCGCCTTATATATTTCTAAAGACAGTTTAGTCTCTAAAAGCCTATTTGCTAGAACCCTCTCCAACGCTCCAAAAGCTTCGAGTAGGTACATAGTAATTATGATTTCTAGTTACTTCGAGTATTTAGATATTTTTAATTCTATGTACCTATAATAATTATTTCAAATATACTACGCGGCTCTACTCGGCTCTACTCGGCTCTACTCGGCTCTACTCGGCTATACTACACCTACCTACCTACCTAACATTTATAGCACTTGTCATTTACATAAAAATACCTTATTTACTTCTCTTTCATTCACCGTCCACGACTCGCTTCCATACATCAATGTCGGCAACAATATACAATTGTGTACCGCCATTTTCATTTTACATAAAACATTAAAACGTAGATAAAACATTTTAGATTGCGTGGAAAACAGGTGATCTCGTAAAAAATATACGATCTTATGGAAAATAAAACTACCCCGTGCGGGAAAAAAGATCTCGTGCGAAAACAAACCGGTCATCTCGTGCAAAAATCTACCTATTCGCGAATTATTGCAAATTAATTGTAATGCTCTGTTCGCAATTCTGCCGTGCTCTAACATTTCTCGCGTTCGTGATTACTTCGCAAAAAATCTCTATTAATATTTATTTCTGTAGGTATACTATTTCTCACTCGCTCACGCAAATATGAAAATATACGCCTAGAGTGAGACAGAGAGTGCGATTGTTTGGAGAAAAGCTTTTCGGCGTTTTATTTTCGCTTGACAAATGTACTGAGGAAATGTCACAAGTGAACCGAGAAAGAAACGAGGTTTGTTTTATAATAATAGTAATAATATAAGAATTCCTTGACTTGTAGATCGGTATGAGGCCGATCACCCATACTGTAAAAAATGGTTCACTTTGCCAATGTCACCCCTGTGTCAGGGAAGGTCGGCAAGAGTTGTATGGTTTATGTTCATTTGAGGTTTGGACTTTATTTGTAAGCACACATTCAGCATTAATGGTAAGTGCGACCTTCACGTGTTTGTTTGCGGGCATGCATTTGATATGAGCTTTAAATGTTAATTTATCTTTGCAACTTAGATTATAGATTACAGACTATAATAATAACAATATATATAATCTAAGTTGCAAGGATATATTTACATTCAAAACATCAAATGCATGCCCACACACAAAAGAGTGTAAGTTTGCTCTTACAAATGCTGCATGTGTACTTCAAGTTAAAATAAAAAAACTCATATGAACAAAAACCCTTTTCAACTTTGCCAACCTTCCCTAAAACAGGGGTGAAATTGGCAAAGTGAACCATTTTTTACAGTATGGGTGGTCAGCCGCATACCAACCTATAAGTCAAAGGACAATGACAACAAAAATAAGAAAACGACACCCAAGTCACAAACAATTCTCAAATATTTTTAAATAGGAAGTTTAAAGTCTGATCATCATTGGAGAGAGGCATTATTAATATTGTATATATCAACGGTTAAAAGGTAATAGGGCATAAGCGACAACAAATAAATTGTTTAAAAAACTAAAAAGTTTGAGATTGCAGAAAAATAGCATAACTTTTTTTTTTTATCATATCGTTACAATCAAAACAGCTCTAAAATAAAATAAATTGCACAGAATCTGTACTCGACTTTCTTGCAAAAATTTACCCACTGTATGACGTATGTACAGCTAGAATCATCTACCAGCTTATGCCGTTTCAATAAAAATGTAATATATCAATAATAAATCAATTTTATTCCACCGCGGTGTGTACCTGCATACTCGTACAATATGGATATAGGCATATAAATACTTAAATGAATATAAATATTTTGTTGATTTATTTGAAAAAGTACCAATTACACAAGAAAGATCCTCGACTCATAGGTTGGTATGAAGCTGACCTCAGTACTGTACTGTACTGTATCCTGCCACCGTTTCATTAGGGGTGGCCGGTACCTCCGCAGATGCGCCTCCACTTTTTGCTGTCATCACCTTTTTCATACATACTCTTCTCTTATTCTCACTCTGCAGAATCCATTCTTTCGCAATCTCACCTATTTGGTCTAACCATTCTTTCCTCAGCCTTCCCCTTCTGCGCTTTCCTCTGACATTTCCTTTGTACACTTTCTTCGTTAGTTGTTCATCATCCTTTCTTTCAAGATGTCTGAACCATCTCATCGTACTTTTTTGTACTTTCATTCTCATATTCTCTTTTATACCACACTCGTTCATCACTCAAGCATTACGTACTCTATCACTCAGTGTCTTTCCAGCCAATGCTCTCAGGTAAGCCATTTTAACCGTACTTACATACTTTACTCAGCTCACATTCATTAAGCCTCACTTCCACCAACCAATATGCCATTGTGGACCGCCGATCTCATATTCTTCGTAAGTTTCCTATTTCTTGCAATTCTTCCAATCGTTTCCATTACACTTCTTCCTCTACTAGCGCGCTTTTCCAATTATTTCGTCAATTTCGCATTCGACTCAAACTTGCTTCCCAGATAATCAAATTCTTTCACGACCTCCACTCTTTTTTCATTCAGTCTTATCTCAATTTTCTCGCATTTCTCAGTCCTCCCAAAGTGTAAAAAATAATTCACTTTGTCAATGTCACCCCTGTTTCAAGGAAGGTCGGCAAGAGTTGCAAGTTTTATGTTCATTTGAGATTTGGTTTTAATTTGTAATTCCAAATTCAGCATTCGTAAGCGCGAACTTACACATACCTGTTTGTGGGCATGCATTTCATATTAGTTTTGAATGTTTATATTTCATTGCAACTTATATTCTAGATTATTATAGATGGTCATTGAACCCTTCTGTATGCAAACTAGTACTTTGTATGGTGGGTAAACTTTTTAGTTATATTTTGAAAAAGTAACGACTGATTATTATTGGTATTTATAAAATTTTAAGAATCGCAGCCTTTTATCTATTTTTAACCCTTTGACTACCAAGAAAATTGCTAATACATTTTGTATTGAAAATTTTCACTTTGTATGGCGGCTATACTTTTGATTCACTTTTTGCAAAAAATAATGATGGCAATATATAGGTTATTATTATTATTTTACATTTGTACTACATTATTTTTTTATTAACCCATTATTTTTTTCTTTTATATGGCAACTCCCTAAATCGAGATTATGATGAAGAAATGATTATAATTATTAGATAGCACTATTATATAAATGGATTCACAAAAAAATTAAGAAAAGTCGTCGGAGCCGTTTTTGAGAAAATCGAATTTTAAATTTTCAGCTCTTCGGAAGCCATCTTGAATTTTCAAAAAAGTAAAAAAAAAATGATTACGAATTAAAGTGATAAGCTTGTTCTTTCTATCAAATCTAAAACAAATTTAAATATCTTGCATTTTAATAGGTTTTTGTAATATTTTCGATTTAAAATTTCAGGTCGTGTAAACGGTGCTTTATATTTATTTTTTCAAAAAAATTTTTTTGTTAATTTGTATAAATTTATGTTGTCAGTAATATTGTAGAACATTATATTTTTGTTGACCCCTTAACTGTCGAGAAAATCACAATCGTTTGTTTTTTTCATATGGCAGCCCATAGACACAGATTAGTAAGAGTATTGCCATAACTAATTTATTAAGTTAAAAACTAAGAAATGGCAACTCTGAAAATTTAAGAAAAATTCTTGGAGCCGTTTTTGAGAAAAGTGCAATTTTATGTTTTTTTTGTATCGCAGCCATCTTGAATTTTCAAGTTGGTGTAATGCCATGTTATTCATACTTAATACATGTCCAAAAAAGTTGATGTAGCCAAAATTTGGTATCTCTAGGTCTTATACTTTGGAAAGTGACACACACACATACATACATACATACATACATACATACATACATACATACATACATACATACAGACGGACGTTTTTGAAAGATAGTGTTTTTTGGCATGTCCTGCACCAGGACAACTCATTTCCGTCAAAACCTCGAAATTTTTTTTTCACACCAAATCATAACTTTCTTTATAGCCTTCGGCTATAGCAAGAAAGTAAAAAAATAACCTAATTTATTGGCATTTCTATTAATGTGATTTTACGAATTTTTTATGTCACCAGCGCCGTTAGGACAAAAAAGGCCAAAATCTTGTCGGTTATACTTCGAAAACGCAGTTGTTTGCTTGGGCATAAACAACAAAAAAAAGTCATCGTAGAGCCATGGGAGTGAGCGCATTAGAAAGAGCGAACATTTTAAAGTAGGATGGCATTCATAACTCAATTTTGACCAAAACGTCGCTTATGCCCTACTTCCCTTTAACCGTCGATATAGTCTCTCTTATCATTGTTTTGTTCCGAGCTTTCATCTCGTTGATCAAGATGGCAGATAATAAATTAAAACGTCAAGATGCCAAACATGCCTGAAGTTTATTAATTCCTGCTTGTTTGTTCCTGGATAGCTCGCTGAAGGCTCTGCCTGGTATAAAATTACACCCTGTATACAGCGGATAGTATCCGACTGAGGTTCCCAAACATCTACCCTTCCAAGCCCCTTATTTTTTCCCTTCAGATAATTTATTTGTTTTCTGTAGACTTTTAAAATATACTGTGATGATGTTACTGGGGTTTGCTTTTAATTCAACTGCAATTACATATTTATTTTAAAATAATTTATTCTACACGGTTTGGTTCACAATTTACAACAATTGATAAACTCTGCTTATTGCAGCCCCTATATATGGACCATTGCAGCCCCTATATATTGGTACAAAAGAGACCTTTCTCGCATATTCCAGATCATTCTTCGATTTATCGTTCACACCAGAACGCCGTTCTATGCACTACCACCATCATGGACCACTTCCAGATTGTTCTGCCCACACTATCGTACATGTATAGGTTCGCGTAGGTACTTTGAAGTCATAGTTCGTAACAATACGCTCACCTCTTCATTGTGACTCTCTCTTCTTTTAGTGCCATACCCATGGAGCTATGAAATTTCCACCTTAGACTTATGCGCATTTGAGGTTTAATAGTACAAATGTAACATTTGTAAGCGCGAGCTTACACGTGCGTGCTTGTAGGCATGCATTCAATATGAATTCCTAATGAAAACACATCTTTGTAACTCAGATTATTAATTATTTATAGTTAGATAACGAAATCTTGGACCCCTATGTATATTTTGATGGTCCCCCATTTTCCGTATATCTAGACCCCCGCGCGTCGTACTCGATCCCTTGGGAGTGTATTATTTTAATATACCCCACTTTGAGAATGAGTGGTGTATATGGTTCCGTAGATTAGTGCACTTTAGATAAATGATGTTCTCGCGGTGTACACACAAGATAGGGCAAACAATTTAATAAAACGTCCCCTTAGTGCTTGTCTTGCTTGTCTTATGTCCATCAGAGGTTATTTCACATGAGCAATGTTTGCATGTGTACTGGATCGATGTGTCTTGCAAAAACTGAAAGTTGATTTTAAAAAGTATTGAAAAAACTCTCACATTATCGAGTTTTACGTTGCTATCTTAGCTAAGATTGTGTGAAAAGTGCTTGTTAAGACAACCTCATACTCGTATAAAGGTCGTCTTTAAATCAAATGGTAGATAAGCCATACAAGCACTGGAAAGCTGACAGGCCGCTTATAATAAACATTAAACTCCCCAAGACATACTTCAACGCTTCTTATAAAAATGTTCTACGAAAATACAAACATAAGAAATCGATTGTTTGGTTAATAGCAGTTGATAGAGTGCTTGCATCTCATGCCGAGAACTTGGGCTTAAATTCCACCGATGGTGTCAGAAATGATCTCCCGTTTTAGTTACTTTACTTTCTTCGGCTCATAAGCCTTGAAGGCTCAGAGCCTCCCGCACCACAACCCTTTAGGACTCTCTGTCTTGTGCTGCTCCCTCCATGGTCCCCTCACTCCCAGAACTTCGGCGTCGGCTTCGACGTTGTCTGCCCACTGCATCCTGGGACGTCCGAGTGGTCTTACACCTGGAGTCCTCTGCACGTGCTACATGTCCAGCCCATTGAAGTCTTCTTAATTTAGTTAAAAAGTTCAAAATAAAATACAAGCATGGTTTACTCATCCTTCACAAGAGATAAGTGCCGTTTTGTCACTGCGTCTTTCTACCATGGAATCGACACAACCTTACCAACTTAGGGATAAATTAACATAGGGATAAATTAAACACATTGGGAGATCACCCTCATTTCCTGCCAACACCACCAGACCAGTGACGTCACCTCGCCGAATAGAAGACATGGCGTTCAACCTCAACCATGGCGTTACCCACTTATATAATATTAATTTAATACGAAATCTAGCTACACACATAGTGCAATATCTTAACGCGTTATGCCTTAAGGGTTTCACATGTGGCGAGTCTAACCTATTTATTTTTACAGGTAAAAGGGCCAGCCTTGCGCCGACCACTTCAGTTGAAGTAGGGGTTTCCCAGATCCCGAGCGGGCTGGTACTCCTTTCTTGTGAAGGCTGAGTAATCCTTGCCGGTATTTTATTTTGGGGTTTTGAAACGAACACTAAAACGGAAAATCATTTCTGACACCCTCGGTGGGATTCGAACCCGAGCTTTCGGCATGGAATGCAACCGTTCTACCAACTAAGCTTTCGACCAGAAAATAATCTAATGTATTTTTTTTAAATGGTTCACTTCGCCAATGTCGGTGAAAGTTGCAGAGTTATGTTCATTTGAGGTTTGGATTTTAATTTGTAAGTACACTTCATGCAGCATATTTTGTAAGCGCGAACTTACCCGCTTTAATTAGGTTTAAGTGGGTCTGTTCAATCACGACTTTTAAATGGTATAAAATTACAGATAAAATACACATCCAGCATGTCTTATCGGTAACTACGCATGCCTACTTGTGGGCATGCATCATTATGAATCTAAAATATTAACCGCTATATTTGAAACTTATATCATATACAGCAGCGCCTCTAGTTTACGTTTCACATTCCCAGAATTTAATAAAACGCTTGGGCTTAGTTTAAATGTGAAGTTTGTATTACTTGGGATACAGGGCTGGCACAATAAGCCGTCTGACAGGGCTCCCTCTATAGCCTCGCTGACCTCCGGCCTGCTGAGTGGCACAACCCTGAAGTCCTATTGTTTTAGGACCGGGATTAGGGCTCTCACACAAATGTCGGAGATCATTGTTATTCTTACAATTCGTCCCCCAGTGCTTGTTGGGCTTATCTGGCATTCGATTCAAAGATGACCTTTCAAGGAAAATACAAGGAACACAGTGAGTGCGCAAAAATACGTTATTCTAAGTACACATAGACGGTTAAAAGACAGTTAAGTGAGTTAAGTGACATTTTGGTCAAAAATGAGACGAATGCTATCCTACTTGAAATTTTCCGCTCTTTCTAATGCGCTTACTCCCATAGCTCTATGATGATTTTTGTGTTGTTTATGCCCAAGCAAACAATTGCGTTTTCGAAGTGTGATTTTGGTGTGACCGACAAGATTTTGGCTTTTTTTTGTCCTAAAGGCGCTTGTGACATAAAAAAAATCGTAAAACATCGTAAAACCACATTAATAGGAATGTCAATAAATGCCTTTATTTTTTATTTATTTTAGAGCTGTTTTGATTTTAACGCCATTTTTCTGCAATCTCAAACTTTAAACTGCTTTCCTGAACAATTTAGTTTTTGTCGCTTATGCCCTACTATCTTTTAACCGTCGATATGTAGGAACAGTACACATACAAATATTGCTCATGTGAAATAACCTCTGATGGATATAAGATAAACAAGCACTAAGGGGACGAATTGTAAGTATATTGTGAACGAACAGGGCGTTCATTTGAAAAGGCCATTATGACCAGTCCGTAGTCTAATGGTGATGCTTCGCACTCGCAAATGGAAGGTTGTGGGTTCAAATCCCGGCGGAGCACAAAAAATATACCATTTATTTTTTCAAATATACTCTTCGATGGGCTTAAAAACTCATATACCTTTACCAAAGACCGTTCACTAAAATTCTATCCAGCGTTATACCAACTTGGTGTTGCTGGAAATTTAGCGCTATTTACAGCGACAGGGGTGACATTGGCAAAGTGAACCATTTTTACAGCATGGGTGGTCAGCCGCATACCAACCTATAAGTCAAGGAACACACACACACGACAAATTACATTTTATACATCATTAAATAATAATATCCAAATACAAAATATCCATTTACAAACAAAAACAAATTCCAATTTAATAAACCCTATTTGCCAACATTACAGATCAACCGCCATTTCTTTCTGTCCTTACATACTTCTTTCATTTCCTCCAGAGTCATAACCTTCTTCATACAAGCTCTTCTTTTATTATGACTCTGGATATTCCATTCATTCGCAATTTCGGATATTTGGTCCATCCATACCTTTCTCGGTCTTCCTCTACCACGACATCCATCTATTCTACCAACATATACTTTCTTCGTCAGTCTTTCCTCATTCATTCTCTCCATATGCCCAAACCATCTTAACAAACTTCTTTTAATCTTCACTTTCACACTTTCTCTTGCACCACATTCTTCTCTTACAAAATCATTCTTCACCCTGTCACTCCGTTTTTTCCCAATCATACTTCTTAGAAAGTCCATTTCAACAGTATGGACTTTACTAATTTCACTTTCATTCACCGTCCAGGCCTCGCTTCCATACATCAAGGTGGGTAAAAGTATGCCACTGCGTACCGCCAATCGAGCATTTTTTGATATGTTTTGATTTTTGGCGATACAAGCTGTGGCACCCAGTACACACCTGCCCTTCATTACTCTTCTTTCAAATTCACCGGTCATTCTTCCATCTTTTTCAAACTTACTTCCCAGGTATACAAACTCATTTACGACATCAACATTCATTCCATTAATTTTAAATTCATAATTCATACTTTCATCATCTCTTTCAAAAATCAATACTTTCGTCTTACTTGCATTCAACTTCAGATGGTTACCTAACAAAGCTTCATTCAATCTAGAGAGCATTGTTTGCAATTCTACTGCTGAATCAGATACAAGAACTGCATCATCTGCATACAGTAGAACACTCACTTTGCTCTCTCCTATCATCAATCCACAATCATTAAGTCTAGCATCTCTGACACACCCTGACATGCTGTAAAAATGGTTCACTTTGCCAATGTCACCCCTGTCTCAGGGAAGGACGGCAAGAGTTGCAGGGTGTATGTCCATTTGAGATTTGATTTTTATGTTGTAGGTTCACATGAGGCATGTGCAAGCGCGAACTTGTACGTGTCTGGTTGTGAGAATGCATGTAATGTGAATCTTCAATGTAACATATCCTTGCAACTTAGATTAGATTAGATTAGATTAGACAGCGACGACGACCAAGTTTACATACCTCTTTCAATTCATTTATATCCATCACCTTTTTATACATTTTCTTCTATTACACTCACTTTGTATACCTCATTCTTTGACTATCTCCTCAATCTGATCTCTCCATACTTTTCTCAGCCGTCCCTTACTCCTTTTTCCTTTCACATTTTTTCCGTATTTCGTATTTCCATTATTCCCTGAAGTTGTAAGGAAATTTATTAATAAATTTAGCACTGAAGATGCAATCTGTGATTCTCACTTAAACCTATCGCAACTAAGCTACGCATATAGTGTATAGACTCATTTGGAGATAATGCAGGCCAGAAGTTACACTATATGTATAGCTTAGTTGCGTTGCGTTTGCGTAGTTATCACTAAGATCTGTACAAGAAATAAAACCATAATTTGAAAAAATATTTTTAAAAATAAAAGGAGAGGATTTGAGAATTATAAATAAACAAACACAAAACCTTTTTAGAATAGTTACTTCCGAATACATTCCACTCAAAAGGGGCACAATAAAGTATTTATTGTCATGTGATACTTGTTATAACAATAGGAAATAACAATGCTAACAATAAATCTGCAAAAAACGACACTGTAATGGATCGCAAAATAAATACGCGATACCCGTTTTTATTGTTTCTATTGTAGAACGACACAGGGACAAAACGACACATTACGGAACGATATATGACAGAGCAACATATGACAGGACATCACTATGACAAAACATCACAGGAAAGTACATCGCAATGTCGGAGACATCACAATGACTATTGTGTTGTTGTATATGACATTTTGTCATGTGAAGTTTTTTTAAGTGCCTTTTATGGAATGTTCTGTTTCAGAAACAGGTGCTGATATCATCAATTAATAATTCATTATTGTTTTTAATGTGTTACTAATTAATAATTACCCAATTACATCTGTTAAACCAGGGTTAAAGTTAGGGTCAAATGACCCAGGCGGGGATTGAACCAACGTCATTTTATTCCAAATACGCTAGAAAGAGCCACCCACTTTTTTTTTAAGAAATCCTGTGCGGGAGACTCCCTAGATTCTAAAGACTCTAGGGGTCTATGACACTTGTTGTAGTGCCGCAGAGGTGTACGAGCTTGGTCGTCGCTACAAAGCGCCAATACTCAAGCAAGACCCAGTTGCTGTAAGTCTGGATGGACCTTTGGTGACCGGTCATTGGTAAAAGTTTATGAATTTTTCAACCCAGCGAAGAGCACATTCGAAATATAAATGGTATATTTTTGTGCTCCGCTGGGATCCGAATCCACAACCTTCCATTTAAGAGTCCGAAGTATTGCCACTACGGACTACGGACCGGTCCAAGACACCGGACCCCACTTGGCCCCCTTGGCCATAACACCGACGAAGATGTGAGTCAAAGAGATGTTGTGTCATTGTGATGTTCTATCATAAGTTATTCTGTCATGTGGCGTTTTCTCTCTTTGCCGTTCTACCTGTCACCGGTTTTTTATGTTTTTTTTTGTTGTTTTGTATTGAAAGTTCTAAAATACGCATAAAAGCTCCCAACGAGAACGTGAAATGAGGGATTTTATGAAACCTTACAGGAAATCAACCTGAAAAAGGCTAATTCAATCTCACAGGGCAGCGAGTCTACTGTGCGCAATTTAGCTCGAGTATATAATGTTACACAATCTCCCCTCGATCGCGTCAATATAAAAAATTGTATAAAAAAAATTCACTCACTAGGCGGGCTGTCGCAGCTTCCATATTTTTTTTATTAACGTGATCGAGGGGATTCTATCTACATGCTTGAAGTATTCAGCACGGATGTCGAGCCTTATCGTCCCGCCAGTGCTTGTTTGGCTCAACTGCTATTTGATTCCAAGACGACCTTTCAATGAAACTGACTTTTAAGAGTCATATGCTTCACAATCTAAGCTAAGAAAAAAACGTTAAAGACGATAATGTGAGAGTTGTTTTCTTTTTCTACTTCTTTTCGTGCGACTTCTATCGAAGATCGGTGATCATCATGGCTATTTTGACTTTGGATGCTGCGGCTCGAAACAAGAACTTGGGGCTTCTGCCGAACCACTGTCGCAGTTTTTTTCAGCCACAATGTCCTTCGGCATCCCTGAGAACTTCTCCCCTCAATCCTCTCCTTATTGCCTGGGACAATTTGCCCCTCCGTGTTCGCGCGAACCAGCCTACCACCACATTCAGAAAGGGACTGAATACACTGTTTTTTTCCTGAAGCCTTGGCACCCTTGAGACGGTCCTGGACCATAAAATGGCGCCAGAAGAAAAAAATCACCCATCATCATCAATCTTACCCTGTATGATAAGATGCAGGAGACGGCATTTCTCATTTCTCAAAATGTGACCAAAGTACAACAATTTTCTCTGCTTCATATGTAGTTGGCAGAAGCTCCTTTGTAGTGCGTTTTCGTTAGAGGACTTCTTCATTGGTGACCCGATCACGCCAAGAGATATGAAGCATTTTTCGGTAGAGACGGTCGTTGCTTTAAATATTCTTAAAATTAATTTCCAGTTTTCATAAGATACATTGGTCCAGTACACATACATACATTTCTCGTGTGAAATTACCTCTGATGGAAATAAGACAAACAAGTACAGATGTCGAGTCTTATGGGAAAATATAAAACATGAACGTAATGTATTTATTTCCGAATACTTCAGGAGACTGGGTTTCAGAGCTTTTTTCACTGAAAGCAATGCAGATGCTTGAGGATTACGAGTATGTAGGTATATGTACAAATTTTTAAATTGATTGATGTTGTAAAAAAACATTAATTGGATAAAAGGAATTTCATTTTGGATGAAAGAAATTGTATTTTAAGATTTATTTTGTATAAAAATGATACTCGTTCCGGTCGATAGCTCAGTTGGAAGATTGCATTCCATGCCGAGAGCTCGGGTTCTGAAATCATTTCCCGTTTCGCTGTTTACTTCGAACCCAAAATAAAATATCACAAAGGTTTACTAAACTTTAGTGGTTGGCGTAGGGCCGGCCCCTTTTAATCTAATCTAATCTAAGTTGCAAATATATGTTACATTGGAGATTCACATTACATGCATTCTCACAACCAGACACGTACAAGTTCGCGCTTGCACATGCCGCATGTGAACCTACAACAAAAAGAAATAATCTCAAATGGACATACACCCTGCAACTCTTGCCGTCCTTCCCTGCGACAGGGGTGACATTGGCAAAGTGAACCATTTTTACAGCATGGGTGGTCAGCCGCATACCAACCTATAATAACTCTTACCTGCAAAAATAAATGATTAGATAGAAAACCCTCTCGGTGAGAATGCGGCAAGCAGTTTCACTGTATGTGCAGTTTAGTACCTTTTTAACTTATTAGAAACATGGACTAAAGCTACGAACAATATTTCGTTCTTAGTATACTTCCATACGACACATATAATATTGATTCACACAGTGTCATCCTTGTAGGGTGTATGTTCATTTGAAATTTTGGTTTTTATATTGCAAGTCAAGATGACACCACGCTCTGTGAATGCGGAGCCCAACAGTCCATGGATCATCTTTGGATCTGCCCGGCCTGTCCAACAAGCTGCTCCCTGGCCGATATAATGGCGGAGCAGTGGATGTTGCCAGACACTGTTCAAAAGTAATGAATAAAAGACACGATGAAGAAGAAATTGTAAGTCCACATGCGGCATGTCTAAGCGCAAAATTTTACGTTTCTGTTTATGAAAATGCATATAATGTGAATCCTTAATGTTACATATCTTTGCAACTTAATGCAACAAATGCTCTGCATAATATACCAGGATAACTTTAAGGCCTATTAAACTTCCACGCATGATTTAAGCCAGAACTCATGAGCTACCAACTAGAGGACTTAGTGATAGTTATCGGAGCAATATCCAATTTATATCCCGACCCTATTAAACTGACACCAATCCATGTGATGGAGAGTAAATTTACAAGTTCTAGGGCATACGCACCAAGCGATAAATAATCCGCATTAGTATCTACTGGTAGTCTGACATCTGGTGACGGCAAAGGAAACCTTTTTAATAATTAGCAGAGACACAAACCACGAGGACTGTGGTGCTCATTCCAATAATAGATTTTTCCTGACAACTTTTAACTTACTTTACGTGTCCTGAACCACCTTTGCGTTATATTTGAGGTTTGGACTTAATTTTTAAGTACACATTCAGCATTTGTAAGCGCGAACGACACGTGTCTGTTTGTGAGCTTGCATTTGATATTAGACTTAAATGTTAATATAGTTTTGCAACTTAGAGTATATAAAACATATTCCAACATTAATGTAAGAGCTTTTTCATAACATTATCCATAGAAAACAAAAAATCCGGTGTACAATATTAACTTCATTATTCACTTTCATTTTATGTAAACAACTTATAAAGCAAAGACAATAAATAAAACTCAGTCGTTTCTTTGAAATGGAAGCGGCGATACCTTATAAATACTGCGGAAAATTATTTTGCAAGTTAAATTCTGGGAAATGCATTTTCTTTGTTGAGAAATAAAACTTTTAATGGTTTATTCATACCAGGAAGAAAAACAAAGTCTTATCTTTTTTATTTTTGTCTAGCACCTTCGCCTACAAGGCATCATCAGGATTTTAAAACTTTGTTTATTTATTAATATACAATGGACTTTCACTGTGTAAACCACCAAACCCTTAAAAATATTAATCTAATCTACGTTGCAAATATATGTAACATTTAAGATTCACTTTATATGCATTTTTACAAGCAGTCACCTATAAGTTCGCGCTTAAACATGCCGCGTGTGGACCTACAACATAAAAACCCGAATCTCAAATGGACATACATCCTGAAAATCTTGCCGTCCTTCTCTGAAACAGGGGTGACATTGGCAAAGCGAACCATTTTCTACAGCATGGGTGGTCAGCCGCATACCAACCTATAAGTCAAGTAAAAAAATTAACAGGAAATAATAATTTTGTTGAGTTTATAAGCAAAAAAAAAATGTATAATAAACTAAAAAATATCAATAATAAAATCCTTATTCCAGCCTAGTTTAGCCAAGGGTGCAATACGTGACCAGACATATTAAATTTAAAAGTTGATATAGAGCAAGCAAAGGATAACAAAATGATAGCACACATGTAAGAAAAATAAGTTAAAGAATGGAAAAAATTTAGGAAAAGAAAATACGAAAATAATGATGATGAATACATGAGAAAATATAATTAAAATACAAAGAAAAACATAATTCATGCACATTGCTGCACAGAAAATAAATTTATGGAGTGACTGCAGAAAATATTACACTAGAGAAGGAATCAAAGTGATGGCTAGGTAAGCCTGAGACTCCTTGCCCAAATCCACCATATCCTCAACGTTCATACCCACGGCCTTCCATTTACGAGTCCGACTACAGACCGGTTCAGTCTCTTCTGTTCCTCGTCAGATATCTGCGTTGGCTTCCAGCCCCGCGCGACATGTCTCACCCAGCGTCCTTTGTGTCACATCTCGAGGACCTCTTCAACGCCTTTCTCCGCGCAGCGCCGATAAGTGGCTTCGGGATCGCAATAAGCTGCGAGGAAAGAGCTTAGCCCAGTTCTCGGCTCCCCCTGAACTTTCTGGAATACATTTACAATATACATAAATGTGTGGCTTTGAAAATCCTGCACCACACCTGGAAAAAAACCGATAACAATGCAATTATGTATGTGATGGATGTATTGATACCTTTCTGCCGTAAACCAGCCATCCAACTCTTGGTTTTGATATTAAATATGTCCAAATATACAAAACATATCTCTTGTCCATTTTTTATCTTAAATGACAGCAAAACAAAGATTCTGTGGTGCCTACCAAAAAAAATCCTTTCTGACACACTTATAACACTGTGTATCATAATTTAGATTACTTATCCCTTGACTTATCTGTTGGACCAAGGCTGACGACCCATGTTTTAAAATAAATTTTTCACGTTTCCAATGTCATCCCTGTTTCAGGGAAGGTCGGCAAAAGTTGTCGGACTTATGTTCATTTTTTTTAATTTGTAAGTACACATTTCAATTAAAGTGGACGTTGGCTGGCTCCCGAGGGGGCTTGTACTCATTTCTTGCGGAAGCTGAATAAATTATGCCAGTACTTTATTTCGGGTTGGAAATAAACATCGACGTGGGAAATCATTTCTTGGTTTTTGTGATCCTAAAATATTTTTGCAAAACATCGGATTTTTACTATCAATTCAAAACAACTTTAAATGCACTTATCTTTCCTCGGAGGCTTTTTTTTTGCTCTTCAGTATTCGATTCATAATATCAGCAAAACAAATCACGTCCTCGATGTTTCCAGAACAACAGGGTTTTACTTGTATTTGCGCTCTAGAGTCGAGACATCAAAGGCTCCGGGCACTCAATTTGCATCAACTCTACACGGGGTGCACGGGCATGAGATGCAGCTGATAGAGCACACTAATCTAATCTAATCTAATCTAAGCTGCAAAGATATATATCATTTAAGATTTATACTAAATGCATTCCCACAAGCAGATATGTATAATTTCGCGCTAACACATGCCGCATGTGGACCTACAATATAAAAACCCAATCTCAAATGAACATAAGCCTTGCAACTCTTGCCGTCCTTCCCTGAAACAGGGGTGACATTGGCAAAGTGAACCAATTTTTATATTATGGGTGGTCAGCCGCATAACAACCTATAAGTCAAGGAACATACATGACAAATTACATTTTTTTAAATCAAAGAATAAAAATAACAATATATACATGGACATAAAAAACTAAATCATAAAACCAAATTCACTTTAACAAACCCTAGCCGCCAACATCACAGATCAACCGCCATTTCTTTCTATCCTTGCATACTTCTTTCATTTCCTCCAGAGTCATAACCTTCTTCATACAAGCTCTTCTTTTATTATGACTCTGGATATTCCATTCATTCGCAATTTCGGATATTTGGTCCATCCATACCTTTCTCGGTCTTCCTCTACCACGACATCCATCTATTCTACCAACATATACTTTCTTCGTCAGTCTTTCCTCATTCATTCTCTCCATATGCCCAAACCATCTTAACAAACTTCTTTTAATCTTCACTTTCACACTTTCTTTTGCACCACATTCTTTTCTTACAAAATCATTCCTCACCCTGTCACTCCGTTTTTTCCCAATCATACTTCTTAGAAAGTCCATTTCAACAGTATGGACTTTACTAATTTCACTTTCATTCACCGTCCAGGCCTCGCTTCCATACATCAAGGTGGGTAAAAGTATGCCACTGCGTACCGCCAATCACACTGCACTCTAAATTCATTTCCTGCCGCCAGAGTCGCTCTAGCTCTCAAAAACCCAACTTTAGTGTCTGTAAACAAAACAGCGTTTTAAATCGATAGCTTAGTTGCTAGAGTGCTGGCATTTCGGTTTTCAAATTCCATCGAGGATTTCTGAAAAAATTACCTGTATTGGTGTTTATTTCAAAACGAAAATAAAACACCAGCAAAGCTTGCGTAGCCTTCACAAGAAATGACTACTAGCGTACTGGGGAGCTGAGTAGCTCCCATCTATCTATAATCTATAATCTAAGCTGCAAAGATATGTTAACATTTAAGGCTCATATTAAATGCATGCCCACAGACAGGCACATGTATATATATATATATATAAGGATAATTTATTTTAATGTACACATAATTAAAGAGCGCCGTTTTTGTGTGTGTCACACCTCAAGGGCCCTCTCAAATCAAATCAATCAATGTAGGTTCGCACCTACATATTCTGCATGCGTGCATTCAAATAAACAAACCCCCACTTGAACATAAATCTCGCAACTCCTGCCGCCTTTCCCTGAAACCGGGGTGGCATTGGTAAAAGTGAACCGATTTTCACAGGTCAAGGAGCCATCATTTAACATAAAGAAATATCTTGTGATTTATTATGTTACATAAAAAATTATCACGTAATTTATTACGTATTTTATCAAGTAATATAAAAATGATCTTTTAATTTATCATGTAACATATAAATTTATCTCGTGACATAGATACAAATTCATAATGTATTTTATCATGTAGTTTATCACATAACATACAAATTTATCACGTGACATACAAATTCATCATATATTTTATCATGCAATTTATCATGTAACATACACATTTATCACATGACGAACAAAGTCATGATGTATTTTATCTTGTAATTTATCATATAACATATAAATTTATCACATGACATAGATACAAATTCATAATGTATTTTATCATGCAATTTATCATGTAACATACACATTTATCACGTGACATACAAATTCATCATATATTTTATCATGCAATTTATCATGTGACATACACATTCATCACGTGACGAACAAAGTCATGATGTATTTTATCTTGTAATTTATCATGTAACATATAAATTTATCATGTGACATAGATACAAATTTATAATGTATTTTATCATGCAATTTATCATGTAACATATACATTTATCATGTATGAGTAATTTATAATGTACCATATAAATTTATCATGTAATTTATCATACAACATACAAATTTATCACGTGACAAACAAATTCATGATGTATTCTCTCTTGTAATTTATCATATAGTAACATACAAGTTTATCATGTAATTTATAATGTAATGTGCACATTTATCATGTACCATATAAAATTATCATGTAGTTTATCTTATAGTAAAGAGCACCCAAGTTATTCTTTATAAAGCAACATAAAAAGATAAAGGGTTTAATCGTACACCGGTTGAAAAGTTGGTATTAGATATTTTAGTTGTAGACTCGTCTAGTGAATGAAACGTTCAAATGAGAATGCAAACTTTACACAAAACGCTTAAAAAACCGATGCCGTAAGTCTAAAGTTACCCCAGCTCAGTGAACTTGTGAGAAAGTTGGCTCTGTTAGAGGAGGTCAAGCGAGAAGGAACAAGTACCCCGAGTATTAACTACAAGGACTTTTACTACGTGAGCGAGTATGTCGAACAGCTCAAATAATAATAATATATATTAAGTTAAGATTCAAAGTTATATTAACATTTAAAAAAACAGACGCGTTCGAATGCTGCACGTGTGCTTACAAATTAAAATCCAAACCTCAAATAAATATAAGCCCTGCATATTTTTCCGACCTTCCCTGAAACAGGGGTGACATTTTTAGCTTAGCGAATATTTTTTTTAACAGTATGGGTGATCAGCCTCATACCCACCTAAGAGTCAAGGGATCATGAGCGAAAAGTTCAAATAATAATGATGATAATATTAGAATGATTTATTTGTTGACCGCTGTTTTTTGTTTGAATCACACCTTAAAAGCCCTGTGCAAGCTTGGTTATCGCTATGGAAATCACCAATTCTCAAGCAAGACCCTGTTGCTGTAAGGCATGATGGACCTTTGGTGACCGATCTTTGGAAAAGGTATATGAATTTTTCAACTTAGCAAAGAGCATATTTGAAAATATAAATGTTTATTTATTTTATTCCGCCGGGATTTGAACCCACAACTTTCCATTTACGAGTGTAAAGTACAGACTTCGGAGCGGTCTTCTTCTTATCTAATCTAATCTAAGCTGCAAGGATATATTTCATTTAAGATTTATATTAAATGCATTCCCACAAGCAGACATGTATAATTTCGCGCTAACACATGCCGCATGTGGACCTACATTATAAAAACCCAATCTCAAATGAACATAAGCCCTGCAATTCTTGCCGTCCTTCCCTGAAACAGGGGTGACATTGGCAAAGTGAACCATTTTTTCTAGATCTCGCTAATTTTCAATTCTTCATACAAAATTTAGAAAACCCGTTTACTCAATGGGGTCGTTAAAGTTTGTATAAGTTTATACTCGGGTGTGAAGGAGAAGTTTAAGTTAAGAAGTAAGAAATGCCAACAAACAAACTTCCTCTATCACGCGTTACACCCAAGTATACCACTTTACATCAGCAATAATGTTTACCAATTGGATATTGAAATTTAAACGCTCAATAGAGACACTGCTTTATTACCAGTACATTTTCTGTTAAAACGTCCTGGCTGAGTATCTTTTACAAGTCAGGTCCTCGCTAATACAATTTACTGATCCTAACTTGGCCAACAACGACTCGCAAATTTTACATTTGTTTTGTTTAATCTACAAATGATACTGCCTTGGTATACGACTGTTTTGATAAACATATTTGCTTGCTCGTGATTTGAGATCTTCCTTTTAAAAATTTGTTGTTCAATTTTAAATCTTCCCCTTCTCCAGACTATTCCTTTATATAAATGTTTTTAGGCTTTCACGGCCTATTGGCGGTTCACAATGGCATATTGGTTCCGACATTGATGTATGGAAGTGAGGCGTGGACAGTTAATGAATGTGAGCTGTACGGTTGAAATGGCTTACCTGAGAGCAATGGCTGGAAAGACACTGAATGATAGAGTACGTAATAATTGGGTGATGAACGAGTGTGGTCTCGTCTTGTCTTGTCTTGTTTCCTGCCGCCTTTCCTCTAGGGGTGGCCAGTACCTCCACACAAGTGCCTCCACTTGACTCTGTCCTTGCATACTTCTTTCATCTCATCTATAATTTCATCACTCTTTTCATGCATGCTCTTCTCTTGTTTCCACTCTGTAGATTCCATTCATTCGCAATCTCATTTATCTGATCAATCCATTGTTTCCTAGGTCTTCCCCTACCACACTTACCTATTACATTCCCTATGTATAAAAGAGAATATGAGTATGAAAGTCCAGAAAAGTACGATGAGATGGTTCGGACATCTCGAAAGAATGGATGATGAACGACTAACGAAGAAAGTGTACAAAGGAAATATCAGAGGAAAGCGCGGAAGGGGAAGGCCGAGGAAAGAATGGTTAGACCAAATAGGTGAGATTGCGAAAGAATGGAACCTGTAGAGTGAGAATAAGAGAAAAGTATGTATGAAAAAGGTGATGAATATTGAGGAAATGAAAGTGGTTTGTAAGGACAAAAAAAAGTGGAGGCGCATCTGCGGAGGTACCGGCCACCCCTAGTGGAACGGCGGCAGGATACAGCAACGGCCGGATTCAGATGCTTGGTATTTATGTTCTGTTGCCCTTAGTGTTTGCCCCCTCGCACTCACCTCAACGGGGTAAAACATGTCTGCCAGATATGACGGAGCCATACAGTTTAGAGCCCGTTCCCACTTGTCGGGTGTCGGATCCGTATATTGATCGGAGGTTCTAGTGGCAGAACATTATGTATGGAGCTATTCACAATTGTCGGAAACTGATTTTGTCCGAAATGCCTTGCAACTGGAACCTCCGATGAATATACGGATCCGACACCCGACAAGTGGGAACGGGCTCTTAGGGCTTTAAATACCATCAAACACACACGGTAGACCACCCTCTCAGGAAAACGAAGCCAATGTAGTTCTTTCAACAGTGGAGTGATGTGAGAGAATTTCGACATCCCGAAGATCAGTCTAACGGCCGCATTCAAAACAGACTGACATCTGTTCAGTTGCTTCTTTGAATGACCAATATAATATAGTGTTGTTATGTCAATCGTGTAGGGAGGTTTTGTTGAAAATACCGGGCATATGTGTGCAATAAATGTCAGTACATTATATTAAACATTGAATTTCAGGCGAATTCTGGGGCTTTGCTGGCTGTCGATATCGAGTAATTAATAATTGAATTAACAATGGACTGACTTTCAATTTATCCACCGAAATTTCCCTGTCTCATCTCTCAGCCAACAGTCATACAGAATCATACAAATATTGACGTTTCAATTTGCTGATACAATTTGCTCTCCTCTCTATCTGTTTCTGACTTCCGAGGGCAATTTGAGGACTAGAGGAAAACATTTTAAACATTTTGTTATGCTTTTCGCGGGTTCAATTTAATTGAAATAACGGTGATTTATTTGTATACATTTTACTTTAGATACGGTTCTCACACTACACCTTCACACTACAACGATCAGTTGCCTTCTCTCACTGCATAGAGATTTGGCACTTAATTTATAGCAAGATTAAGGGTTATTCTTGGATCATTGAGAATTGGTACATGCAAGATTTCACTAGACCAAAAGGAGAACTTGTACGAAAAAGATTATGTCTCTGGATGAAATGAAAGAAGTATTTAATTTAATTTTATTTATTTATTTTAGAGACACCAAACAGAGCACTGGTAAGTACATAGGATATAATACAGAAACATAGTTTAAGCAATAACTGACATATTATTATATTTATTACAAAACATATTATGAGTAAAATACTTATTACTCCAGCGTTCCAGTGATGGGTATCTACAACATAATTTTATATTATAAAATTATTAATGAAGTATACTAAGTACCACATAATAATAGCCAAGGACTGTACCTACTATGCCTACTGTACCTAAGTATGTAAGGACAGAAAGAAATGGCGGTTCATCTGTAATGTTGGCGGCTAGGACTAGGGTTTTTCAAATTAGAATTTCGTATTATGTTTTAGTTTTGATGTCTATACATATTATTTATTGATTTAAAAATGTTATATATTGTGTATGTTCCTTGACTTACAGGTTAATATGCGGCTGACCACCCATGCTGCAGAAAGTGGTTCACTTTGCCAATGTCACCCCTGTTTCAGGAAAGGTCGGCAAAAGTTGCAGAGTGTATGTTCGTTTGAGATTTATGTTTTTATGTTGTAGGTTCATATGCGGCATGTACAAGCGCGAACTTATACGCGTTTGCTTGTGAAAATGCATATAATGTGAATCCCCAATGTTACAAATTTAGCTTTTTAACTTAGATTGGATGCCGATATGTCAACTTAAATCAATTGCGCTGGTATTTTTTTTATCAGTTGTATGCCGCATATGCTAACGTTGAAAATACCGGGCCTTAGTATAACCCAGCCCAGTTTGGTTTTGTATGCGCTCTAGAACCCGAAGCTTAGCGGCTCTACATTCCATTTCATATGAGAACACAATACGGCATATTATTCCTGCTTTTCAATGCGAGATGTGGAGGTCTTGCGGTATTCAACAATATTAAAATGAAAATATACTACATATACCTGTTATTTTTTCAACTTATCTACACATATTGTGTTACTTCCTGCCTGCGTTATCCCCGAAGGGATCGCATGTGGCGATTCGGGACCTTGAGTAAGGGCTCTGGCCACCCCAAACAGAGATGAAGGTACAGTTAAAGTAATAATAAGAAACCCATCTGATTGAAAATCTGCCCGGACAGAGATCAAACATAAAATAAAAAAAGTTTATTCTTTTTTTGACTTCAAGCGAATTGCCAACTTTCGCACAGTCTTTTGATATTCCGCGCCGTTTACAGGGAGATCATATTTCACAGAAAGAGCGGAACGTTTCAGATCATAAAGCGTCTTCTAGAAGCCTGAGGAGGACCCTTGGAAAAGTCAAAACGTTAAGCCGTCTGTGCCTTGTGTAAGCTCCACTTAGGGCTTGCTTGGAGTGGCGCTTAGTGCCGTTGAGGGGTGAGGGAGGGGATGAAAATAAAACCAAACGACGCGGACAGCTATTGCCATAGATCAGCCGTTTCTAAAATGGGGTGGACTGACACCCAGGGGTCAATGCCAAGGGGTCTATGTTGTAAAAAGGGGTTCATCTGTACCCTGAAAATAAAAAAAATGCGTCTATCTCACCTCGATTGCGAAAATTGAATATGTATGGAGCATACAACGGTACTCTTAGAGAATCTAATCTAATCTAAGTTACAAAATATAAGTAACATTAGAGATTCACATTATATGCATTTTCACAAAACAGACATGTTTAAGTTCACGCTTAAACATGCCGCATGTAGTCCTGCAATGTAAAAACCCGAATCTCAAATGAACATACATCTTGCAACTCTTGCCGTCCTTCCTTGAAACAGGGGTGACATTGGCAAAGTGAACCATTTTTACAGCATGGGTGGTCAGCCGCATACCAACTTATAAGTCAAGGAATTATTGATTAAAAAAATAATTAAGAACGCTTAAATGAAAAAAAATGTTAGCCTCTGAAGACGGACGGATAAAGTCCGATAGCGCATTAAATTAGGCATTGTAATCTCAAAAAATGTGAGAATAAAACTATGTTTAAAAAACAGTTTTTTTTATTAAAACTAAAATGAATTTTCACTCGGTGATTGTACTAACTTTAGAAAATTATAAAACAGTTATATTCTACTGGATGATTTAGTTTCCATACAATTTTTAGATTTACGCAGTAGAGGTGAGTGTGCGCTTATGTTTTTGTGTTAGATGTTAATCGGAGTTGTCATCTGTTGTTATCTTATGTTGCTTATGTTAGATGTTAATCGGAGATCTATGAGAGTGACCGATATTTTAGCAGATTGTTGGCATATCATCAAGGTATATACAATTTTTTATGTTAATTTTAACTGTCTGTGTTGTGTGACGTTTTCATTTATTGTTTGATTTTAATATTTACTTTATTGTATTGTTACGTTTTCTGCTGGATTCTCTTTTTAATTAAAATACCTTTTCACAACTTGACAATCACTTAATATAGGTGTTAATCAGCAAATTGCTTTCTTGCTACTCTGCTGTCCGTACCATTTTGATCTCTGTTATAATGAAGCAGAGGGTTCTTTCTCGCATTTACTAGATCATTCCACCACCAGAACATTATGTACACACACAATCACTAGAACGTCATTCCAATGCACGACTACTCCTAGATGGTTTTATAGTACGTGCATATTATGATGTATGCGACAGTCTATTTAAATCTTTCTTGTATGTCTTATAGGTTGGTTTATAGCTAACTAACAATACTGTTAAAAAAAGATTCGCTTTTGCCAATGCCACTCCAATTTCAGGAAGAAGCGGTGGGAGTTGTGGGGTTTATGTTCATTTAAGATGCTTTTTATTTGATTTTGTAGGGGTTGTGTATTCACACAGTCAAAATTCATTTTAATTTAAAATAAAAATATTTTTTTCGAAACGTAGTTTTATTTTCACAATAATTTTATCTGCTATTATCAAGAGTTCTTGATAATGACCTGAATCTTGAAGATCGAAAGTACTTGAGGCAGATAAAGTTATTGTGAAAATAAAACTACGTTTTGAAAAAAATTGTTTTATTTCAATTAAAAAGCCTTTTATTTGTATTTTGTAAGTCCACGTACGGTATGTATAAGTGCGAACTCACAACCTTTCATTTACGAGTCCGAAGCGTAACCACTCGGCTACGAACCGGTCATCTAAAGGTGTGGTAACCGTTCTGGTTGATTGATATTCTGCTTTTCCTTATTCATTTCCCAGTCGCAACAACGAGACGCTTTGTATTGTCCTTTCTCAAAAGTTTCCACTGTTTCAGTACATAAGCCTGATAAAGGCGAATGTTTATCATTTCTTTTGTGTGAAAATCCCCCCTCGCCAATCCTAACGGCCGTTAATCTGCCGCAGTCGCCATTGTATCGGGGTTAACGCCGTTATGGAATCCGTTAAACAACGGCCGCGCCGTTGATCCCAGATTTAACTTCTTGTAGTCGACGTTTAAAGTTGGGCGAGGAAATTAAATCCACTTAAGTTAATAAAACTATATGTCGAATTTTATGTAAAATGAAAAATCTGGTATGAATCCACTGTAATCTATAATCTAAGTTGCGAGGATATGTTAACATTCAAAGCTCATATCAAATGCATGCCCACAGACAAACAAGTGTAAGTTCGTGCTTACAAATGCTGAATGTGTACTTAAATATTAAAATCCAAACCTCAAATGAATAAAAGCCCTGAAAATTTTGCCGACCTTTCCTGGAACAGGGGTCTTATCTAATCTAATCTAATCTAAGCTCCAAAGATATATATATCATTTAAGATTTATATTAAATGCATTCCCACAAGCAGACATGTATACTTTCGCGCTCACACATGCCGCATGTGGACCTACAATATAAAAACCCAATTTCAAATAAACATAAGCCCTGCAACTCTTTCCGTCCTTCCTTGAAACAGGGGTGACATTGGCAAAGTGAACTATTTTTTACAGTATGCGTGGTCAGCCGCATACCAACTTATAATTGGCAAAGTGATTTTTACAGTATGTGCCGTCAACCTCATACCAACCAATAAGTCAAGGAAGGACTCCCACTGTAAAAAAATGTCATTGTCACTGTTGGTTTAGGGAAGGACGACAGAAGTTTATTTTCATGTCTTCCCCTTAGTGCTTGTTTGTCTTATGTCCATCAGAGGTCATTTCACATGAGCAATGTTTGTATGTGTACTGAACCAATGTGTCTTATGAAAATTGGAAATGATTTTACAGACATTTAAAACGACTTTCACATTATCGTGTTTTACGTTTTTTTCTTGGCTCAGATTGTAAAGAATGTGACTATGAAGTCAATTTCATTGAAATGCCATCTTTGAATCAAATGGTAGATAACCAAACAAACACAGTGTTGGAAGTCTCATCACCACGGTGGTTCCTACTTACCAAATATCGGTAATATTTGTCTGAAGACTAATTAGCTGTTCACTTGCGACCATCTTGGATTATTGTTATTATCATATAAGGCTAATTTATTTTAAATTACAAATTATAAGAGAGCGCCGTTTCTGTGTATGTCACACCTCAAGGGCCCTCTCCGATCATGGTTAAGACTTTCTAAAAAACATACAAATATTACCGATATTCGGCAGGTAAGAGTTACCGTGGTGATGAGACTTCCAGCCCAGGGGGGACAAGATTCCAACGCAGCTTCATCTATAGCAAGTTTGAAACACAGAGAGTAACTAAATACATCGACAGTGACTTATAAATATTTAAAGTGCCTCGAGAGCGCTTTGTGTTACTCCTAGCTCGGAGCGTCGAGGACTGGCACAACTTCCCAGCGAATTACTGCAAACTTTGTGGTGAATCGCTTCATCAGAGACTTTACTGCACTCGAGGTGTACCTAACTGTAATCAGCACAAGTGTGTTGATGCATATCGACGGTTAAAAGGTAATAAGGCATGAATGACAAAAACTGAATTGTTCAAGAGAGCAGTTTAAAGTTTGAGATTGCAGAAAAATTACATAATTTTTAATTTTTTATCACATGTTTAAAATAAAAATAAATCTAAAATTAAAATAATATAGGCATTTATTGGCATTCCTATTAATGTGGTTTTACGATGTTTTGCGTCACAAGCACCTTTAGGACAAAAAAGGCCAAAATCCTGTCGGTTACACCAAAACCATACTTCGAAAACGCAGTTGTTTGCTTGGGCATAGACAATAAAAAAAATATTGTAGAGCTATGGTAGTTAGCGCATTAGAAAGAGCAGAAATTTTATTATTTCCCTGAAACAGTGGTGACATTGGCAAAGTGAACCGTGTTCTACAGCATGGGTGGTCAGCCGCAAACCAACCTATTTGTATGTGTAGATGCAAAAAAAACAGCATTGCTGTATAGATCGGAGTCTACTACAAAAAACGTTAGCGTCAAAGCTGTTGCTTTTGACATTTTCCTGAGACAAGTAAGATATTTCAGAGCTGCCGGAAAAGTCAGGAATAGATCGTTTGTCAAATTCCATCAGATATTATTCGGCAGATGTAGATGTCTAACACGTAAATGATTTTCACCCGAAACACGTTCTGTCTCTTTACTACGAACAGAGAGCGATACCTTCTAACAAAGAGGTCGGTGAGAAAAACTTTCTATGATAATCTATAATCTAACTTTTTTTTTCACTTTGCCAATGTCATCTTTGTTCCAGGGAAGGTTGGCAAAAGTTGCAGGGCTTGTGTTAATTTGAGGTTTAGATTTTAATTTGTAAGTACACATTAAGCATTTGCAAGCGCAAACTTACACGTGTTTGTTTATGGGCATGCATTTGATATGAGCTTTGAATGTTAATATATTCTTGCAACTTAGATTATAGACTATTATAGATTGACTTAAAAGTTGGTATGAGGCTCACCCCGCAAACTGTAAAAAATGGTTCACTTTGCCAATGTCACCCCTGTTCCAGGGAAGGTCGGTAAAATTTGCAGGGCTTCTGTTAATTTGAGGGTTGGTTTTTTTTATTTGTAAGTATACATTCAGCATTTGTAATTGCAAACTTACACGTGTTTGTTTGTGGGCATGCATTTGATATGAGCTTTGACTGTTAATATTATATACTTGCAACTAATCTAATCTAATCTAAGTTCTCAGAAGCAAACACGTTCAAATTCGCGCTTGAGCATACCGCATGTGAACCTACAACATAAAAACGTATTCTCAAATGGACAAACACCCTGCAACCCTTGCCGACTTTCCTTGAACAGGGGTGACATTGGCTACAGCATGGGTGGTTAGCCGCATACCAACCTATAAGTCAAGGAAGTTAGATTATAGATTCTTATTATAGATTGACCACTCCTTAACTTAGTGTCTTCTTTGAATTAATAATTCATTTAGTGCTCCCTCACATTGTCCTTCAATGTGACAGGTGGGAGGAACATGGTTGACGTAACATTGGCAGTTTTATGTTATGCAAAGACAAACACAGAGAGCGCTGAACCTTGTGATGGCTCATTTAACGCTGACAGGTCGACACGGGAAAACAATCGATAGGCTTATATATAATCAAAGCCTTATAAATACACTGTTGACCGCATTGGAAATTCCAAGAATTTAAAAAGAATAATTCTCACTTTGCTCATCAAAATTTGTTAAATATGTAGTTATGTGTTGTGGATTGTCTGTGTGAGTAAATAATAAAGTTTGTGAAGTCTCTTTAGAAATAAATAAATGTTACTTAAATGGTAATTACAAAATTTGAAAATTATTTAAAAATTCTGCTCCTGAAGATGCCTCATTAGGCGAAAATGTTCGATCACAACGATATAAATAAATAAGTGAATTACAACTCTGTTTTATCCATTTGAATTTTTAAATAATTAAAAATGGACTTTCACTGTGTACACAGATTAACACTAAAGAATATTATACAACTTGTATTTTCTAAAATGCTAGAGTGTTGGTTGGTTGTTCTAGAACATAACGCACGCTTAATAATAAAGAACAATAACTGAAAAATTGGGAAAATCGAGATTTTGTAATAAAACGCAAGAAATTTGTGAGAAGAATAGGTAGAATGCGACAGCCGTTCAATGTGGACGAATATGACCGAGATAAAACATCGGTCGCCTTTTTCATCCCATACAAGTTTTACTGGTTGTCTGAACTTCAAACGTGATTTTCCAACATTCTTATTTTTTCAGTTATTAAGCGTGCGATAAAGTCAAGGGTGTGCATCCCATACAGGCACATGCCCCTCGTACATAGGTAGGCAATAAATAATACAAAACAATGTAAGTCTGTTATTTACAATTCAAATTCAAAGTTTTTAAGTTCGATTGGAGCCGTTTATATAGCAAAAATAAAGAACATTCTTGAATCATTGAGAAATGGGATAAGCTAGACTTTATGCAGGCGCGTGCATAGTGTATAAGCAAATACATTTTAGAATAAATATGTTCTCCCGTTCCTTTGAAATAACTCACTTGAAACTGGCTGTAACCTTTTACATTTTTTCTGTACCATTATTTTTATATTTTTGGTAGCTCGATCTTTCCAATGTTTGTTTACCTCAATTTATAGATAATTTTAGATTTTATAGGAAGGTTTTCCGTGTAAAAAAAGTGTCTCTTATAGATATCTCAACTACTTGTGTTCATTGAGCCTATAATGACAGAAGGTATTGCTTTGACTAAGCCCTCTAGCTTAGCAGAAACTTGTCGCCGCACCTAGGCACGTAGTTGGTACAGAAATCCGTCTCTCTACCGTACTTGTCGATGGCCTGGCGTAGTTAGCGCGCCTACTTGTGTTACGTCACACGTGTTGAGCCTACAAGACAGGATATTGGTAGTATTGGCGGAACGCTCTGGTATTGGAATCATCGACTATGTTCGAGAACAGTCGAGAACCGTCCGTATGAACGTATATAAATGTAAGCCGACATTGTGTGCAGAAGAGTGTCGATTAAAACATTGAGCCGTGAAGTTGAAAGCCAGAGTTAGAAAACAATTCTTGTAAATTAAGAACCAAATCGTGTAAAATAAAATTATATTTTAATAAATAATTGCAGGATAAAAGAAAAACAGCTTTGTTTTCGATAGCTTGAGTATATATATTTTATACCACAACCGGTTTCGCAAGCATCCGTTTGCATCGTCAGGTGGTTAAATTAATAACAACCACCTGACGATGCAAACGGATGTTTGCGAAACCGGTTGTGCTATGAAATATATATACTCAAGTAATCGAAAACATGGCTGTTTTTCTTTTATCCTTAATGATGAACGATTACAGAGATAATGCGTCTACAATCAATAAATAATTGCAGTTTAATTAAAAGGGAACCCAGTAAAATAGTACCAATATATTGCTTTAACTAAGCCCTCAAATTTGGCTGAAATGCGTCATCTCTCTCTCCCTACCGTACTTGTAGGTGATTTAGCGTAGTTAACTCGACCTTGACTTATAGGTTGGTATGAGGCTGACCCCCCATACTGTAAAAAATGGTTCACTTTGCCAGTGTCACCCCTGTTTCAGGGAAGGTCGGCAAAAGTTGTGGGGCTTATGTTCATTTGAGGTTTGAATTTTATTTGTAAGTACATATTGTAAGCGCGAACTACACGTGTTTGTTTGTGGGCATACATCTGAGAGCTTTGAATGAATATATCCTTGCAACTTAGATTATAGATTATTATTATAGATAACTCGCCTATCTGTGCTACGTCATGCGTGCTGAGCCTACAATGACAGGAGGGATTGATTTGACTATGCCCTCAGGACTAGTCGGGACGCGTCACCGCACCTAGGCACGTAGTCGGAACAGAAGGCCGTACTTGTCGATGGCCTGGCCTAGGTTATTGTGGGTGACGACACGTAGGGAGCCTTAATGAGATGCGAGGCAGGCTGAAGCTGATGGAAACAATATACGTGATTATGAAAACGACGAATCGTTAACGAAGTATGAACAAGTTTACATTGAAATCAAACGATTGTTTACGATGAAACACATATCGCACAACAAATTAACTTATTTTTATACCTTTTTTTGTTACAGAAATAGATTTGAGAAGAAGAATGCCATGCACCAACCTATTTTGCGAAGCCAAAAAAGAAATTATTTAAAATACATGTTGTATACTAATTATTACTCAAACGGATGAACCAAATTTCCGAAATTGCGAATGAATGGAATATCCAGAGTCATAATAAAAGGAGAGTCTGTATGAAGAAGTTTATGACTCTGGAGGAAATGAAAAAATTGTGTTATGACAGCAAGAAATGGCGGTTGATCTGTGATGTTAGCGGCTAGGTTTTTTTAAATAAGAATTTGTTTTCCGTTAGTTTTTGATGTCCATACATATTATAATTTGTTGATTTTAAAAAATGTAATTTGTTGTGTATGTTCCTTGACTTATAGGATGGTATGCGACTGAACACCCATGCTGTAGAAAATGGTTCACTTTGCCAATGTCACCCCTGTTTTTAGGGAAGGTCGGCAAGAGTTGCAGGGTGTATGTCCATGTGAGATTCGGGTTTTTATATTGAAGGACCACATGCGGCATGTTTAAGCGCGAACTTGTGCATGCCTGTTTGTGAAAGTGCATATAATGTGAATTTTTAATGTTACATATATTTTGCAACTTAGATTAGATTAGATTAGATTAGACTTAAACGCATCTATTAGATTTTGTAGGGTTTGTATATTCACACAGTGAAAATTCATTTTATTGTTTTTTTCCTAAAACGTAGTTTTATTTTCACAATAATATTTTCTACCTCAAGTACTTTCGACCTTCAATATTCAGTAACTCTTGATAATGACCTGAATATTGAAGGTCGAAAGTACTTGAGGTAGAAAATATTATTGTGAAAATAAAACTACGTTTTAGAAAAAAACTATTTTAATTTTAAATCAAACGCATCTGTTGAACCAGGGTCAAAGTTATTGCCGATAGGATAAGGTATGGAGCAATGCGGCATGCATTAAATGTGTATCTGAAATGTTTATCTATATTTGCAACTCAGATTAAAGATAGCATAAGGAGATTCAATTTAATTGTCATTTATTTCTCCATCAAAAGATGTATGGAAGCGAGTCATGGACGGTGAATGAAAGAGAAGTAAATAAGGTATGCACCGTAGAAATGGCTCATTTGAGAAGTATGACAGGAAAAACACTGAAAGATAGAGTGAGAAACGAATGGGTTCTGAATGAATGCGGAGTAAAAGAAAGCGTGAAAGTGAAAGTTCAAAGAAGTGTGATGCGATGGTTTGGACATATTGAAAGGATGAATGAAGACCGACTGACAAAAAGAGTGTATAAAGGGAATGTAATAGGTAAGCGTGGAAGGGGAAGACCTAGAAAAGAATGGATTGATCAGATAAGTGAGATTGCGAATGAATGGAATTTACAGAGTGGAAACAAGAGAAGAGCATGCATGAAAAGAGTGATGAAATTAGATGAGATGAAAGAAGTATGCAGGGACAGAGTCAAGTGGAGGCACTTGTGTGGAGGTACCGGCGACCCCTAGAGGAATGGCGGCAGGATACAATACAAGACAAGACAATTTATATCCTAACCCGTATATTTTTTTGTTTCAGGTAAGTGCTGCATTGTTTTTTAGCCTGCATAAGCCCAATATGTGTAAGTACAATTAAATTTAGAAAAATCACCTATCATTTGTGTTCCGGATATTGGACGTGTTTCATCCCTTTCCTCCTTACTTACGTTTCGTTCCAATACTATGTGTAACTACTTCGGAGATCTTTTACACATTGATTAAATTGGCATAGTTTGCGTTTTTAAATGGCTCTTTTTAAAAAAATAGACTTTTGAATAGGAATGAAATTCATCAACCTATTTTGCCTGTACAGGAAAAAGTGTTCTGTTGTATTTTGATGATAAGATTAAAGGTTTATGTGTCCTCTTGAAAATGAGTTGAAAGTACTCGAGGTAAAATAAATACTCAATTTGTGAACATAAAATGTTTTTTTTTTTAATTTGTATAATTCGTCATAAAGGTATTATTGCTACCAAATAATTAATTAATGATATCCAATTATATATTATTTAATTAATTAAGAACTACCTTATGGCTTTAATTGAACCAGGGTCGAAGTTGTTATCGATAGGACACGACGCAGGCGGGGCTCGAACCGGTGTTAGTATCAATAACACGAATTCGAGCGTTGACGCCTTTCCGCTTTACTATCTAAACGAGCCTTTTTTTGGTTAATACACTAAACGTGTAGCTAAGTTGTGTTTAAAGCGTGATTACACCCCGAAAGCGCTCAAGATAATAAACCAACTCGCAAAGAAAAACTTGCATTTAAATAAATCGTCACAATACCAACGCACAACACACCCTTCTAATCTAATCTAAGTTGCAAAGATATGTTACATTGGGAAATCACATTATATGCATTCTCACAAGCAGACACGTACAAGTTCGCGCTTGCACATGCCGCATGTGAACCTACAACATAAAAACCCAAACCTCAAATGGACATACACCATGCAACTCTTGCCGTCCTTCCCAGAAACAGGGGTGACGTTAGCAAAGTGAACCATTTTTTACAGCATGGGTGGTCAGCCGCACACCAACCTATAAGTCAAGGAACCTTTAAACTTTAAAATAAGATAAATCAAAAGCAGTATGACGCATCATACAGTAAAAGATAAATAAATAATAATAAATATATAGCCAACATTGCAGAATTTCTCAAAACCCAATCAACTGAGATATGTTGTTTTATTGGATGTTTTAATGCAGTTATGTGTAAAAGCTCGCTACGGGGTGGATTAAGGTGAGGTAGCTTACAGAGGGATAAGGTGGCTTACTGAAGAGTAAGGTGGCTTACATAGGGTAAGGTGGCTTGCAGGAAGTGTGAGGTAGCTTACAGAAAGTGTGAGGTAGCAAACAGAAAGGGTGAGGTAGCTTAAAGAGGGATGAGGTGGCTTACATAAGAGTAAGGTGGCTTACATAGGGTAAGGTGGCTTGCAGGAAGTGTGAGGTAGCTTACAGAAAGTGTGAGGTAGCAAACAGAAAGGGTGAGGTAGCTTAAAGAGGGATGAGGTGGCTTACATAAGAGTAAGGTGGCTTACATAGGGTAAGGTGGCTTGCAGGAAGTGTGAGGTAGCTTACAGAAAGTGTGAGGTAGCAAACAGAAAGGGTGAGGTAGCTTACAGAGGGATAAGGTGGCTTACTGAAGAGTAAGGTGGCTTACATAGGGTAAGGTGGCTTGCAGGAAGTGTGAGGTAGCTTACAGAAAGTGTGAGGTAGCAAACAGAAAGGGTGAGGTAGCTTAAAGAGGGATGAGGTGGCTTACATAAGAGTAAGGTGGCTTACATAGGGTAAGGTGGCTTGCAGGAAGTGTGAGGTAGCTTACAGAAAGTGTGAGGTAGCAAACAGAAAGGGTGAGGTAGCTTAAAGAGGGATGAGGTGGCTTACATAAGAGTAAGGTGGCTTACATAGGGTAAGGTGGCTTGCAGGAAGTGTGAGGTAGCTTACAGAAAGTGTGAGGTAGCAAACAGAAAGGGTGAGGTAGCTTAAAGAGGGATGAGGTGGCTTACATAAGAGTAAGGTGGCTTACATAGGGTAAGGTGGCTTGCAGGAAGTGTGAGGTAGCTTACAGAAAGTGTGAGGTAGCAAACAGAAAGGGTGAGGTAGCTTAAAGAGGGATGAGGTGGCTTACATAAGAGTAAGGTGGCTTACATAGGGTAAGGTGGCTTGCAGGAAGTGTGAGGTAGCTTACAGAAAGTGTGAGGTAGCTTACAGAAAGGGTGAGGTAGCTTAAAGAGGGATGAGGTGGCTTACATAAGAGTAAGGTGGCTTACATAGGGTAAGGTGGCTTGCAGGAAGTGTGAGGTAGCTTACAGAAAGTGTGAGGTAGCTTACAGAAAGGGTGAGGTAGCTTAAAGAGGGATGAGGTGGCTTACATAAGAGTAAGGTGGCTTACATAGGGTAAGGTGGCTTGCAGGAAGTGTGAGGTAGCTTACAGAAAGTGTGAGGTAGCTTAAAGAGGGATGAGGTGGCTTACATAAGAGTAAGGTGGCTTACATAGGGTAAGGTGGCTTGCAGGAAGTGTGAGGTAGCTTACAGAAAGTGTGAGGTAGCAAACAGAAAGGGTGAGGTAGCTTAAAGAGGGATGAGGTGGCTTACATAAGAGTAAGGTGGCTTACATAGGGTAAGGTGGCTTGCAGGAAGTGTGAGGTAGCTTACAGAAAGTGTGAGGTAGCAAACAGAAAGGGTGAGGTAGCTTAAAGAGGGATGAGGTGGCTTACATAAGAGTAAGGTGGCTTACATAGGGTAAGGTGGCTTGCAGGAAGTGTGAGGTAGCTTACAGAAAGTGTGAGGTAGCTTACAGAAAGGGTGAGGTAGCTTAAAGAGGGATGAGGTGGCTTACATAAGAGTAAGGTGGCTTACATAGGGTAAGGTGGCTTGCAGAAAGTGTGAGGTAGCTTACAGAAAGTGTGAGGTAGCTTACAGAAAGGGTGAGGTAGCTTAAAGAGGGATGAGGTGGCTTACATAAGAGTAAGGTGGCTTACATAGGGTAAGGTGGCTTGCAGAAAGTGTGAGGTAGCTTACAGAAAGTGTGAGGTAGCTTACAGAAAGGGTGAGGTAGCTTAAAGAGGGATGAGGTGGCTTACATAAGAGTAAGGTGGCTTACATAGGGTAAGGTGGCTTGCAGAAAGTGTGAGGTAGCTTACAGAAAGTGTGAGGTAGCTTACAGAAAGTGTGAGGTAGCTTACAGAAAGGGTGAGGTAGCTTAAAGAGGGATGAGGTGGCTTACATAAGAGTAAGGTGGCTTACATAGGGTAAGGTGGCTTGCAGAAAGTGTGAGGTAGCTTACAGAAAGTGTGAGGTAGCTTACAGAAAGTTTGTGGTAGCTTACAGAAAGGGTGAGGTAGCTTAAAGAGGGATGAGGTGGCTTACATAAGAGTAAGGTGGCTTACATAGGGTAAGGTGGCTTGCAGAAAGTGTGAGGTAGCTTACAGAAAGTGTGAGGTAGCTTACAGAAAGTTTGTGGTAGCTTACATAAAGGGTGAGGTAGCTTAAAGAGGGATGAGGTGGCTTACAGAAGAGTAAGGTGGCTTACATAGGGTAAGGTGGCTTGCAGGAAGTGTTAAGTGGCTAATAGAAAGTGTAAGGTTGCTTACAGGAAGTGCGAGATAACTTACCGAAAGCCAAATAAAACATCTTAATATTTTTTTCCTGAATTTAGATCATTCAATCTATACTTACTTTCCGTGTCCGGAACACCATCATATGTGCAGCCCCCAGTACTCGGCCACACGAACTCCACTTCCGCTCGCCATCACCACGTCCTCAAGCGTGCACGTTGCTCCAATCAGGGGACAGGAAAAAAGATGTTTGTAGTTTTGCACGGAGCCACACTCGCAGGTTTCTTCATCTCTGTAACCCCATTTTTTGAGGTTACTGTAGCAACGTAAGACACCTGTTCTGAGTCTATTGAGTGCCCTCCATGTTGTGAATGGTAGCTTGTGACCCACTGATATTTCCTCCGCCTGAGGGAGCAACGTGGGCTCGGTATTATCTCTCCATAGAGACAGCCTTCGGGCACCAGGGAAGCCAACCACCGGGGACGTCGTCTCCAGGAAACTTCTTCTCGACTTGAGTCAATTCAATCTATAATTTAAAAAAAATAAATCATATCAGCTCACAGACCCTGGAATGAGAAAGTCCAGACATCTTTTGACCTTCTAAGAGGTCACTCCAATTGGCATTTACAATTTGAATTGCAAAAATAAACTCACATTAAGTATTCATTTAAATTATACGCCCACATGCAGGCTCGTGTAACTTCGCATTCGCACATACCGCTTGTGTATAGTTACAAGGAAAAACAAATCCCAAATGAACGAATTATTATCTCACCGTAGTTATTATTAAGGGAGCTTAAAGAGGGGTGAGGTGGCTTTCTGCGGGGGGGGGGGGAGGGAGATAGGGTGGGAAGGTATGGTGGGGTGGGAGACCGACTGCCAATTTCCTTGCCGGGATGGGCCCGCACACCGGCTTATATTGGCTTTCCTAGGGATGTACCCCGCCATATCTGCTATGCCTGAACAAGGATGTACAAGGTGTACGCGCTACAGGCAACGGTACAACACTAGCACTCCGCGAAATTTACATAAAATTGCTCACGCAAAATTAATTAGTTGTTTTTTCATTAAATGTCAGAAATTTGAGTGGTTCTCTAGTGAGATCGGTGCTTAATTTTCAGTTCCCAACTTGTATCAAAAACACACTAAGAGATTTATTTTTATAACAGAGTTACATGGAGCCAAAGTGGATATCTATTTTTTCGAAAATCATATCAACACAGCGAATTTAGTTCCATTTATTTATCTCATTCCTTGACTTAAAAGCTAGTATGAGGCTTACCACTTTTACTGTTTTTTTTTTTTTTCACTTTGCCAATGTCAACCCTGTTTCAGGAAAGGTCGGCAAAAGTTGCAGGGTTTATATTCATTTGAGGTTTGGATTTTAATTTGCAAGTACACATTAAGTATTTGTAAGTGCGAATTTACACGTCTCTGCTTGTGGGCATGCATTTTATAGGAGCTTTGAATGTTAATATATCTTTGCAACTTAGATTAAAGATTTACTTCTCATCTACCCTTATCATCTTTCAGCGAATGTAAAATAAGGTAATGTATGAAAATATGATAGATATGAATGAATTGAAAGAGGTATGCAAAGATAGGAAAAAAAAATGGAGGCAAATCTGCAGACGCTCTGGCCTTGTCTTAGTGGAATGGCGACAGAGTTACAGTTACTGTTGCAGTATTTACGAAAAAAACTAAAATGTCTAGAATTTTTTAATGAAATAATAATAACGACGGTTGGTATGCGGCTGACCACTCATGCTGTAAAAATGGTTCGCTTTGCCAATGTCACCCCTGTGACAGGGAAATACGGCAAAAGTTGCAGGGTGTTTGTCCATTTGAGATCTGTGTTTTTATGTTGTTAGTTCGCATGCGGTATGTGCAAGCGCGAACTTCTACGTATCTGCTTGTGAGAATGCATATAATGTAAATCTCCTATGTAACATATCTTTGCAACTTAGATTAGATTAGATAAGATTAGATTAGAGACTTGACTTTATCAAAAAAATAAAGAGATCATTTTAGTGCCATTCCCTTCGACTGCGTTATACATATAGCTGAGGGGGTTCTACCTCTATGGGAAGCAGTGGCGAAGGGTGCCACACAAGTCGGTTCTCATTGGCTTCCCTTTTAAAATGATGTAACAAAGTAGTTAAAAAATGTAGGCACAAAGTATAAAAATACATTTAAAACCAAAGAAACAATACGTATTTTTTCCCCACTGAAACCATGCAGTCTACTTTATTATCATATTTGCCTCATTTTAAACGGAAAAACGATAGGAATCGGCTTGTATGGCACCCTTCGCCACTGATGGGTAGGTACTACAGAATAATTGCTTTTCTAAAAAAACGGAACCCGTCCTCTGCATGGAGAGTGTTGGTGGTAGTTGGTTGCTAAAGCGCTGCGGGTATTTGCAATGAGAGTGCAGCCAATATAATCAAAATTAAATTGGCAGCGGGAAATCAATTTCAGATTTTAAATGAAAATTAGAAATCAAAATTGGTTTGATGTTTTTGCTCTAAATCAATTCTATTATCTAAGCAAAGATATTGTTACGAATTAAGGGTTCAAAAGTCTTTCAATTAAAAATACTGGTCTTCTTATACAGTTGTTTATTTTTACACTTTTAATAATTTATTTTCACAAAGGTAGTCTCGACTATTCCATTACACTTGGTTTCTGTTCACTGGTTTTGGTTCAATGTATGTAGTAGTAAAGCTCGTAAGATACTGGCTCTGCAAGCAACTCGCACCCTTCTTATACTCTTCAAAACAGTACAATCCAGATCCGCTAGACGGTTCCAGAAAGGCGTAGTAATCATTATTTCTCGATGCTTCAAGTATTTTTATTCAATGATTCCTACCCACACAATACAATACAGAATTCCTATAACTATAACTAATACCTACTTATTTTAAATATTTATATATATTTCATATTTACATAACAATATATTACATTGAAGATTTAAATTAAATGTTTTACCACAAGCAGACACGATTAAGATCGCGCTTTAACATGCCGCATGTGAACCTGCAATGTAAAACCTAATCTCAAATGAACATGCAACTCTTGCCGACCTTCCCTGAAGCAGGAGTGACGTTGGTAAAGCGAACCATTTTTACAGTATCGGTGGTCAGACTCATACCAACTTACAAGTAAAGGAATCCCTGTTTGATAATAATACAAACTAACAGATCGGTCTGTAGTCTAGTGATAAATGCTACGGACTCGTAAACGAAAGATTGTCAGTTCGTTTCCCGGTTGATTATAAAAAACATCATTTAATAATCAACATTAGCAGTTAGCTTGGCTACGAAATCAATTTTCCTTCACTAAGTTTCTTGACTAATAGGTTGGTATGAGGATGAGCTTGGTTCAGGAAAGACCGGACAGAGTTGTCAGGCTTATGTTCATTTGAGATTGGGTTTTTATGTGGTTGTGAGTCCCCATACGGCATGTGTCTAAATCTAAATCTAAATCTAAGCTGCAAAGATATGTATCATTTGAGATTCATATTAAATGCATTCCCACAAGCAGACATGCATAATTTCGCGCTTACACATGCTGCATGTGGACCTACAATATAAAAAACCCAATCTCAAATGAACATAAGCCCTGCAGCTCTTGCCGACCTTCCCTAAAGCAGGGGTGACATTGGCAAAGTGAACCATTTTTTACAGTATGGGTGGTCAGCCACACACCAACCTATCAGTCAAGGAGTATGTGTAAGCACGAAATTATACGTGTCTGCTTGTAGGGTTAAAAAAAATAGATTTGTGAAGAGGAATGCAACATTTTTTACCTGGTCAAAAACAGGTATTAATATCATCAATTAATAATTCACTATTGTATACTTAAATGAATTATTATTTTAAAATTACCCAATGACATCTGTTGAACGAGGATCAAAGTTATGGTCAAATGACCCCAGTGGGGATCAAACCAACGTTATTCTATTCCAAAAACGCTAGAAAGATCGGCCACTTGAACCGCTCGGCCATAACACCGATTTTATATAATATGAATCTTAGACGTTATATATCTTTGTAAATAAGATAAGATTAATTCAACGAATCTCTACGTAGATGTTTCCTCAATAAAATAAGTATTTCCTTCTGTTGGGATGTTTGTCAAATAGTCAAAAATACATATTTTTATTATCTCCTGTAAGTGTTTATTAGGAATACTCTAAGCTACAAGTGGCGTAGGCCGTAGAGCATATTTTGCTAATGGTCCGCGTTGAGCTACAGCTCTACGAATTTCGTAGAAATGAATATCTGTAAATATGTAAGCAATTTAGGGGCATAAAATAAAGACTATTTACACATGCAGTAGCGGGTATATACTGCATACTCCGTACAAGATACAAATGACGTAGCAGGTACATACTACATACGGCATAGAAGATACAAATGACGTAGCAGGTATATACTACGTACAGCATAGAAGATACAAATGACGTAGCAGGTACATACTACGTACGGCGTTGAAGATACAAATGACGTAGCAGGTACATACTACATACGGCATAGAAGATACAAATGACGTAGCAGGTATATACTACGTACAGCATAGAAGATACAAATGACGTAGCAGGTACATACTACGTACGGCGTAGAAGATACAAATGACGTAGCAGGTACATACTACATACGGCATAGAAGATACAAATGACGTAGCAGGTATATACTACGTACAGCATAGAAGATACAAATGACGTAGCAGGTACATACTACGTACGGCGTAGAAGATACAAATGACGTAGCAGGTATATACTACGTACGGCGTAGAAGATACAAATGACGTAGCAGGTTATACTACGTACAGCATAGAAGATACAAATGACGTAGCAGGTACATACTTTGTAGAAGATACACATGTCGTAGGCGGTGCATATAACGTTAAAGATAGACATGATTTAATGGGTATATACTTCGTAAAAGATACAAATGGCGTAGTGGGTACACATTTCGTAGAAGATACACATGATGTAGTGGGTACATACAGCGTAGAAGATACACATCGCAGCATGGCGTAGTGGGTACATACGGGAGAGCATATGGATTTGTACGGGCCGAGCTCTAAGCTAAATCGACTGTCTACATCGGTCGAGGCCGGTCTTGATTGATTGCACAGCGCCTAAAGCTGTTGCCACCTACACAACACGTGTGTACACGCGCCAAGAAAATACTAAATGTTTACTGTAGCCGGAGAGCAGTCCTCCATCAATGTAAGGAAACGTCTGAGAACAATTTCAGGTTCTAAGTAGTTAGGCTATTACGGTGCTATTTTTCGACATTTTAGTCGTCCGTTAAGCTCACGCTTTGAGAAACGAATGATGCATTTGTACAAAGACCGGTCAATTCAAGATGGCCGCAAGTGAACAGCTGATTAGTCTTCATACAAATATTACCAAAATTTAGTAGGTAAGAATGACCATGGTGATAAGACTTCCATCCCAGGAATCATTAGTTTGTCAAAGCGTGGGCTCAACGGACGACTAAAATGTCTAAGAATTGCCCCGTTCATAATTATCTTTTTTTTAATTATACCTATGATTTTCGAGGTGTAAAAGTTTTTGACCATTACAGAGTTGTGATAAAAGGAGAGCTTGTATGTAAAAGGTTACGACTCTGGATGAAATTTAAAAAGTTTATAAGGGCCGCAAAAATGGCGTTGATCTGTTATGTTGGTGGCAACCGATTTAAAAGTTTTAATTCGCTTGTTTATGAGTGCGAGGAAGACCGCTCATTTATAATATATAATCTATAATCTAAGTTGCAAGGATATATTCATTTAAAGCTCTCGGATGTATGTCCACAAACCAACACGTGTAGTTCGCGCTTACAAATGCTGAATGCGTACTTACAAATAAAATCCAAACCTCAAATGAACATAAGCCCCACAACTTTTGCCGACCTTCCCTGAAACAGGGATGACATTGGCAAAGTGAACCATTTTTTACAGTATGGGTGGTCAGCCTCATACCAACCTATAGGTCACGGATATCGAAATTTTACATCGAATAAAATGGTGACGTGGACTCAGACGAGTTGCTTAGGCAAAGGCTAACTGATACTATTGTTATGTTTTTATCAGGTTCTATTTAATTAATAAATAAAACCATAAACTTTTTTTTTTTTTTGTGTATTCACACAGTGAAAATTCATTTTTATAAATAATTATAAAAAATTATAAAAAACACAGAGTTTTATTTTCACAAATTGAGTTTTTAGGTGGAAATAAAAACTCAATTTGTGAAAATAAAACTCTGTGTTTTTTATAATTTTTTTATAATTATTTATAAAACCATAAACATTGGTTGTAAAAAAAAAGTACATTTATGAAATACAGTCTTGTTTTAAATTAATAATGTAAAAAAATCATACAAAGTTTTCTCCACGACTTGATTTATTTCTCGAGCGCTTTCGATGTTTTCCCACCATTATCAAGAGAACTACTATCAATTCGCAAAGAAAAAGTCTGTTTAATTTTTTAACATTATTATTTTAAAATTAATTAAATTTTAATCTTCACAATGTCAATACAGAAACCCTTTAATTTTTTGTTAAAAATTGCTTAAACTTACATACTTAGACTAAAGACTTGAATGCCGCACTTTAAAAAAAATACCTATAATCTTCCATAAAAATTCTTCCATTTTTATTTTTATAGCATGTTCTTATCTAATCTAATCTAAGTTGCAAAGATATGTTACATTGGAGATTCACATAACATGCATTCCCATAACCAGACACGTACAAGTTCGCGCTTGCACATGCCTCATGTGAACCTACAACATAAAAACCAAATCTCAAATGGACGTACACCCTGAAACTCTTGCCGTCCTTTCCTGAAATAGAGGTGACAATGGCAAAGTGAACCATTTTTACAGCATGGGTGGTCAGCCGCATAGTTAACACATTTAAATCGTTAACAGATAAAAACACATTAAACTGGTGTAAAAAAAATATAAATAAAAATGTAAACAAACAAAAACTGTAATAAAAATTCGGGGTAAAATATTGTTCATCAATATTAAAGCAGGGTTGCTTTGAGAGTCAAATTTTTACTCACGTCCTAGAGAGTTTGCTTGTGTTCTGTATGTTATTATTCTTTATTCATACAAAAATTTACCTTTGAAATAATATTATTAGGCGCTCTTGGGAAATCAGTACTTCAGGTGTAACACTGTCAATAAATTACATTTTCATGACGGCGGGAAAGCGTCAGCCGAAAGGGCTTACATTATAAATACTTGTTTTTACATGATGCTCTTTATTTTTTTGGAATAAAGTGCCAATTTACCAAATTTTAATAACAATGAAAATCGCTTGGCTAAAGTGTGAATATGAAAATTTTCAGCAAAAAAAAAATACTGCTGTAGCCTTAAGAAATCTTTATCTCTTACATCATCCGAAATATGCAATCTTTGCATATATCGTTTTTTTTGTGATTTGTATCTCAAATATAAAAAAAGGAGGCTTCATCTTTGCATTTGAAAGGCTGGCAAAATTAAATAGGCCCCGAATCACCACATGCGACTCCTTCGAGGATAACGCAAGCAAGAAGTTACACAACATGTGTAGCTTAGTTGCGTTGCATTACTGTATATTTATCGGACCAGTCCGTAGTGCAGTGGTAACACTTCGGACTCTGAATGGAAGGTTGTGGGTTCGAATTCCGGCGGAGCACAATAAATACACCATTTATATTTTCAAATTTGCTCTTCGCTGGGTTGAAAAATTCATTGACCTTTACCAATAACCGGTCACCAAAGGTACATCCAGCCCTACAGCAACTGGGTCTTGCTTAAAAAATGGCACTTTGTAGCGACGACGACCAAGCTCGTAAAAAGGTCGATAGCTCAATTGGTAGAATGCTTGCATTCCATGCCGAGGGCAAGGGTTCGATCTCAAGGTTTACTCAGCCTTCTCAAAAAATGAGAACCAGCACCCCCGGGAGCTGGGAAACCCCCACTTCAACTAAAAGTGGTTGGTGTGAGGCCGGCCCCCTTACCCGTAAAAATAAATAGGTCCCAAATCGCCACATGCGACCTCTTCGGGGATAACGCAGGCAAGAAGTTATACTATATGTGTAACTTAGTTGCGTTTATCTCATTTTTGAAAAAAAAAAAATTTGCAGCGACTCAAATCCCAGTGGAAGAAATGAATCACACATAAAAATTCATTGAAAAACACAAATAATATTTCCTTCAGGAGTGAATTTAATTACAAAAACCTTATTCACCTCGAACGTACTTTTACATTGAATACAAATATCTTCTTAGATAATGTGAAAAGGAGTTGTAGGAAAGTCAAAGGAGACATCCAGCGTGGCATTCCTGCCCCGGGCCTGGATATTGGCTTCCATGAGAAAACGACAAATGACATAACGACACATGCCCGTCGGTGTTTGCGCGAACCAGCCTACCACCACCTTCAGAAAGGGACTGAAGACATTGTTTTTTTCCAGAAGCCATGGCGCCCTTGAGATGGTCCTGGACCATTAAATGGCGCCACAGGAAATAATTTTTCCATCATCATCATCATTATGACATAACACCGCATGATAAATTGACACATGAAAGAAAGGTACATTTATTTACAGTACATCTTATGACAAAACGACACAATGACAGAACAACGTATGACAGAACCACACAATCACAGTACATCACATGACAACACATAACTATGACAAAACATCACATACCTAAAACATCACGTACAATTCTAATCTAATCGAATCTAAGTTGCCAAGATATTGCAACATTGGGGATTCATATTATATGCATTTTCACAAGCAGACACGTATGAGTATGCGCTTATATTAACATTTAAAGCTCATATCAAATGCATGCCCACGAACAAACACGTGTAGTTCGCGCTTACAAATGCTGAATGTGTACATACAAATAAAAACCAAACCTCAAATGAACATAAACTCTACAACTTTTGCCGACCTTTCCTGACACAAGGGTAACATTGGCAAAGTGAACCATTTTTTACAGTATGAGTGGTCAGCCTCATACCAACCTATAAGTCAAGGAATGCGATGTATTTTCTGTGATATTTTATTATGGTGATGTTTTTTGGTGTGATGTACTGTTTTTGTGTCGTTTTGTCAGTGTGTCGTTCTAACTTGTTATCCGGATATTGATACTGGGAACTTTCATCGCCGGAATCGCGTGATTAGGGAGCGACTAGGAAAGGCAGAGAGGCGGAAAGTCTAGCTGAGGCAGGTGGGTGAGGGAAGGTGTAGAGAAATCCGGAACACTGACAAGCCTTTGAGAGGTTCCGTGTGTCTCCATCTGACAAATTTTTGAAGTAACAAATAAATAAAACTAGAATATATTTTGTTCGGAATCTAGATTGAAGATGTTGTATAATATTATTTCAAAATTCAATTGGATAAAAACAGAGTGAAGAATGAAGATTCCTTATTAGGCGAAAACGTTTGAGCAAAAAAATTAAATAAAAAGTGAATTACAACTCTGTTGTTATCCAATCGAATTTTTTAATAATACAATAAACTTTCACTGAGTGAATAGATTTACACTGAAGAATATGAAAATGTTGTATTTGTGGATTCCGGGCCTAGTGGTTGGTTAAATAATATATTAAAATTAAGATGATTTCTTGACTTATAGGTTGGTATGAGGCTGACCATCCATATTGTAAAAAAATGGTTCACTTTTTCCAATGTCACCCCTGTTTCAGGGAAGGTCGGCAAGAGTTGCAGGGCTTAAATTCATTTGAGATTTGATTATAATTGGGTGGGGTCTACTAGTACACAGAGAATAATTTAAAAAAAAAAATATTTTGTCAACATTATTCCCGCTAGAGTTTTAATAATAATATTAGGATGATTTATTTGGTGAGCGCTGTTTTTGTGTGTATCACACCTCAAGAGCCCTCTGATACGCATATGGTTATTGAAAACATTATTTTTATGGTCTAAAATTACTAACTGGTTCTCTGTCGTATACTTATTTACAACAGCAACAATTCAGCCGAATAGTCTCCTACAATTCTTCCGATATTTTTTTTTACTTATCGCCAATGTTAAAGGACTGAAAAATTTCAGAAAATCTTTTTATCATTGCCAAAACGTTGCAATTTTAAAACATATTGCGTCATACTCTTTTTATGTTTTCTCAGGTATGTATCCAAGTAGAATAATGGTCGGAATGGTGCCATAAAATATTTAAGAAGATATAAAATTTATGGCCAAATAAAACATGAATGCAATATTTTATTTGATGTATTTTCCCATCGCTTTTTTTCTTTTCCCACGAGTATTTTATGATACCAATATTCCAAAAAATAAAACTACGGTTCGAAAGGAACAATATTCTTGTATGGAAGACTACTAGATGGTAATTGCATTATATTATTTTGCTGAAATCTTCCTTCCAGTTTTTTTTCGATCAATTTTCTCCCTTGATTTATAGGTTGATATGAATCTGGCCATCCATTGTGTAAAAAAAAGTCCGAAGTCTAGTGGTTCACACTTTTGACTCGTAAAAGGAAGGTTGTGGGTTCGAATCCCGGCGGAGCACAAAAAATATACCATTTATATTTTCAAATATGCTCTTCGCCATGTAAAAATTTAAAGAAATCTTCACCAAAGACCGATCACTAAAGGTTCATCCAGCCTTACAGCAACCGGGTCTGGCTTAAGAATTGGCGCTTTATACAGCAACAACCACGCCTGCAGAGGGCTTTTGAAGTGTGATTCACACAAAAACAGCGCTCACCAAATAAATAATCCTTATATTTCTGGAGTGATGTTTTCCGGGATCTGTTGCCGTGGTCTGTGGGAGCTGTAGCTTCCGGACGTTTCGCCCATTTCTACGATGGGCTTCTTCAGCGTGAAGTATGATGATATGAAGCCCATTGTAGAAATGGGCGAAACGTTCGGAAGCTCCAGCTTCCACAGACCACGGCAACAGATCCCGGAAAACATCACTCCAGCATCATTAGCCTATAACTCTTATTCAATCCTCATATTGTTATTTTATTGCAGATAATTATAGACAGCAAAAATCACATCCTCCCTCTTGACGTATTGATTGTAAACGCACTGTTATGTTATTTTAAAATAACATATAAAAAACAATCTCCAAGTGTACAGTGTGTTTTGTGGGCCGAACGGAGCCGAACGGTCACGGAAGCGGCCGAACTGCGCCGTGTGATCTGATCGGGCCGTCGGTCATCAGTTCCCGGCAAGATGTGAAGAGAGTCAGACGTCAGCGACCAAGCACCAAGCGGTGCAAGAGGGGGCATTACAATGGAGCTCCCTCCTCCCCGTCTACTTGGATTTCCTGCCAGCAAGGCAGGAAATCCAAGTGGTCCACAAGGCCCGCCTTGTGGACCAGAGGCATAAGAGACCTAGTGCATAGGAGCGCTCACCCAGGGGCTCCAACGTGTGGAGGCGTCCGCCTCGTGAGCCGCCGCTAGCCTGGAGCGCTGCCCCAGGCCATACAGTTCGGAACTCCAGTGAACGGAGTAGGGAGTATTTTAGTGACGAGATGCAGGTCGAGCCATTCCCTTATTTCCCCTTTTCCCCCATATTACTAAAGTAAATAAACCCTTATTTGTTCATGTTAAACTTATCTTTTAATTATACAACCTTCCCAAGATACAAGTAAGCAATACCAAAGAAAGAACCCCACGCCCTGAGAGTGATGCTGATGAGAGCTAGCCGGATGTAAGTATCCTGATGGTACATCCTGGGAGGTACCTTTGCATATAAACATAACAGCACCCCCGGGGGCCTGTATATGTTTTACTATATATTTTTTATCCGCTGAGTTTGTACGGGAAATGGGATTATCGCATTTTTTTGTATGAAGTGGACCTTGCAACATTTTCCTGGACGGATATCTCTCTCTCTCTCTAAATTATATATCTCTCTCTCTCTTTTTCTCTCTAAATTATATTCTTAACAGGATTTCATACCTGACCAGAGGAATCACTCTGGCGGGTGGAATCAAAACCCGCTCTCCGAGACCAGAGGAAACGTTAAATCGTGTACGTGCCCGACATGGATAAAAATTAAATTATTTTTTTGATTATCTGCAAAATAAAGCGACATTTCTTTCGGCCCGTGAAAAATCCAAGTCGGATAATTTCATGGATAAGAAAATCTCAGCATTTGATAATGTAATTCTGATATTTTAGCTTTTTTTTTAAGAATTGTTGTGCGGGAGACTCCCTTGATTCCAGAGACTCTAGGGGTCTACATATGACGCTTGTTGTAGTGCTGCAGAGGTGTTTACGAGCTTAGTCGTCGCTACAAAGCACCAATACTGAAGCAAGACCCAGTTGCTGTAAGTCTGGAAGGATCTTTTAGTGACCGGTCTTTGATAAAGGAAACGATTTTTTCAACACAGCGTAGAGCATTTTTGAAAATATAAATATTTTATTGTTTTCCGCAGGGAATCGAACTCACGATCTTCCATATCAATGTTGAATTCGGCTCTTCCATCCTGATGCAACAGTCTACCTCTGGAGTTGAGAACAGAGACCAGTATTGGCGGCACATTTGCTTAGTAGAAGCTTCAACACATAAAAGCGCCCTTGGGGGGGCCAGTGCCACTAAATGGATATATTTAGATATTAATTATGATTATTATTACATTTTTTTTTTAATACAAAAACTTTGTTTTAATTCACTTGTGAGTTTATTTTGTAATGCCCTACTAGTTTCGGTAGTGCAATATCTACCATCGACGGGTGCTACCTTAAAACTTTTGTGCTACCTAAACGTTTTAAGGTAGCACCCGTCGACTGTAGATATTGCACTACCGAAACTAGTAGAGCATTACAAAATAAACTCACAAGTGAATTAAAACAAAGTTTTTTATTTAAAAAAAATTGTAAAGATGAACTTTCATGAAGTTACTGCTGAAAACCTAGATAATATGACTATTATTATTATTAGTGTTTTACTTAATTATACATTTTTTTTATTATGATAATTGATTCCTATTTGCAGTATTTTAACTTAAACCATATTCAACTTGCCAAACACCATTTTCAAAATACTCCCCGTGAAAGGACTTAACAACAAGTTATATAACTTAAGGGTCCCCCTATTAAAATCAATCCCTCAAGGGGTGGAAGTCTCGGTGGAAGGGGTGGAAGTCACGGTGGTCGGTAGATCTTACCGTACCTTTTTGAAGATAGAACGGAATCAACATGGTGGCGTATAAACAGCTGATCCATTTATATGGAACAACGATCAGCTGTTCAAGCACCGCCACGTTTTATTCCACCCTATCTTCAAATAGGTAGTGTTGCGAATATGTTAGTGTGTCTCTGTGTGAGTTGTGTTTGTGTGAAGTTTCTAAATTTAGGAACTTAAATAATTGTTTTAATCTTTCACTAACATTTTCGTTGTCGGTATTATATAATGAACTGTTTTTGTGGTTTTCGGGTTAGACAATGGTCTACCTGTAAATTTCACCTTGAAAATACCTTCTACTCGTGAAGGTGAAACGTCGGCAGATAAAGAAGCTGCATGTAGACCATGGTCTAATCCGAAAAACCACAAAAACAATTCATTATATTAAATAATTGTATTTCTATTTGTTCGACGTTGTGTGGGTCTTACCTCAATTATTCTAAGGCAAAATCTCGCATGTGTTAGTTCTCAATGTTTCGAGAATAACCCTTATTCTCACCTATAAATTGAGACCGAGATGCCCTGTAGCGCAACGCAACGCAAAAAAAAAACGCAACTAAGCTACACATATAGTGTAACTTCTTGCCGCGTTATCCCCGAAGGGGTCGCATGTGGCGAGTTGAACCTATTTATTTTTACAGGTAAGGGGGCCGCCTTACGCCAACCACTTCAGTTGAAGTGGGGGTTTCCCAGCTCCCGAGAGGGCTGGTACTCATTTCTTGTGAAGGCTGAGTAAGCCTTGCCGGTATTTTATTTTGGGGTTTGAAATAAACACCGAAACGTGAAATCATTTCTGACACCCTCGCGCTTGGTGGGATTCGAACCCGAGCTCACGGCATGGAATGCAAGCACTCTACCAACTGAGCCATCGACCGGACTGGAATGCTACATAGACTATTATATAATCCGTCAAGCTGTACAGTTCAAAAGCAACTCAGAATGTGACCCGTATAATATAAATATTTTTTTATTTTTATTTTTTTAATATAAGACATTTTAAGTACATACATTACATTTTTCAAACTTATTTCTATTACATAATATTCAATTGTTTTATATGCTATACCTCACCAAAAAGAGTCAAAGCTCTTGTGTGTGGTGATATGGATGATATACTCTTTTATTAAATTGATCCCGGTTAAATCCTAATATAACGGTAAGATCTACCGATGGCCATCGAGACTTCCACCCCCAGGGGTCTGGCGAACGCTCAGTTCATGAAGCCACAAAGATTATAATTGGTCATTACACGTAAAAAGGGTCCAAGTGGGCGACAGGTGTATCGGATGAATTAAAACGGTAGCACCCACACGTGGCCCGATTACGGTAAGGGATACGGTATATTATAATTACTAACCCAACGATACAACCTTCGCCCCTTTTTACTTGATCCGGTTTTGGCCATTTTGGGTCGTTTACCCGGTCGCGAAATGCATGAGCTCGCCACGAAAACTACGCCGGATCGTGTGAAGTCTAACATAATTTGTAGTCCAACATAACAAAACAAGGACCTCTAGGGCTTCTCAGATATTCCGAATTTATTATCTATGACAAAAAACACATTGTCCTGATGATGCCTTTTTAGGCGAAAACGTTTGACAAAGTTAAAGAATATAAAAGTGAATTTAAACTGCGTTTTATTTAATTTATATGACAAAAAATACAAGGAAAGTGTGAAAATCCTGTAGCTTAGCAGTTTATTATGAGCAGATTCTTTAACTTATAGGTTGGTATGTGGCCGACCACCCATGCTGTAGAAAATAGTTCACTTTGCCAATGTCACCCCTGTTTCAGGGAAGGTCGGCCAGAGTTGCAGGGTGTACGTTCATTTGAAAATTTGGTTTTTTTAATTTTATATTGTGTTCACATGCCTACAAGCGCGAACTTATACATGTTTGCTTGTGAAAATGCATATAATGTGAATCCCCAATGTTACATATCTTTGCAACTTAGATTAGATTAGATAAGCACTTATTCAGTTTTACCTTTTAAGTAACGATTTGTACTATTTCTCTCATCGGGTCTGACTTAACCCTTACATTCGACCACATTGTAATCAGAAGATCTTTCCTTTAATGAGAGATGAAAATCTCTATCTCCTGGCTTACTTACTTGCGTCCTGGCTTCTTTGCTGATCTCCCGGCTTACTTACTTAGCTCCTGGCTTACTTACTTACCTTCTGGCTTACTTACTTACCTCCTGGCTTACTTACTTACCTCCCGGCTTACATACTTCCCTCCTGGCTTACTTACTTATCTCCTGGCTTACTTACTTACCTCGTGCTTTACTTACTCACCTCCTGGCTTACTTACTTACTTCCTGGCTTCCTTACTGATCTCCCGGCTTACTTACTTAGCTCCTGGCTTACTTACTTATCTCCTGGCTTACTTACTTACCTTCTAGCTTACTTAATTACCTCCTGGCTTACTTACTTACTTCCTGGCTTCCTTACTGATCTCCCGGCTTACTTACTTAGCTCCTGGCTTACTTACTTATCTCCTGGCTTACTTACTTACCTCTTGGTTTACTTACTTACCTTCTGGCTTACTTACTTACCTCCTGGCTTACTTACTTATCTCCTGGCTTACTTACTTACCTCTTGGTTTACTTACTTACCTTCTGGCTTACTTACTTACCTCCTGGCTTACTTACTTATCTCCTGGCTTACTTACTTATTTCTTGGCTTACTCACTTATCTACCGGCTTACTAACTTACCTCGTGGCTTACTTACTTATCTCCTGGCTTACTTACTTATCTCCTGGCTTACTTACTTACCTCGTGGATTACTTACTCACCTCCTGGCTTACTTACTTACCTCCTGGCTTACTTACTTACCTCCTGGCTTACTTACTTATCTCCTGGCTTACTTACTTACCTCCTGGCTTACTTACTTATCTCCTGGCTTACTTACTCACCTCCTGGCTTACTTACTTACCTCCTGGCTTACTTACTTATCTCCTGGCTTACTTACTTACCTCCTGGCTTACTTACTTATCTCCTGGCTTACTTACTTATCTCCTGGCTTACTTACTTATCTCCTTGCTTACTTACTTACCTCTTAGCTTACTGACTTACCTCTTGGCTTACTTACTTACCTCCTGGCTTACTTACTTACCTCCTGGCTTACATACTTACCTCGTGCTTTACTTACTCACCTCCTGGCTTACTTACTTACTTCCTGGCTTCCTTACTGATCTCCCGGCTTACTTACTTAGCTCCTGGCTTACTTACTTATCTCCTGGCTTACTTACTTACCTTCTAGCTTACTTACTTACCTTCTAGCTTACTTACTTACCTCCTGGCTTACTTACTTACCTCTTGGCTTACTTACTTACCTCCTGGCTTACTTACTTACCTCCTGGCTTACATACTTACCTCCTGGCTTACATACTTACCTCCTGGCTTACATACTTACCTCGTGCTTTACTTACTCACCTCCTGGCTTACTTACTTACTTCCTGGCTTCCTTACTGATCTCCCGGCTTACTTACTTACCTCCTGGCTTACTTACTTACCTCCTGGCTTACTTACTTACCTCCTGGCTTATTGACTTACCGACTGACTTACTCACGTGCTGAGCTCCAAGTTTAGGTCATTACAACCTTACGTTCAATATTTACTCAAAAACTATTGAAATTATAAAAAAAAAATGGCCCGATATTGCACTAAACAATGTATACTTCTGTTATTATAAAGAAAAAAAAATATTATCAAAATACAGCACACACAAAAAAAAATGACTAAAAATGTGAAAAAAACTGTTTTTTTTTTTGTGGTGCCAATTTTTAAGCTATATAATTTAGATAAATAGGAATAAACACACTTGATTTTTTTCCTAACCTGCTAGAAAAAAAACGGCAGATTAAGGTTATAAAGGGCTCTCAAGTCGTGGAGAAGGCGTGATCTCTAAATCCTCACAGACAATAGATGGATCAGTAAAGCGAGTATAAACTTACCTCAATTGCGTAAATCAAAAACGTATAGAGTAAACGACAGCACACTCTGAGGGCGATTTAGTTTTCATTTTTTTTTTATTCCGCAATCGAGGTGAGTAGTACTCGATACTTTATACTCGGGGTACAGATTAGATTGTTTCTAGAAAAAATGTGGCTTTGCTTAGAAAGGATTAACGCAGTTACTGACAGGTTAATCTACAACAAATCCTTTACATACCTTAAGTTGTTGTCGGCACTATGGCTGAGTGGTCCAGGGTGGCAGTCTGGGGTATGCTTTTGAAATTTCACTGCACAGGTTCGATTCTGTAGCCTGAGTACGAGTTGCAAAACTTGAGAAAAGTACAGTTTACGGAAAGTATTAAAGAGTGGTTTTCCCCAAAATCTGCCGTTTTTGTTTGTTTGAACTTTATTTTCTTCATCACTGTAACTAGTATTTTGCTAGGACCATAAAGTGTAAGAAACAAAAAACGGCAAATTTTGGAGAAAATCCCTCTTTAATACTTTCCGTAAACTTTACTTTACTCAAGTTTTACAACTCGTACTAAGTATATTGGTCTAGCCCTCTAGCGATATTTTTTTTGTTAATTTAGTACGTATTCGTAAAAAAAAAGTATATAATTAAATGCAACGACCAAGCCCAAAGAGGGCTCTTGAGGCGTGTTTTACACAAAAAAAGCGCTCTCCGAATAAATCAGTGTGGTCAGTCTTTGATACAATTTGTTTGCGAAATTGTGTGAAAGACAATTTGGAACGTAGAACACTGGTTAAAACCACAGCTGGGTCATGAAATTTTAAGGTTCTGCCATCAGAAAGAATTCCAGGACCCTCTTATTGCCATTATTACATTCCCTGGCGTCCTGTGATCACTTGCCCCAAAGGTTTCATCCCAGCGCCCAGTTCCAGCAAAAGCGTGTCCCTTACTCGACAAAATCTCCATAGACGAAATGTCCGTTAACAGAATGTCCACGAGACAAGAATCCCACTGTCACAATGTCCACCGACGTAATGTCAAGAAACAAAATGTACACCAACTTAATGTCCAACAACAAAATTTACACCAACTTACTGTCCAACAACAAAACGTACACCAACTTACTGTCCAACAACAAAATGTACACCAACTTAATGTCCAACAACAAAATGTACACCAACTTACTGTCCAACAACAAAACGTACACCAACTTACTGTCCAACAACAAAATGTACAATAACTTAATGTCCAACAACAAAATGTACACCAACTTAATGTCCAACAACAAAATGTACACCAACTTACTGTCCAACAACAAAACGTACACCAACTTACTGTCCAACAACAAAATGTACAATAACTTAATGTCCAACAACAAAATGTACACCAACTTAATGTCCAACAACAAAATGTACAATAACTTAATGTCCAACAATAAAATGTACCTACACCAACTTAATGTCCAACAACAAAATGTACAATAACTTAATGTCCAAAAACAAAATGTACACCAACTTAATGTCCAACAATAAAATGTCTAATAACTTAATGTCCAACAACAAAATGTACACCAGTTTAATGTCCAACAATAAAATGCCCAACAACAAAAAAACTATATCATTTAGCACTGATTAAGTACACTTAAAGTAAAAGTGAAAATTTAAAACTTACTATTTAACAAAATGTCCATCGATAAAATGTCCATTAACATTACGCTACGCAACATTACGATAAATGTTCACAATCATAATGCCCACATTTTGTCGGTGGATATTATGTCAGTGGATATTTTATCGGTGGCCATTATGTCGCAGGATATTTTGTCCGTGGACATTATGTCGGTGGATATTTTGTCGGGTGAACATTTTGTCGGGTGGACATTTTGTCGGGTGGACATTTTGTCTGTGAACAGTGTGTCGTTGGACGTTCTGCCTATGGGCATCTTGTCGTGTAAACTCCACAATCAGCTCCCCAAGAGTAGAAATCATCGCGGAAATCACATCTGATAGAACGTAAGGTAACTAAGATACACATATAGTGTACCTTCTTCCAACGTTGGGGTCCCATGTGGCGAGTGTAACCTATTTAGTGTTACAGGTAATGGCTTAGACTGGTCCATAGACTGCTTAGTATGATCCGAAGGCAGAAACTGTTGTTATCTTTAAAGGAGCACTTATGACGTTTCAAATTATCTATTACTTTGTATATTTAAATTATCTAATTCAAAATAAAAATAGATATTTAAAAACGTAGTTTTATTTTACTCTTGATTATGACCTGAAACTTGAAGGTCGAAAGTACTCGAGGCAAATAAAATTAATTATTGTGAAAATAAAACTACGTTTTTGAAAAAATATTTTTATCTTAAATTAAAAAATGAATTTTCACCATGTGAATACACAAACCTTCATCATCATCATCATTGGCACGACGGGGTGGGTCTTGGCCTCCCTCAGCAACCGCTGCCAGCGCTGTCTATCCAACGTCATCCTCCTCCAGTCCCACATTCCCACTGCACGGCAATCCGCCACCACTCCATTCAGCCATCTTAAACGTGGTCTTCCCACTGTCCGGCGTCCCTCCGGGTTCGTCATCACAATCGTCTTCTCCAGGCTCCGATGGTCCATTCGCTGAATGTGCCCCAGCCAATGCAGTCTGTTGACCTTTATTGAGCGGACCACATATACACAAACCCTAGGAAGTTTAATTTAAATTATCTTTACAAAAATCATATCCGTGATTTGAGAGGGCTCTTGAGGTGTGCCACAGACAAAAACGGCGCTCTTTAAAAATGTGTACTTTCCAGATATTTTATTATTGAATATAAAAGGTTATCGGGCCAAGGTGAACTATTAGATTTTCATAAAGCCGCCCCCACAAAAGAGTTCAAGGCACCTTAAGTTAGCGATCGGCTAACGCAGTTATCGACGCGGTTCTCTTAATTAGTGTGCGATGCTCTTAACGACTGCTAGTTAGCGAACTCCTTTCACGATCGCTCAGATGAAAAGTAGGGACTTGCACGCTTAAACCGGCATTTGCTAATGATGCTATCTAAATCTAAATCTAAGTTGCAAAGATATGTATCATTTGAGGTTCATATTAAATGCATTCCCACGAGCAGACACGCATAATAACAATATACAATACAATACACTACAATATAAAAACCCAATCTTAAATGAACATAAGCCCTGCAACTCTTGCTGTCCTTCCCTGAACTAGGGGTGACATTGGCAAAGTGAACCATTTTCTACAGCATAGGTGGTCAATCGCATACCAACCTTTAAGTCAAGGAACATAAACAACAAATTACTCATAAATATACATAATATTTTGTGGATATGAAAAAACAAAACATTGATAGCTCGACTTACTGTTAAGTTACACGGCTACAAGTCGAGTGATATTAAAGTTACACGGCTACAAGTCGAGTGATATTAAAGTTACACGGCTATAAGTCGAGTGATATTAAAGCTACACGGCTACAAGTCGAGTGATATTAAAGTTACACGGCTACAAGTCGAGTGATATTAAAGTAACACGGCTACAAGTCGAGTGATATTAAAGTTACACGGCTGCAAGTCGAGTGATATTAAAGTAACACGGCTACAAGTCGAGTGATATTAAAGTTACACGGCTACAAGTCAAGTGATATTAAAGTAACACGGCTACAAGTCGAGTGATATTAAAGTTACACGGCTGCAAGTCGAGTGATATTAAAGTTACACGGCTACAAGTAGAGTGATATTAAAGCTACACGGCTACAAGTCGAGTGATATTAAAGTTACACGGCTACAAGTCGAGTGATATTAAAGTAACACGGCTACAAGTCGAGTGATATTAAAGTTACACGGCTGCAAGTCGAGTGATATTAAAGTAACACGGCTACAAGTCGAGTGATATTAAAGTTACACGGCTACAAGTCGAGTGATATTAAAGTGCTATATTTTGTGCGTTACCTTGCATTACAATTGTTATGTATCTCGCGGTTCTATGTTAGAACGACACAGTGACAAAACGATATATGACATAACGACACATTAATGAACGACACATGACAGAACGGCACATGATAGAACGACAGGTGAAAGAACGACACATGACAGAACGACACATGACAGAACGACACATGAAAGTTCGACAAATGACAGAATGACACATGACCGAACGATACATGACAGAACGACAAATGACAGAACGACACATGACAGAACGACACATGACAAATCGACGAATGACAGAATGATACATGACAGATCGACAAATGACAGAATGATAGATGACCGAACGACACATGAAAGAACATCAAAATAACAGTACATCCCATGACAAAACATCACTATGACAAAACATTACTAGAAAGTACATAACAATGACAAAATATCATCAGCCAGAACAGTTTCATGTGCTGTTTACAGTATGTTCTGTTTTAGGTACCCATGTGATATTTTGTTATAGTGATGTTTTGTAATGTGATGTACTGTCATTTGAATGTTCTGTCATGTGATGTACTGTCATTTGAATGTTCTGTCATGTGATGTACTGTCATTTGAATGTTCTGTCATGTGATGTGCTGTCATTGTGTTGTTTCATCATGTGTTGTTAAAACAAATATATATTAGGATGCTTCATTTGGTGAGCGCAGTTTTTGTGTGAATCACACCTCAAGAGTTCTCTGCGAGCTTGGTCGTCGCTGTAGAAAGCACCACTTCTCCAGCAACACCCAGTTTCTGTTTGGCTGGATAGATCTTTAGTGACCGGTCTTTGGTAAAGTATGTGAATTTTTACCGAGCAAAGCATATTGAGAGTTGATCTGTCATGTGTTGTTATGTCATGTGTCGTTTTGTCCCCGTGTCGTTCTACCCTGTCAAAGTATCTCACTCCAGGCAACTAAAGCCTCCCCACCAGGGGCGCACTTTCTCTTTTTTAATAATAAAAGCATTTCTCGAGCGGCGCTGCCTTCTGTGTCGCGGGGACGCCATTCTCCAGCAGAAAGCTACAACAGCCGAGACTCCGCGAAAAATAACGAAGCCGCATTCGGTGTTCAGCTTTGGTAGTGAACAAAATGACAACGTCGCAGACATTCCTTGTTTAATATCAAAATCTACCCATGATTCATAGTCTAATAATAATAATAATAAGAAGAATGCAGGATTTTTATAGTGCCTTTTCATGACTCTTGGTGATCCCAAAGGCGCTTGCTCATATGAGCGCGCGAACAGGTGGGTCTTTAACCCCTTTCTAAATGTGCTCTCAAGATCCATTTCGCGCAGGCCATGTGGGAGGCCGTTCCATATCGTTGGAGCAGCCACCTTGAAGGCTCGATCTCCAAAAACGGTCTTCTTTTCTCTTCTTGGAAACTCTATCCGACTACAGCATGATGCTGTTGATCGATGCTTGATATAAGTTGCAGAGATGTATTAACTTTTGACATTCCTTAACTTATAGGTTGGTATGAGGCTGACCACCATACTATAAAAATTGGTTCACTTTGCCAATGTCCCCCCTGTTTCAGGGAAGGTCGGCAAGAGTTGCAGGGCTTATGTTCATTTGAGATTGGGTTTTTAAGTTTAAATCCACATGCGGCCTGTGTAAGCTCGAACTTATACGTGTCTGCTTATGGGAATGCATATTAATGAATTTTAAATGCAATTTATTGTTTAACTTAAATTAAAGATTATAGATCGACATCCTACGTTGCTATTTTATTCCTTCCAGCTTTTTACTTTAAGGTGGCTTTGGTACATTTCCCTAAATGCAGATCGACAGCTCCTAGAGCTGAATAATGTGCTTGTCGTGCATATCCCCAGCACGTAATAGTCCGCGACTACATGAGATGTCTAGAAACAAATACAGCCATCCAGGATTGTCCTAGAAAATGAAAAATAAAAATGGAAATGTTAAGAGCATGATTCTGTTTGTCTCCATATCGCTCCCCCAGTTCTTGTTTATCGTATACGCCAATCTTGTCAAATATGACTTTTTCATGCAGTTGTCTTATGAATCAAATTCTACACAATCTGAGCTAAGATAAACCGTAAAATTCGATAATGTGAGAGTTCTTTTAAATATTTTTAAAATAAATTTCTTGTTTTCATAAGACACATTGGTCCAGTACACATGCAAACATTGCTCATGTAAATTTTTCTCAATGGCGTGTACGATAAACAAGAACTAAGGCAGCGATATTGCTACGATTATGCAAGATACGATATAGTAGTTCGTCCCTCCAGTGCTTGATTGGCTTATCTACCTTTTAATTCAATGATGGCCTTTAAATGATATTGCCTTAAAAATCACATTCTTCACAATCTGAGCTAAGAACAAAACGTAAAAGACGATAATGTAAGAGTTGTTTTTAATATTTTTAAAATCAATTTCCGACATTCATAAGACACATTAGTCCAGTACACATACAAACATTGCTCATGTGAAAGTACCTCAAAACTACAAATTTTTGTATTGTACTAAATTATTTTTGTAGTGGAATGTAACGTCCGTATTGGCCGGTCTGTAGTCCAGGTGGTAACACTTCGGACTCGTAACTGGAAGGTTGTGGGTTCGAATCCCTGCGGAGCACAAAAAATATACCATTTATATTTTAAAATTTGCTCTTCGCTGGGTTGAAAAATTCATAAACCTTTACCAATGACCGGTCATCAAAAGGTCCATCCAGCCTTACAACAACTGGGTCTTGCTTGAGAATTGGCGCTTTCTACAGCAACGACCAAGCTCGCAGAGGGCTCTTGAGGTGTCATACACACAAAAACAGCGCTCACCAAAAAAATCAGCGTATTTTTTTTTTTTTTTAACGTGTCCAAAATTTTATATTTTTTTATTTAAAAAAAAAAATTAGTATTTCATACAAATATTTAAAAAAACATCGAAATTTTTATCCACTAAAAGCCTTTTCAGAAAAATTAAACTTTTATGTTTGCTTAGCTGGAATATTCGGCAAACAAAGTTTTTCATTTGTTTGTTTCAAATAACAAGCGTACACAAAAAAACTCGAATTAAAAATTGTTAATCTTTTTAGCTAAGCAAACAAAACAGCAGGCAATTTATTGTATGGAACGTTATTAATTAAAAATAATAATAATGTAAGAACTCGCGGTAACAGAATTTTTTAATTAAATAATCACACAAAGAATGAATACATTGAGAATATTAGAATGATTTATTTGACGAACGCCGTTTTTGAGTGAACCACGCCTCAAGAGCCCTCTGCAAGCTTGGTCATCGCTGTAGAAAGTGCTAATTGTCAAGCAAGATTCAGTGGCTGTAAGGCTGGGTGGACCTTTAATGACCGGTCTTTGGTAAAGGCATATGAATGTTTCAACCCAGCAAAGGCTATATTTGAGAATATAAATGATACATTTTTTGTGCTGCGCCAGGATTCGAACCCACGACCTTCCATTTACGAGTCCGATGCGTTTTCTCAAAAAAAAACCTTCAAAGATATTGCTAAGAAAACTTTCTGTAATATTCAGTAGAAAACAAAATTATTTAATTTTTTATTTTTTTTTAAGAAATCCTGTGCGGGAGACTCCCTAGATTCTAAAGACCCTAGGGGTCTATGACACTTGTTTTAGTGCTGCAGAGGTGTACGAGCTTGGTCGTCGCTACAAAGCGCCAATACTCAAGCAAGACCCAGTTGCTGTAAGGCTGGAAGGACCTTTGGTGACCGGTCATTGGTAAAGGTTTATGAATTTTTCAACCCAGCGAAGAGCACTTTCGAAATATATATGGTATATTTTTGTGCTCCGCCGGGATCCGAATCCACAACCTTCCATTTACGAGTCCGAAGTATTGCCACTACGGACTACGGACTACGGACCGGTCCAATTGATTTTTTCTGTACATTTACGTACTTGGAAAAACAAACATAATTAAATCAACTATATATATTTCAACGATATTCATTTAAGAAAAATATTTAAACCCTTTCGATTTCGATTTCGAGTAGCTCTATTACTTGTACGTACAAATATGCTGTTTTTTCCAAGTGTCCCATTAGTTAGGTTTCCTATTCATAATGTAGCTTATAAGTAGGGACTGGAAAAAAGTGGTGTTATTTTTTGCGAAATTCGCGTTATTTTTTGGGAAAATTCGCGTTATTTTTGATCAAAAACAGGGAAATTCGCGTTATTTTTTATGATAAACGGGGAGATTCGATGTAATTTTTAGGGTTGATTTGATCGAAATAAAGGTTTATGTAATTGCAAAACTATAGATTTTACTAATATTTACAATTTATTATATAAACAACAATATGTACCTTCAAAAACAATGAATAAGCAACATCTGAATCAATACGAGTTACAACTTACAAAAAACCATTGATTGAAAAAAGTATTAATATTTGAATGACACTCCGAATACCCTGCAATATCCTTTTAAAATATTATATTTAGTCTCTCTAGATGAGGGTTATCTAATTTTTTCGAGGGATGTTGGCTTTTATGAAAGCCTCAAGTTGTGCTCTTGGCTAATCCAGCAGCAGCTTCACTCCTTGATGTATTTCCTATTTCATTGATGTCACGATTCAAGTCTGTTTGGATGTCCAGGACAGTTCCGCTTATCATTTTTTTTTTTAATAAAATAGATTTGTGAATAGGAATGCAATTCACCAACCTACTCTGCCTGGCCAGAAACAGGTATTAATATCATTAATGAAAAATTCATTACGAGTATTGTTCATTTTAATTAATCATTAATTTATCATAACCCAATTACATTTGTTGAACCAGGGTCAAATTTATGGTCAAATGACCCAGGCGGGGACCGAACCCCGCGTCTAGCGTTCTAGCGTGTTTCAACGTTGAAAGATCAGCCCACTTGGCCCCCTCGGCTATAACACCGACCATTTTTTCTGTGCTTTGCACCTTGCAAAGGGTTTTCACAGGAATCTTTTCTGTCCCACAAAATAGTTGCGTTGCAGAAGCAACACATAACAACTTTTTCGCACAATTTCTACCAAAAGTACGAAAATTCGCGATATTTGCGTAAAACCTCAAATTTCGCGTTATTCGCGTAAAAACATCAAAATTCGCGAATAAATTCGTTTTATCGCGATCGCGAAATTTTCCAGTCCCTACTTATAAGCCATTACACGATTGTCTTTAAATTATCCCAGCTAACTCAAGGCCGTGATGGTTTAATGGGATAAATGGAATCAATAGAACAATGGAGAGCCGACATTTAATTTCTAGATTACAACAATAAGCCTGCCACTTCTTGCTCGCGGTGGCTGGTTCTGGACCGATGCGGAATCTGCAATTACAGCTTGATCATTGTTGGCACGGCAACGCTTAAGACAATGGAATATTGACGCACTAATAAATAATTGTACAAACGTTTTCCTCGTATAGGAGCTTTAGGCTTACACCACCGGCTGATGATGCTGGAGAGTTAATTTCCGGGATCTGCCAAGTAACAGATTATGCGGAAAAAATATGTAGGTAGGCACACAAATAGTCACTCTTCTTCTTCTTCTTTTTCGATGCCCCTATAGTTCGTGTTGACGTTACCATGTTGAAAGCACCGGTTCCCATAGGGCATAGATCACCGAAGTTAAGCAAAATTGGGCGCGGATTGTACTTGGATGAGCTACCGCTCAGGTACACCGCGTGTCGTTGGCATCTTGGACCGGTCCATAGTCCAGTGGCAACACTTCGGACTCGTAAATGGAAGGTTGTGGATTCGGATCCCGGCGGAGCACAAAAATATACCATTTATATTTCGAATGAGCTCTTCGCTGAGTTGAAAAATTCATAAACCTTTACCAAAGACCGGTCACTGAAAGGTCCATCCAACCTTACAACAACTGGGTCTTGCTTGAGAATTGGCGCTTTCAACAGCGACGACCAGGCTCGCAGAGGGCTCTTGAGGTGTGATACACGCAAAACAGCGCTCACCAAATAAATCATCCTAATATTATTATGAGTAAAAATGTAATAATGCATTTTTGAATCTTACATTTGTGTTTAAATTATTTTTTTTATCTATGAATTTTGTTTTTGTTTTGGAAAAAAATTGTTTTGAAAATTATTTTATAAAATATATTTGTAACTATTCTGCTCCCGAAGATGCCTCATTAGGCGAAAATATTCGAGCAAAAAATAAATAAATAAGTGAATTAAAACTTTGTTTCCATTTAAATTTTTTAAATAATTAAAAATGGATTTTCACTGTGTTAATAAATCCACCCTAAAAAATATAAGATTATTATTAGTATTTCATATCTCCCCTTGGCCTGCATCAGTCTTCGCCTCCAACTCCTCCTGTCTACCGCTATGGCTTTCCAGTCTGTCACCTGCAGTAGTTGGTTTGCGTCCTTCTTAACCTCATCCTCCCATCCCAGCCTAGGTCTGCCAACTCTTCTTTTCCCACCCGGATGTTCCTCAAGCATCCATAGTAGTACCCTTTAAAATGGCATTTTCTGCACATGTCCGGCCCATCTTAGTCTGTTTAATTTCAAATAAACACAAGATGGTGGAGAGAATGAATGAGGAAAGACTGACAAAGAAAGTATACGTTGCAAGACTAGATGGATGTCGTGGTAGAGGAAGACCGAGAAAGGTATGGATGGACCAAATATCCGAAATTGCGAATGAATGGAATATCCAGAGTCATAATAAAAGAAAAGCCTGTATGAGGAAGGTTATGACTCTGGAGGAAATGAAAGAAGGATGTAAAGACAGAAAGAAATGGCGGTTAATCTGTAATGTTGGCGGCTAGGGTTTATTAAATTAGAATCTGTGTAGTTTTTGGTTTTGATGTCTATACATACCATTATTGTTGATTTAAAAAAATGAAATTTGTCGTGTATGTTCCTTGACTTATAGGTTGATATTCGGCTGACCACCCATGCTTTAAAAATGGTTCACTTTGCCAATGTCACCCCTGTTACAGGGAAGGACGGCAAGAGTTGTAGGGCTTATGTTCATTTGAGATTGGGTTTTTATATTGTAGGTCAACATGCGGCATTTGTTAACGCGAAATTATACATGTCTGCTTGTGGGAATGCATTTAAAATAAATCTTAAATGGTATATATCTTTGCAGCTTAAATTAGATTATATTAGACACTAGAAGGTTAAAAAAGTTGTCGTCACTTTCATATAGTCTGTATGTTTTGTTCTTTCATGTGAATATATGCTTTGTGATTCTCACACATTGAATGTCTTTTTCCAATTTTCAATTTCAAATCTCGCTTCCCCGAAATCAAGATTCACAAAAAAGGCCGCCTCGTATTCTGCAATGCAAAATATGTTTCTGTACTATATGATTCTATCGAAACGAACTGGCAATGTTGTCTTTGATCATGCTGTCTCACTCTAATCATATCTTTGTATTCGCTCTCGCAAAAGTCAGCTGGGAATTAAAAAAAAAAATATTATTTATGTGATTCGGACGATTTAGATTGCATTATTTTTTATTTAACCATTCTTATAAGGATAATTAAGGATTTGTTTCTAACATAATATTAAGTTCTCAAAATATAAATATGTATTATACATCGATACCTTAAATGTCAACTAAAAATGTGACTTATTAAACTAAAATAGGTTTCTCAGATAAATTCCCCTTTTGCCCTATTTTCGACGAGAGATCTATCTATCTTTAATCTATAATCTAAGCTGCAAAGATATGTTAACATTTAAGGATCATATTAAATGCATGCCCACAGACAGGTACATGTAAGTTAACGCCTACACATTCTGCATGCGTGCATACAAATAAACAAAACCTCAAATGAAAATAAACCTTGTAACTCCTGCCGCCTTTCCCTGAAACCGGGGTGTCATTGGCAAAAGTGAACCGATAACATTACACAACTGTGAATATCCTGTAGTTTAGAAGTTTTTCATGAGCACTTCCTTATAATTAGTTCACATAAAAAGTTACTCCTAATAAAATGTTTTATCCACGTTATCTCCAATCAGTGAATCAGTACTTACTTATTCAAATTTGGTGTTATGGCTGAGATGTAGAGGCGCATGTTCGACTAGCGTGTTCGGAACCGAATAACGTTGGTTCGAATCTTGCCCACTTGACCATAACTTCGACTCTAAAAAAAAAGGAAAAAAGGTTAACCTGTAAGGTGGCGATACATGCACTTCTAAAAGGCTGCAAGTGATCTAATCTAATCTAATCTTATCTAAGCTGCAAGGATAGCATCATCACTTAAGTGCATTCCCACAAGCAGACATGTATAATTTCGCGCTAACACATGCCGCATGTGGACCTACATTATAAGAACCCATCTCAAATGAACATAAGCCCTGCAAATCTTGCCGTCCTTCCCTGAGACAGGGGTGACATTGGCAAAGTGAACCATTTTTTCACAGTATGGGTGGTCATCCGCATACCAACCTATAAGTCAAGGAACATACATGACAAATTACATTTTAAAAATCACTAAATTATAATATGTATGGACATCAAAAACTAACAGAAAACACAATTTAATTTAAAAAACTCTAGCCGCCAACATCACAGATTAACCGCCATTTCTTTCTGTCCTTACACACTTCTTTCATTTCCTCCAGAGTCATAACCTTCTCATGCAGGCTCTCCTTTTATTATGACTCTGGATATTCCATTCGTTCGCAATTTCGGATATTTGGTCCATCCATACCTTTCTCGGTCTTCCTCTATCACGACATCCATCTATTCTACCAAGATATATCTTCTTCGTCAGTCTTTCCTCATGATCATGATACTTTCTGCTAATGAACTCACACAGATACTTGTACCGTTAGTATGCGGCTATCAGACTATCAGTCGGACAACGGTTATTAAAAAAGTTGATTTGCAACTGCGCACAACTTCTCGGTAAGTAGGTACAATGAAAAGTGCGCCAGCAAGTTGGTCCTTTGACTGGCTTTGTGTGGCGAGACTTCCATGAGAGGAATGGACTTAATTAAATTTAACCATTACAAGTTTGTATGGCGGGCTGTAGTGCGGTCAACACAACTGCAAGTATTTAAGTATAAGCAATAGGGAATAATTACATGTAGAACAGTAGAAGTAACATTGTGTAAGAAGGTACAAGTGCAATTAGTGTTGTATATATGAGTAGGCACAACTAATCCAGTCGTAATCTAGGCTCTAGGGTGCCAGCGATTTTCTGACGTCATCCAGCCACTCAATTCTTGATTTTCGTAATAAATATCTCCAAATATACATACTGTTACGTTCTCTGCTGGATTCTTTTTAATTAAAAATGCCGGAATTTATTTTTAAGGATTTATTTTTCACAGTTTATTGTTTACAATGTACAATTTATTTCACACTTGTTGGTTTATTAGTTTGCTACATTTTTTGCATAATAAATTTTTGACTTTTTTTGTATAGATTTATTTTTAAGATTTTGTTGTTTTTTTTTTATACTTAAATGTTATGTATTACTCGTATTCGTTAACTTATAGGTTGGTATGAGGCTGACCACCCATACTGTAAAAAATGGTTCACTTTGCCAATGTCACCCCTGTTTCAGGGAATGTCGGCAAGAGTTGCAGGGCTTATGTTCATTTGAGGTTTGGATTTTATTTGTAAGAACACAATCAGCATTTGTAAGCGCGAACTACACGTGTTTGTTTGTGGGCATACATCTGAGAGCTTTGAATGAATATATCCTTGCAACTTAGATTATAGATTATAGATTATAGAGTCACTGGTGTTTGTGTTATTTAGCAAAGGGCTTTATTGCAACTACTTTGCTGTCCTACCATTTTGACCCCTTGTATAGTAGAACGGAGAGATTTTTCTCCCAATTTCTGGACTATTCATTCACATTTCATATATGTATTCTCACAAGCAGACACGTATAAGTTTGCGCTTAAACATGCCGCAGGTGGACTCACAATATACAAACCCAAATCTTGAAAAAGTGAACCATTTTCTACAGCATGGGAAGTCAGCCGCAAACCAACCTATAAGTCAAGGAGACATATACAACACATTACATTTTAGAAATAATATTCTTTGATTGTTTCGTGTTTTTTTAGTGCACAAGTATTAGTGCAAGTTAAAGTTAGCCTCATGGTGTGAATTGCCTTTTCCATCAGAGATCTAGGAGTAATATTAACAAAGCAGCTTGTCACCACAACTTCCTGGAAAGTGGATGCGAGTGCCAGACTAAAGGGAGAACTATTTACAGGGACCCGGATCTGTATTAATGGAAACCGATAGTGGACATATTCTGTAATGTATTACGGTCACCCATTGCAAACATACAACTTAAAATTATAATGATGGAATTTCGCGATGATGTTAATTAATATTAAAGATATCGATGGTTAAAACATATAGGGCGACAAAAATTAAATTGTTCAGGAGAGCAGTTTAAAGTTTGAGATTGTAGAAAAATAAATACAAGTTTATTTTTATTTTTTATCATATTGTTATAATCAAAACATCTCTACAATAAAATTTAACAATAAACTAGAGTGAAAAATTAAAAGTTAAAAGTCAAAACCACAGATCACGGAGTATATAAAGTCAAAACACTGAAATATGACAGAGGAGTTGTGCACAGAGGATTTGATGAATATAACAAAGTGCCAGCGGAAATCAAGAAAAGTAAACACATATTTAAATTTAAAGAGAAAGCTGTCAGGTTCCTACTTGCACATCGCCTCTGACATAACTGTTTGATTATAAGTAGACATTTAAATTGTTTAAATTAGCAAGATTTTGAAACAATAAAAAAAGGCATTTATTAGCATTTCTATAAAGATAATTCTACGTTTGTTTTTTGTCACAAGAGCCTTTAAGACAAAAAAGGCGGTAAACTTCGTTGGTTACTCCAAAACCAAAACGCAGTTTTTTGCTTGGGCATAGACGATAAAAAAAAGTCATCGTAGAGCCATTGGAGTGAGGGAATTAGAAAGAGTAGACATTTTTAAGTAGGATAGCATTCATAACTCGTTTTCGACCAAAACGTGGCTTATGCCCTACTTCCTTTCAACCGTCGATACGTAGTTAATGCAAGACCAAGTGGCTGTTAAGGCTGGATGGACCTATAGGTATATGTCTATGGTAAACGGTCTTCTTTTTAATCCACTGTAGAGCATAATATTTATATGTTTATTTTGTTATGATCCGCCGACATTCGAGCCCACTACCTTTCACTCACGAGTCAGAAGCGTTAACTCCTAGACTATGGACCGATCCATGTAAGTTTTCTGTACGTTTACTATGAACATACAAACCCTTGAGTATTTAAATTAGAGGTGGCAGGGAAACCCGAGTAGCTTTTGACTTGATTATGGTTTAACCCGTATTACGACAAAATGTCCATAGACAAAATGTCCATCAACACAATGTCCATTGACAAAATGTCCAGGCGACAAAATTTTCAAATGAAAAAAATTTCAGAAATGTGCACCGACATAAATTTCACAGGCAAAATGTCCACCGACAAAATGTCCATCGACATAATGTCCACCAACCAATTGTCCACCGACATAATGTCCATTGAAAAAATGTCTACTCCATGCGACAAAATTTCCACGCGGCATAATGTTCACGCGACATAATGTCCACCGACAAATTGTCCATCGACAAATCGTCCATCGACAAAATGTCCATCGACATAATGTCCATCGACATAATGTCCACCAACCAATTGTCCACCGACATAATGTCCATTGAAAAAATGTTTACTCCATGCGACAAAATTTCCACGCGGCATAATGTCCACGCGACAAAATGTCCACCGACAAAATGTCCACAGGCAAAATATCCACCGACATAATGTCCACCCAAAAAAATCTCCACCCGAAAAAATGTCCACCGACAAATTAATATCCCCGCGACAAAATGTTAACCGACATAATGTCCACTAATAAAATGTCCACCGACAAAATGTCCACAGGCAATATGTCCACCGACATAATGTCCACAGGCAAAATGTCCACCGACATAATGTTCACCCGACAAAATATCCACGCGACAAAATACCCACCGACATAATGTTCACCCGAAAAAATGTCCACCCGAAAAAATGTCCACCGACAAAATATCCACGCGCAAAATGCCCACCGACATAATGACCATCAACAGAATGTCTGCTTACATAATGTTCTCCGAAAAATGTACAAAATCATATAAAAGATAAATCGTACATCACATTAAAAAAAAATGTCGGTGGACATTTTGTCGTGGTACCGGTTAAGCCTATCTCCCTGCCTCCACCTCAGTCGCCTTTAATCTCGACTTTATGAAGCAAGCAGTGTCATATTAATGCAGAGAGGAACGCTGCTAAGCTACACATATAGTGCAACATCTTACCGCATTTCCCTCGAAGGGGTCGCGTGTGATAGGTAGAACATATAGATACCTTAAAGGTAAAACTTTTTCCACCATCGACCGATGGTTTTTGTCTTGTCAATTTTAAAATAGTGTCCTCTTGAAAGTGACGTAAGCAAGTCGAAAGTACTTGAGGTGAAATAAATACTCAACTTGTGAAAAAAAAACTCTATCAGTGCTATTCATAGACATTTTGGTCGTCCGTTGAGCCCACGCTTTGACAAACTAATGATGCCTGGGCTGGAAGTCTCATCCCCACGGTCATTCTTACCTACCGAATATTGGTAATATTTGTTGAAGACTAATCATCTGTTCACTTGCGGTCATCTTGGATTGACAGGTCTTCATACAAATGTATCATTAGTTTGTCAAAGCGTGGGCTCAACGGACGATTAAAATGTCTAAAAATAGCACCGTTAGTTTTTTTATTTTTTTTTATAATTCCTCATCATAACAATATAATTACTTTCTGGTGAATTGCTTTCCTCTTCAAACGCAGGTTCTATATTTATTATTATTTAAATATAACTTTATCTGTGTTGGGTCTTACGGGGTCGATCCACTTGTCACGATACAACCTCCCGCACGTCTAAACAAAAATGTACAAAACTCAAAACGCTAAACAGAAGCTCTGCTTAAGTTTTCATACATTTTCAGATGAACGCTATGGTTGAGTTTAAACGCATTAATTTTTACTGCTCGTTACGTTGCAGGGAAAATCCCGCCTGATCGCGAAACCATACGAGCGAATAGTAGAAGAATAATACTGACAGGGACGCTGGCAGGCGACGGGGAGCCTAGGGGCACACGCAACTAAGCTACACACATAGTGTAACGTGATGATGATGAAGTACAAAATTTATATAGCGCCTTTTATGACAGTGTGTCATTGCAAAGGCGCTTGTCCATATCGACGGTTAAAAGGCAGTATATAAGTGACATTTTGGTCAAAAATGAGTTATGAATGCTATCCTACTTGAAATTTTCCGCTCTTTCTAATGCGGTAACTTCCATAGCTCTACGATGATTTTTATGTTATTTATGCCCAAGCAAACACTTGCGTTTTTGTATGTTAATTTCGTAGTTATAATAATTGACTGATAGGTTGGTACGAGGCTGACCACCCGTGCTGTAAAAATCGGTTCACTTTTGCCAATGCCACCCCGGTTCAGGGAACGGCGGCAGGAGTTGCAAGGTTTATGTCCATGTGAGGTTTTCTTTATTTGTATGCACACATGCAGAATGTGTAGGCGCGAACCTACATGTGCCTGTCTGTGGGCATGCATTTCATATGAGCCTTAAATGCTTACATATCCTTGCAGCTTAGATTATAGATTATAGATTATAGATTAAGTATGGTTTTGGTGTAACCGACAAGATTTTGTCTTTTTTTGTCCTAAAGGCGCTTGTGACATTAAAAAAATCGCACAAAATCGTAAAACTACATTAATAGGCCAATAAATGCCTTTATTTTTTTAATTTCAGAGCTGTTTTAATTTTAACGATATGATAAAAAAAAAAGTTATGCCATTTTTCGTCAATCTCAAACTTTAAACTGCTCTCCTGAACAATTTAGTTTATGTCGCTTATGCCCTACTGCCTTTAAGCCGTCGATATGATTGGACGAAGAGGTTAGTCTTGAGACGTCTTTTGAACAGTCTCTCCAAATCCAGTTCCCTCAATGAGGCGGGAATAGCATTCCAAGTCATTGGGGCGGTCTCCAAAACAGTGCGGGGCCTTTTTTTTTATTTTTTTATTTTAATTAATTTATTTATTTATTGAAACAATATAACATGACAGTTGATACCATAAAGTTATAATGTAATACAAGTATTATAAAAATAAAACAATATTTTATGCAAAAAAATCAAAACAATATAAGTGTATCATTCTAACATTCGTCTTTCTAGCAGAACCTTCCATTCACGCATCAGTCCATTCATTCTAGTATTAAATATATCCAGATGTGGTGAGGACTTCTTGCAGGGATGTCCAGTAAGGAGGGCCGATTTTTTTTTTTTTGGATAATAATCATCTAATAGTAAGAATATGTTGCCAAAAGAAGTTCAAATTACGTGTGTTAAATAAAATTCCGTAAAAGTATTAATCATCTGTCCCCAAATCGGCCTCAAAGTTTCGAAAAAATGCCATTTTTATCATTTTTCATGAGGGCTAATAATACAATAAGGAATTGAGATTTTACGGTAATTTCTATATTTTTGTGCATAAAATATAGTAATGCGCGCCAATAATACAAATAAACAAGTTATTTTTTCACAAAATAAGCAGTAGGAGGGGTAGAGAGAGCGTCAAATTTCACTATTTTGCAAAGAATTTGTGACCGCGCGTTGTCACTATGAGTTGAATACGAAACTTATTTCAATGCCCTGTGACTGGTAAAATTTGTTTTATTCTTTTAGAAAGCATGAAGTGTCATGAAATGTATCTTTTAATGCAGTAATGTAACTGCACAACTGGACAAGAAATGTTTTGAAAATCACGAAAAAACGCCAAAATCTCCAAAAACAACTGATATTGTTTAAAAAAAACCCACCCAAGACTATTGAGCTTATGATGAAGATGATGAACAATGTGCTGTTTTACATTTATTGTCCTGTAAATGTAAATAAATAAATCAATGCACCTTTCATAGAGATTGCGGAGTGTTCGCACAAGAGTGAAGCTTCCTAACTGACTAGCAAACATCAGGGAAAATGAGTATTGGAAATAGGTACAGCCATAGTCGTTATAAAGTAACTAAGAAATCATAGAAAAAAAAATCTACGTAAAAGAGCTTAGATAATAATCGAACCAAAATACATTGATGGTAAAAGAACACGTCTAAATCTTAAAATAACATATAACACCATCATCATTGAGTATGTATATCTCCACAGCCAGTCTCACAAGAATCATTTCCAAAGCTGCATCGCCAACTTTTCAAAAAAGGCTTACTGGATGTTTCTACGTTGGCAAAAAATTTCTACAGGTATTGAGTTTTGGGAAAAATAGCAGCACTCATAACTTAAAAAGTTCTGCATGGTGTCAAATGTGAAACATTCAATTAGTTTTCAAAAAAACCTTTAATACCCATTATGATTTATTCGCACAAGATTTAAGTACAGATCAATTATATCTATACAAGTTTGTCTTAGAAAACATAAACTTAGCCCATAAAACTCCAGGAAAAAATACTATGCTTGGTGGATTCCGCGAGCTATAAAGCTTAGGATTCCTTAAAAAACTTATTAATTTAGCAAATTTTGTTGTTCAAGCATACGCTTTAGCTTGATTTATAATAATATGTCTTATTTTTTTAGCAGTAACCTTCTTAAGGTACAAACATATACTCAAAAATAATGATTACTTTTCAGTTTAACTATGTTCAGTTACATTTATGATATTTGTAAGTGCCATCCTATGACTCTTACAAGTTCCATGAATTAACCTTGTTATTGCAACTTACTGTGGTATTACAAATTGGCAGAAAAATACATCTGAACAACTAACATCTCAAAAGACATCTGATGGAGATCTCATTTTTTTTCACAGCACACGGTGGGCAAATGGATCTATCTCATCTGCGTTTATCATACGAAAACTAGCAAAATGTCTGTGAAGAACAGCACAAAAGTCTCTGCAACGTTTTTTTTTTTAAATCAACATTAGAAAAAAATATTTAACCTAAAATAACGTCTCGCAGTGTCAGGCCAAAATTCGATAAAAAACGGATTTTGTACGTTATCAATAACAAAATTTTACTTTCTGTAATTTACTTTTTTCTCTCAAATGTGTTATTTTATACCTTAAACATTTGTTTTACATGAGAAATAAAATTAAAAAATCGGGTTTAAAGTCAGTATGTAAAAATATTTTTTTTGTGTTTTTTTTCAATTTCTCATTATTTCAATGTCGATTTGGAGACAAAAGTTGTTGTTTGATTCTAATGAAACTTTCTGTACAATAAAATTACGTCATTTAGCAACATAATTTCACTCTTAGATTAAAATTCAGCGTAATTTTTTTTTTCCCATACATCAGTGGCCCTCCTTAATGTCCAGGCAGCTGCTTCTTGATGCAGCTGACCTTAGTGTTTGTCCGCGCGAGGTTATAGTTGCTGGAGACACCAGCTCCTTCAGGTACCCAGGAGCACTCCCACGCAGTGCTTTAAAGGTGAGCAAACCGACTTTAAACTCTCAGGGATTATTGCACGCGTTTTCCCCAAAGGGATTGCATGTGGCGATTCGGAGCATCTTTTTTACGGTGAAGAGGGTCAGCCTCACAGCAACCACTTCAGTTGTTCAAGTGAGGGTTTTGAGCTCCCGAGGAGGCTGGTACTCTATGTAAATGCTGAGTAAACCTTGCCATTATGTATTTTTGACTTGAAATGAACAACGAAACGGTGAATCATTTCTGACACCCTCGGTGGGGGTCCAAACCCTTGCTCTCTTGGCCTGGAATGCATGCATTCTACCAACTGAGCTATCGACTGGACTCTTTATGAGAATGGTTGTCACTACAAAACTCAAATCAATTCTTAAGCAAACATGTTGCTGTAAGGCTGGATGGACCTTTGGTGACCAGTCTTTGGTAAAGGTAAATAAATTATTCAACCCAGCAAAGAGCATTATATTTGAAAACATAATTGGGATATTTTTTGTGGTCCTCGGGGATTCAAACTCACAACCTGCCATTTACGAGTCCGAAGTGTTACCACTAGACTACGGATCGTTTAAAGATTACTGTAATAAAAATGATAAAATAAGTAAAATTCCATCAGAGGACTAACCTAATTTACAAGGTTTATATCGTCGGCTAATTGGTGCCGCAAAGGCAAAAAGATATTTGACTCTGTTAACCAAAAAAAAAGGCGGCTTACAAATTGGATAGGCTAAGCTTGTATGTCAATAAACAAGGAGGGTACCCAGTAATCTAGTGACGACAGGGGTGAGCAAAACATAGAGGCAAAAACACATATAAATAAATTGCTCTGTACGTGACCGGTTTGCAGTCTACTAGTGGTTGATAAATGCTATAGAATTGTAATGAGAATGCAGTGGGTTCGATTGCCGGTGGAGTACAAATGTAAAATCAATTAAATTTAAAAATTTACTCTTTTTTTAGTTGACATATTTATCTGTTATTATCAAAGTTCTATTTAGTCTTACTTATCAACTGAGTGTTGTTTAAGAAGGAATGCTTAAGAAAAGAGACAACCATGCTCGCAGAGGGTTCTTAAAGTGTAATTCATACAATAACAGCGCTCACCAAATAAATGATCCTATTACTATTATTATTATTTTATATTGTAGTATTAGTGCATTCTAATCACGGTGGTAGAACAAACTGGCTCTAGCGTGATGGTAGTAGTAAGGTACATAGAACGGTGGCCAGGTATGGTGCATGATGTAGGTCGGATATATACGCTAATGCTCCATCTATATATTTTATTTAGATCAATGATTATTAGGTAGAGGAAGACCGAGAAAAGTATGGAACGATCAAATCTCTGAAATAGCGAATGAATGGGATATCCAGAGTCATAATAAAAGGAGGACTTGTATGAAAAAGATTATGACTCTGTGGCTGTGGTGGCTAATCTGTAATCTGCAATGTTGATTTCTAATGTTGGTGTATTAATTTGCTACATTTTTTGCATAGGAAATTTTTGACGTTTTTTGTATAGATTTCTTTTTAAGGTTTTTGTTCTTTTTTATATTTAAATGTAATTTATTATTCATATTTCTTGACTTAAAGGTTGGTATGAGGCTGACCACCCATACTGTAAAAATGGTTCACTTTGCCAATGTCACCCCTGTTTCAGGGAAGGTTGGCAAAAGTTGTGGGGCTTATGTTCATTTGAGGTTTGGATTTTTTTTGTAAGTACACATTCAGCATTTGTAAGCGCGAACTGCACGTGTTGGTTTGTAGGCATACATCTGAGAGCTTTAAATGAATATATCCATGCAACTTAGATTATAGATTATAATTATAGATCCCTTTTGTAGCTATGTATACGGACTACAAAGGGCATCAGGAGGTTAGTTGCTTCCAGCATTTTGCCGTCTAAGCATAAATCTAAGTTCTAAAGTATGTATCATTTGAGATTCATATTAAATGCATTCCCACAAGCAGACACGCATAATTTCACGCTCACACATGCCGCATGTGGACCCGCAATATAAAAATCCCAATCTCAGATGAACATAATCCCTGCAACTCTTGCCGACTTTCCCTGAAACAGGGGTGACATTGGCAAAGTGAATCATATTTTTACAGTATGGATGGTCAGCCTAATACCAACCTACAACCTGTAAATTGTGAACCAAGCCGTGTAAAATAAATTATTTTAATGTAAATTGTTACTGGGCCAATACGGTGTGAAGCTGACACGAAGAAGAAGAAGAAGAGCAGTGTAATTAAAAGAGAACCCCAGTAAAAACGTAACAATACTATTCCTGGGCTGGAAGTCTCATCACCACGGTAATTCCTACCTACCGAACATCGGTAATATTTGTGTGAAGACTAATCAGCTGTTCACTTGCCGCTATCTTGGATTGACAGGTCTTCTAATCTAATCTAATCTAAATCTAAGCTGCAAAGATATGTATCATTTGAGATTCACATTAAATGCATTCCCACAAGCAGACATGCATAATTCTTCATACAAATATTACCGATATTCGGTAGGTAAGAATTACCGTGGAGACTTCCAGCCCTGCGCCCATTGACTTATAACAAATGGTCATAAGTTAGAAAGAACTTCCCAAAAGAACAAAGAACTTCACAGTTGCATTTCCATATGAACAAAAACTCGGCAGAACAAAAAAAAAATCTTGAATGTTGGTACCATTGCAAATAATGGCTGTCGATTAGACCGGAAATAGCTAAAGTTGACAGATAACACGCGGTATAAATACTGTGATCGCCAAAATTGATATCAGTATTTCAAATTTTCAATGTGTATATTCATATTTTAATTTTCTCACTTATTTCATTAAACCATTGTGATATTAAACCACGGCCACGTTTGACAGGAGAAGAACGCAAGAGGGAACAAGTATGTATCAATTCAGTATGTAAGTTTCCGCTCCCCTATGTTATAACTCAATGCCTGCGCCCGTAGAAGTTGGTCCTAGTTTCCGCCCTGGCAGTGGCGTGTCGGTGTTCTTGCTTTGCTTGCCGAGTGATGTCCATGTTTTTGCCGCCAAGAGCTCGCTGACTGGCTGACTGCTGCTTGTAAAGGTATAGCTCTCGCTACGCTAGAGAAGGAAGTGTGTCACTGTGTTTGCGGACTTAGAAGCCGTAGCAGTGGCTGCTAAACGGCCGCTGCCAGGGAGAAGCTACTGGTTATATAAATACACACACATTGTAGCTGGTACCTACAAATCAAATACTCTCACTTTCATCATTTCCATACATTTAAGGTAACAACTGACACACATGTAGTGTAACTTCTTGCCTGCGTTATCCCCGAAGGAGTCGCATGTGGTGATTCGGGACCCATTTATTTTTACGGGTAAGATGGCCGGCCTCACACCAACCACTTTCAGTTGAAGTGGGGGTTTCCCAGCTCCTGGAGGGGCTGGTTCTCATTTCTTGTGAAGGCTGAGTACTCTTTGGTGGTATTTATTTTATTTGACACCGAAACGGAAAATCATTTGTTACACCCTTGGTTGGGATCGAATCCTTGCTCTCACCATGGAATGCAAGCATTCTACCAATTGAGCTATCGACTAGACTTTTTACGAGCTTGGTAGTCGCTACAAAACGCCAATTGTCAAGCAAGACCCAGTTGTTGGAAGGCTGGATGAATCTTTTGATGATCGGCCTTTAGAAAAGGTTTATGAATTTTTCAACCCCTGAGCGAAGAGCAAATTTGAAAGTATACGTAAACGGTAATTTTTTGGGTTTGAAATAGACACCGAAACGGAAAATCATTTGTTACACCCTTGGTTGGGATCGAATCCTTGCTCTCACCATGGAATGCAAGCATTCTACCAATTGAGCTATCGACTAGACTTTTTACGAGCTTGGTAGTCGCTACAAAACGCCAATTGTCAAGCAAGACCCAGTTGTTGGAAGGCTGGATGAATCTTTTGATGATCGGCCTTTAGAAAAGGTTTATGAATTTTTCAACCCCTGAGCGAAGAGCAAATTTGAAAGTATACGTAAACGGTAATTTTTTGTGCTCCGCCGGGATTCGAACCCACAGCCTTCCATTTACGAGTCACAAGTGTTAACCCCTAGACTACGGACCGGTCCCAGGAATAAGGGACATAACAAATTTGACCGGTCTGTGGTCTAGTGGTAACGCTTTGGACTCATAAATGGAAGGCCGTTGGCTCGAATCCAATCAGAGCACATAAATATAATAATCTTTATTTTCAATTATTATGCTCTTCGCTCAGTTCATGAGTTTCTTGCAACTTTTCTCATTTTGCATATTCATTGAGTACCTAACTTAAAAATTGGTGTGAGGCTGACCACCTATAGTGCGCTCAGCGTCAGAGTTGTTGTTGTTTATTTTAGGTTTGGCTATTTTCATGAGTAGGTTCCTATACCTACACGTGCAGCATGTGCAAGCGCGGGATGACGTGTATCAGCTTTTGGAAGTTCATTAAAAATGCATCTGAGATATTAATTACTGCATCATTTTTAATGTTAAAAATATTACCTACCTACCTCATAAAGTTTCAGATTTTTGTTCGATTTTTCTAATTAAAATGTAAGAACGGCAGTCAATTCAAGCCATACAAGTTGTTATATTATTCATTTAACTGCTTAAAGAAGATTCTAAAGAATAATTAGAAGGTGTAATTAATTGTAAAACTCATTTTACTTTTTAAACAGGAATAATGTTTGTAAGATCAGTCCAAAGATGGAAGCACGCTGTGTCAAACTTATTCGAAAGATGGAAAACACAGCAACAGTTCTCTATATTATCAGTACAAGTAGAAGAATAACTCGTCAAGGTTATGGTTTTAAATTTTATATTGTCAAATTATGAGTAAATGCAGTTTTTGTATACCTGACATACTACTATCATAAATAAATGATGTAAATTCTACGAATTACAATGAATATTATTTAATTTTTCCTTTGAATTTTCGTGCACTGAAAATTGTTTCAGTAATTTAGCACGGACTTTCACCATTTTCTCCATAAGCGCAGTGAAAAGCTTTCATTGAAAATTCACAGATGGCAGTATTATGTCTTGAAAACATTTTTCGTGTTTTGTTTTTCTTTCATGAAAAGAAAACCAAAACTTAAAGACTTAAAATATTCAACAAATTGTTAAGATTGGATTTTCAATTCTCTCCTTCAAATATAAATACACTTATTTTTTAATTCTTTTTTCTTTCACACAATAGTGAAGTTGATTTTTTTATTTTAAATATAAAATAAGTAGGTACTTATGAAGAATATTTTATACAATAAAACAACTAAATCACAAGATCCACATTTTATGGACTATTTTGACTGTTTTTTCTGTTTCTCAAGCAACACAACTCGATGGTCCACGGTATAATCACAATAAGTCCAGAAAATGCCAAAACGTAAAAAGACGAGACGAATGTGCCTGTCATGTCGCGGGCCAGACCTGGAATCAAAACGTGCCAACTTTATAAAATAGGAAATGCTACCTACATCTGCTCTACAGAGAATCGGAAAAATCCCAAATTGTTGCTGAAATGCATCCATGGATGTCGTGGTAGAGGAAGACCGAGAAAGGTATGGATGGACCAAATTTCCGAAATTGCGAATCAATGGAATATCCAGAGTCATAATAAAAGGAGAGAACCCTTGAGGTATCTAGATGTTCCTGGCCAATGTTTTACCCTTGAGGTATCTAGATGTTCCTGGACAATGTTTTACCCTTGAGGTATCTAGATGTTCCTGGACAATGTTTTACCCTTGAGGTATATAGATGTTCTTGGCCAATGTTTTACCCTTGATTTATCTAGATGTTCCTGGACAATGTTTTACCCTTGAGGTATCTAGATGTTCTTGGCCAATGTTTTACCCTTGAGGTATCTAGATGTTCCTGGACAATGTTTTACCCTTGAGGTATCTAGATGTTCCTGGACAATGTTTTACCCTTGAGGTATCTAGATGTTCCTGGTCAATGTTTTACCCTTGAGGTATCAAGATGTTCCTGGACAATGTTTTACCCTTGAGGTATCTAGATGTTCCTGGACAATGTTTTACCCTTGAGGTATCTAGATGTTCCTGGACAATGTTTTACCCTTGAGGTATCTAGATGTTCCTGGACAATGTTTTACTCTTGAGGTATCTAGATGTTCCTGGACAATGTTTTACCCTTGAGGTATCTAGCTGTTCCTGGACAATGTTTTACCCTTGAGGTATCTAGATGTTCCTGGCCAATGTTTTACCCTTGAGGTATCTAGATGTTCCTGGCCAATGTTTTACCCTTGAGGTATCTAGATGTTCCTGGGCAACGTTTTTCTCACCGACAAATGGCGCAAATAATGAGTTGAGAGCTCCGCTGGACAGGACCGTGAGTCCATAGGCAGCGGCGTATCTGTCGCGGGAGACGATCTCCGCGCACAGGAGCGGCATGGGGATGTACAGGAGGCCTCGCAAGGCGCCCAGCACGGCCAGCATTATGGCTACGCCCATGAACTCGGTGAACTGCAGGAAAACTGTGGACAAACATATATGTATAAGACATGGTCAACGACGATACCATGTTGAAAGCACCGGTTCTCATCAGAGCACCGAAGTTAAACAACACTGGGCGCGGATGCTACCTGGACCGCTCAGGTACACCGCGTGTTGTTGGTATTTCTTGGACCGGTCCGTAGTCCAGTGGCTGCACTTCGGACTCGTTAATAGAAGGTTGTGTCAAATCCCGGCGGAGCACAAAAATATACCATTTATATTTTTAAATGTGCTATTCGCTGGGTTGAAAAAAATCATAAACCTTTACCAAAGACCGGTAACTGAAAGTTCTATCCAACCTTACAACAAATGGGTCTTGCTTGAGAATTGGCGCTTTCTACAGCGACGACCAAGCTCGCAGAGGGCTCTTTAGGTGTGATACACACAAAAACAGCGCTCACCAAATAAATATAACAATAATATTATTATTATTATTATGGTCACTCATGAAGCTACGCTGATGAGCTCTGTGAACTGCGGAAACACTGTTAACAAAAAAATATACATAAGTGGCTTAAGAAGCTATGCTAATGAAATCGGTGAATTGCAAGAAAACTGTGGAAAAATAAATATTTAAGGCATAGTGGCTCAAGAAACTTTGCTAATGAACTCTGTGACCTGGAGAAAAACTGTGAGGATAAAACTTACAAGACAAAGTGGCTGGAAAAACTACGCCAATGGCTTAAGCTACGCAAATGTTCGTCCTTGATTTCCACGTTTCAAGGGTGTCTTTTGAGGACATTGGCACCAACATAATTTTGAGAATTAAGGCGTGTTATAAAGCTAAATCTGCCGTTTTTGTTTCTTACACTTTATGGTCTTAGCAAAATAGTTACAGTAATGAAAAAAATCTAGCATGTTTATTATTTTTTTATCTTAATTATAAAACTTAAACAAAATATATAACTTAAGAATTACCACCACAAAAAAATATTTAAAAAAACGCGTTTTTTTAACATTTTTAGCTTTTTTTTCGTGTGTGCTGTATTTTGGATTTTTTTTTTGCTTTTTACTTCAGAACTATACATTGTTTACGTTCAATACTCAACATTTTTTCAATAATGTCAATAGTTTTTGAGTAAATATGGAAAAACTGTGTTCTTTGATTTAATTAAAATTTAATTCATGTAGTAGTTTCAGTTTTTCCATATTTACTCAAAAACTATTGACATTATTGAAAAAATGTTGAGTATTGAACGTAAACAATGTATAATATTTTTTAGTGTTGATCTGTTAACACAGTGAAAGTCCATTTTTATAAATATTTAAAAATATAAATGGTAAAACATTGTTATATTTATTTTTATTCATATTTTATTTTTATTGTATTCAAATTTTTAATTTCATTATACCTAACAATAATGCATTTATGAATCTTACATTTGTGTTTAAAAAAAAATTTTTGTCTATGAATTTTGCTTTTGTTTTGGAAAAAAAAGTTGTTTTGAAAATTGTTCTGAAAATTATTTTATAAAAATATATTTGTAACCATTCTGCTCTTGAAGATGCCTCATTAGGCGAAAATATTCGAGCATAAACAAATAAAATAAAGTGAATTAAAACAATGTTTTACCATTTATATTTTTAAATATTTATAAACAATGTATAGTTCTGTAAGTAAAAAGCAAAAAAAAAATCCAAAATACAGCACACACGAAAAAAAAGCTAAAAATGTAAAAAAACGCGTTTTTTTCAATATTTTTTTGTGGTGGCAATTCTTAAGATATATACTTTGTTTAAGCTTTATAATTAGGATAAAAAATTAATAAACGTGCTAAATTTTTTTCATTACTGTAACTATTTTGCTAAGACCATAAAGTGTAAGAAACAAAAACGGCAGATTTAGCTTTATTACACGCCTTAAGTGAGCTCTCTCTTGTAGGTTGGTAGTGTGAGTTGCAGTTTTATTTTATTGTGATACCCACCCTGTACTGTTTCCTTTCAAAATGGTGGCTGACATGTTAAAGAGAGTAGATTGTGTTGTATTGAGATATGTACTGTGATGAGAACTGTGAACTAAATCAAATACAAAATAATCAGTGTGTTCATAAATATTCAATTCCCACATTACTTAAATTTCATAACAATACTCTCCTATCCAAACTTTTATTTCAATTGAATTTGTTAATCATTTTGATGGGTTTTTTGGGATAAAAATGTATGTTGTTACCCAATCTTCCGATCGTTGATAGTATGATGCCGCACAGGAACAGGTTCCAGCTCTTGATGTCAAACACATGACTGATGAAGGTGAGCAGGATCCTGAACACCAGGTCCGCCATGGCTGTGATGGAGACACATGTCGCGATCTGGGGCTGGAACAGGAGACGACGAAGATATTCAGTTGAGAAGTTCCTCATTATAAACCCTTTGTACGAACTGCATAAGCTTTTATGTAAGCCTCATCTTAAAATAAATAACCGCACTTTTAATTTAAATTGAACCCGGTAACAATAATAAAAAAATAAAAACAATCGATTGACCGGTCTTTAGTTCAGTGGTAACACTCGGACTATGAATGGAAGGTTGTGGGTTCGAATCCCGGAGGAGCACAAAAAATATACCATTTATATTTTCAATTTTTTTCTTCGCTGGGTTGATAAATTCATAAACCTTTACCAATGACCGGCCATCAAAAGATCCATCTAGCCTTCCAACACCTGGGTCATGCTTGACAATTGGCGTTTTGTAGCGACTACTAAGCTCGTAAAAAGTCTGGTCAATAGCTTAGTTGGTAGAATGCTTGCATTCCATGCCGAGAGCAAGGGTTCGATCGAAAGCCCCATTTTAACTGAAAGTGGTTGGTGTGAGGCCGGCCCCCTTACCCGTAAAAATAAAAAGGTCCCGAATCACCACATGAGACCCCTTCGTTGATAACGCAGGCAAGAAGTTACACTATATGTGTAGCTTAGTTGCGTTTTTTACTAATACTGTATGATTTCTGAATGATTTTTGCTTACCTGTGTCAAGTTGTATTCAACCAATAGCAACGGCTTCAGTAAGTTAAACTGTAGGTCGGAGAACAGCGACATGGATATTCCCAAGCAGATGTTGCAGAAGGAAAAACTCTTGAACAGCGACAGATCAAACTTATCGACTATCCTAGACCTGAAAAATAAAATACGTTAAATGTTTTGTTCAATAATTATTCTATAAAATAAAATAAATGACATTTGATGAAGACTTTGGTGAACTTGAAAAATAAATGATAATATTAGAAATGGTGGAGCCAAGTTTGAGTCGCAATCTTATCATCTCTAGTAAGAAAGACGACAAAGAATTTTACAGTGTCATTTCGTTGTAAACAAAAAAAGTTGGTAGTGTTAAAAACTCACGCCTGCGCAAGCATTGTGCGCACGCGCTATAAATCTTTTGACCGGTAATTTTGACAATTTTCAAACGTAAAATATATATTTGTAAGACATTAAGGGATGTGTAATTAAAGAGTGTTGAAACACAAAATGGAAAAAGCAAGAAAACATGGGATTTCCAGGTTGGAACATGTATTGTTTGAGTATACTACTGCTGTGTTTGACAACTGTGTCCCAAAGTATTGTTACGAATGAGTTTCGTTTGCCTTTGAGTATTCTGGCAAAATTTTGTATGTGTCGGATGACAATGTTTCGAGAATAACCCTTATTCTCACCTATAAATACAGACCGAGATGCTCTGTAACCAAACTAGGATCTTAGCCATCAAGCTATACAGCTCCAAAGCAACCCTGTGTACAAACCGTATCTTAAAATAAATAGTATAAAATAATAATTGAACCTGGTAATGTATCTATGCCATGAGTTTCTATTCCTATATACGAGTATTATTATAGCTCAATGTTTTTGAAAGGATAATCTGGAACACCTTACCACAGACCTTGTTTATGTTTTGTGTCAGTTGCAGTGACGCTATTTCTCATAGATGTCTCACTGATTTGTTTATCTTCCACAGTCTCCACTTTTTCCTCGACACACCCCATCAATGGCTCTTCCACATCCTTCAATTCAATATTCTGCTGAAGATTTTGAGTTTCAACGATAGGATCTTCTACATCTGTTAAAAAATATTTAATTTAAAAAAGAATCGGTTGATTTATAAAATTTGTGGTTACCCGATAGATGATTGTTTATGTGGCATTAAAAGCCAGTACAAACAGTTTTTAATCTTTAATCTAAGTGGCAAAGATATATTAACATTTAAAGCTCATATCAAATGCATGCCCACAAACAGACACGTGTAGTTCGCGTTTAAAAATGCTGAATGTGTACTTAAAAATTAAAATCCAAACCTCAGATGAACATAATACCCTCAACTTTTGTCAACCTTCGCTGAAACATTGACATTGACAAAGTGAACCATTTTTTACAGTATGGGTAGTCAGCCTCATACCAACTTATAAATCAAGAAATCGATGTTGGAAAGGAAAGCGATGTTGAGAAAAAAGAAATAAGTGCGATTACCTTTTGAATTAACTTCAATAATTTGTGGAACAAGATGTCTTTCAACAGGCTGATACAAACAAGCTCCCGCAATAGTGTGAGCTGTAATGGCTGCGACCAAGCTCATGGCTCCCCTGTAGCCATACAGGTATATCCAATGCTCGATGATGAAGGGGAAGACGACGGAAGCCAAGCCGACAATGGACATGCAAAGGCTCATCATCATGACGCGCTTCCTGGCGAAGTAGGAGTTGAAGATGGTGTACCCGCACGGCATGATGAGCCCCCAGCCGATGCCGCTGAGGACACCGTTTGTCCACAGCATCTGAGAGGCCGACGTGATGAAGATGTCGAAGAACCAGCAGAGCGTGTAGAAGATGGCGCCAGTGATGGCCACCTGACGGACGGTGTACCTTTTGAGCAGCACTCCAATGAATAAACCTAAAAAACAATGATATATGTACATTTTAAGGCTATTTCTGTTAACACAGTGAAATTCCATTGTATTTTGTTATAAACTCATATAATTTCCACAAAAACAGCCCTCATACTTTATTATTATTATTATTAAGTAATTGAATGCTCTCAAAGGTCCACGTTCATAGTTTGGCATCTTTAGGATCAGTATTTTGGAAAATGACTTACACAAGGAAGCAAAAATGTTATCGATTTTTTTCAATAAATAAATAAGCATTCATTGTCAAATTTTCAAATCTAAGAATAATACACATTACTTATAAGGGAGGAGCAGAACTTATGTTATTTTCATGGCATTTTGGAAGTATGAGATGTATCTACGTACCAGCCAAGGAGATCAGTAATCCACAGACTCCGTGTACGCTTGTCAAGATGCTGGACGAATCTTCTCGATCTTTTATGAAGGCGTTGAAAAGCAGTCCGAAGGAATTCGAATGCCCCATTGATGTACTCTTCAAAATAACCAAAATATCAGTACTTCCATTTCAGGAATTTCCTGAATCAATATTGAAATAAAGGTTTTGAAAATTAAAAACTTTGACGGTCCGGTCGATAGCTCAGTTGTTAGAGTGCTTGGATTCCATGCCGAGAACTCGGATTCGAATCCCACCGAGAGTGTCAGCAATGATCTCCCGTTTCGGTGTTTATTTAAAAAAAATCAGAATAAAATAGCCTTCACAGTAAAATATGAGTACCAGCCCCTGAGGAGCTGGGAAACTTTCACTTCAACTGAACTGTTTGGCGTAGGGCTAAACCCCGTTACCTGCAAAAATAAAAAGGGTTCATCCGCCACACGCGAATCCCTTCGGAAAAAAACGCTGCAAGAAGTTATTCTTTATTTAATGTTTCATTGCAAAAAAAAAAGAAACAATAAAAGTGAACAGTTTTACGTGCAAAGATAACCATGCTATTTCTTTTTATCTTTTTGATTTTTTTTTTTTCACGGTCAAAAATCTTTTTTTATCAACCACTTTATCTCTGACGCAAACTTTGAATATTACAATACAATAAATTGGAAGAAAAAATACAATTTTATGTACTCACAAAAACCATTGTGAATCCGATACATATGAAGTACCCCCACCCTCCTTCCGGGGGCACCAGCAGCTCCACTTTCTCTGTTTTCATCCTTCCGATCTACCTACTCGTGCCACCACTACTGGCGCTCCCACGTCTCAGATGAGGTTTCTCGCAGCCTTAGATGACTTTATCTGCGTAACACTCGCTACAGTTATTAATCAATTTGATTGCATAATCTTGTTTAGATTGGTTCAGGGGCTCTCAATATTTTCCAAACATTGCTAAAAGTATTGTCATTATTTCAACTCGCGGACGCACACTTAGATCCCGAGACGCTAACGTGAGTCTGCTCCAGGTCCCAGGCAGATCTACAAGGACGGTGTTCGGTGACCGAGCTTTTCAAGCGCCCTTGGGGTGGCTAGTGCCACTAAACGGCGCTGTATACAAATTGTCCAATTATTATTATTATTATTTTTTCGTGTCGCAGCTCCGATGGCTTGGAATGCACTCCCAGTGACCCTCAGGGAGCAACACAGTGAGGAACAGTTGAACAATTGAAAACATTTTTATAGATTAAAATAAAAATTGCGTTGTTTTAATTCACATGAGTTTTATTTTGAACACGACCAGTTTCGGGAGAAGCAATACCTCCCATCTTCAGGTGTAAATAGAAACTAACACAGAATACAAAATTACGAAGCAAAGATTTAAATTACAGAAGGGGAGGGGGAAGTTGTATGTGGGCGGGGCGTAATAGGAAACATAGAAAGTAGAGGTGAAGTGTTAGGAAATAGGATATTATTTAGGAGACTATTTTCTGAATTGATATTTTTTTTTATTTCTAGGTTTTCAAAGTTGTTCATAATTTTACCTTTGTGGGGAATGGGGTGAAGGAGTTTTAACTTGTGAGTGTGAAAGGAATGGTTAGACTCAATAATGTGGTTGGCGAATTCAGAATGACCGTTGCGAAACATTTTTGTTTGGGCAATCCTACAAAGCGCCTTTGAAGTGACGTTAGTTACGAAAGGGCGCTATTGATCTGTGGGCGCTAAACAAGTGTGGAACATTTATTTATTTATTCATTTTATTTATTAATGTGATAGACATCTGTCATTGGAGCATTGGAGATCTTATGTTTTTGTAAAATGTGTTGTCTCGTTTAAATTCTTTTCAGTGTTCTGTTGCTTTCTTCACAAAAAAAGTCATTAAATGTTCAGAGCTTGTTCTCCATTCATTAAATCCCTCCTTTTCGCATTTCAGAAAGGTAAGCTCGTTGTACGACTCTCATTCACCCCTTTGCAGTCGATCTCAAAACTATGAGAACTAGGTGTTTTAATGACTCATTCCTCTACCAAACTGCCCGTTTATGAAATGATCTACCAGTATCTGTGTTTCCTTCCGAATTTAATCTGGTTTTATGCAAAACCAACATCAATCGCCACTTCCTTGCAGCGCCTCACGACAGAAGTAACAACTCAAGCTACATCTCTCAACACCAGGATGACCTAGAATCCCAAGACTTACAAGAATTGAGGAGCCTGCCACACAGGATTCCTAAAATAAATCCTTACAAGAAGATTGCACGAAGTTTTTAATTTAAAATTTTGCAATGTCCTGGTGACGCCACAGTTTGGTAACCACTGGATTGGCTGATACAATCTGCGTAACTGCGGTATTGTTGATTTTGATATGAATAACACTGTTTCTTTGCTATCATTGTTACATGACACATATAATATTCTTCATGTTTGACATTCTTTGAATAGGCTTAACTATTGTTGTCTATCAACTGAGTTACATCAACATTTAAGATTCACATTAAATGCATGCTTACAAGAGGACACATGTCGCACCCCCGCAAGAAAAGTGACACAACTCAAAATTCTTCAAATTTCGTTTTATGTGCTCATTATATTCCAAATATAATAATCTTCAATCAGGAAAAATGTCACTAGTTGAATATTCAAAATTCTCCCGAGAGACCGCTACTGTCATTTCGTGCTTTTCCGTTAATGCCCTTCTTTCAATCAAGAACAGCGACACATTGCAGTTGCGTCTCGACCGCTGACTAGTGAGGTTGCTACGCTGCTTAGGAAAGCCGACATATTTCGAGTTGCGACGTTATTCGTGTCGTACCAAGTTTAAGCTGGATGTTGAAAATAGTCATATTTTGGTTCGTGACGTTTTTCGTGTTGTATCCTGTGTGAAATTGAAAGCGACAAACAGGCATATTTTGGTTCGTGACGTTTTTCCTGTTGTATCCTGTGTGAATTGAAAGTGACAAATAGACATATTTTGGTTAAGAACATTTTTCCTGTTTCATGTAGGTAAGTTTATTTCTGTTTAATTTGTAATATGTCACTTTTCCTGTAATGGCCTAATCTAATTTGCAGTTGTGACGGGATTAGCGTACATGATAATAATATTAAAATGTTTAATGTAACGCAGTGATGGAAAATGACAATCTGTTTTTGTTTCAGATAAAATGGATTCGTCCTCTCGGGCTTCAAGAATTTTACGCTTGAGCTTGACAAATGCAAATAACACCGACGTCTTGGAAAGGCCTATTCTCAATGAGTTGGCTAGTATCGAAAACATTGAAGTTCAAACACCCAATTGTATTGAAGCTGTAAATAGTGAATACGCTGTATCCATTCAAACGGCTGGATCTTCATCTCCACCAATTATCCACAACACTATCTATACAATGGAAATTAACGAGAACATAGAAACAAAATGCGTTTTAAGAAGAATGAAAAATAGTGCAGTACCTGAAGTTTCTGCTCATAAGACTGCAGAATCTGTATTAGATGAAAGCAACGCTGATTTAAACCTGAGTGATGATTCCATAGCGGATCCTAACTATTCTTCAGTTCAGTCAACTTCAAGTGATGAGTCATCATCAGATTCTGAACCAAAAGACTCGCTCATTACTTCTGCTGAGAGTTCGTCTCCTAAACGAGGTAAGAAGAGAGTACGTAGGATCCCAGAAAGAAAAAAAGAGACAGCAAAGCGACTCAGAAATATGGGAAAAGAATACCAATCCGTTTCAAAGACTTCGAAAATACTCAAAGCCAGAGAAATTCTAGAGCCATGCAGAGACAAATGCAAACTTTCATGCTCGGCCAAGTTTTCAGAAGATCAAAGGAAACATATTTTCAACAAGTATTGGACACTTGGCAACTTAGAACTGCAACGGTCTTTTATCGCTGGGAATACTGAAAGTATACAGCCTAAATATCGGTACACGCGCTCTGAAAATCACAGAAAGTTGAATAACGCCTTCTACTTCCAGATTGAGGAGAAAAAAGTGAGAGTTTGCAAACTCTTTTTCAAGAATACGTTGGGAATCAACGACAGACCAATAAGAACAGTTTTGCAAAAAAAGGAGAATGGATTTCTTGAGCCAGAGAAGAGAGGGAAACACTTAAATCATTTCACTGTAGAACCTGGTATAAAAGAATCAGTGAGGAACCATATCAACTCGATACCACGGATGGAAAGCCATTACCTTCGTGCCAATACTTGCAGAGAGTACATAGATGGTGGTAAAAGTTTGGCTGACTTACATAGAGACTATGTAAAAGAACAGACTGAAAAAAACCAGCCAGCTGCAAATCTTATGATGTACTCACGAATTTTTAATTCTGAGTTTAATATTTCATTTTTTTCTCCCAAAAAAGATTTGTGCAATTTATGCGAATCTTATAAAAACGCACCAGAAGTACCAGACACAAAGGAAAAATACGAGAAGCACCAGGAAGAAAAAAAGTTGAGTCGTGAATCTAAAGACGAGGATAAAAAACATGTTGGTGATAACTTTGTCTTAGCAACATTTGATCTTCAAGCGGTGATGCCGTGCCCTAAAGGAAATTTGTCAATATTCTACTATAAATCTAAAATAAACAGTTATAATTTCACAATTTGCGAAGTTGGTAATGATGCTGTAGAATGTTTTTTTTGGCATGAGGGCGAAGGACATCGTGGCGCTAATGAAATAGGCTCCTGCATATTGAAGTACTTGGAGAAGAAAGCTTCCGAAATTAATAATGACAATTTGGAATTCACGTTCTACTCTGACAACTGTTGCGGGCAAAACAAGAACCGGTACATCATTGCAACATTCCTGCACGCAGTCCAAACACTAAAAATAAAATCTATTACACACAAATTCTTGATTTGCGGCCATACGCAGAATGAAGGGGATGCCGCCCATTCAGTAATCGAGAAAGAAATTAAAAAATCACTGAAAAGTGGTCCAATAATCATTCCGCAGCAGTACGTCACAATAATACGAACAGCCAGGAAACGTGGGAATCCATATCAGGTGAACGAAATGAGTCATTCAGATTTCTTCGACTTAAAGCATTTAAGTAGCATGACTGGTAATAACTACACTAAGGATGTGACTGGCAATACTATAAAAATGACTGATTTCAAAGTACTTAGGTTTGAGAAGTCCAGACCAGATTCATTTCTTTACAAACTGTCATACAAGGAGTTAGAATTTGGAGAAATTGAAGTTCGAAAGAGAAAATCGCAATCATCTTTTAATTTGAAGAAAGCTTACTCAAGAAAAATAGCAATCGAAGGAAGAAAAAGAGACGACTGTTTGGAATTAATCCGTTCAAATCACATCCCGCGAAGTTATATCGATATTTTTAATTCACTGTTTTCTTGAAATCTTTCAGAACTTTTCTTGTAGACCTCTTTACCTGAATTCTTGTTTAAGATTACTGCTTTGTTACCAGAATCAATATTTTTTCATGTTATGTTTTTGTAGTATTAATCATAAAATAATAAAGCTATAAATAAACTGAAACAATTTTTTACTCACCGTATTCAATACTGTCATAAATCAAAAGAAATCAAGTGATAACACAAGAAAAACGACACAAGTCATAAAAGGGGGGTAGTTTTTGGGGGTTCTGTATGCTTTGGAATCTAAATTGTACTTTTAAATCTACAAGACAACACAACAAAAAAGCTTACGTTTTCAAAGAATTAGTTTTGCTTTAAAATTGCAAACTGTATCTGATTAAAAATGTTGAAGATTTTATTTTTACTCTCCTGAACAATGTGATGTTTTTGACTTGTGTCACTTTTCTTGCGGGGGTGCGATGTAAGTTCGCGCTTAGAAGTGACGCATGTGTACTTACAAATTACGAACGTTTTATACCCTATCTAATCTAATCTAATCTAAGTTGCAAAGATATGTAACATTGGGGATTCAAATTTGCGTTTTCACAAGTAGACACGTACAAGTTGGCGCTTGCACATGCCCGCATGTAAACCTACAACAAAAAAACTCAAATCTCAAATGAACAATATTCCTGCAACTCTTGCTGACCTTTCCTGAAACAGAAGTGACTTGTCATAGTCAACCGTTTTCTACAGTTTGGGTGGTCAGTCTCATACCAACTTATAAGTCAATGAACACAAATAAAAAATAGCAGTCGATTCTAAAAAAAACTGAATTAAAATCATTGTGTCATGAAGCAATCATTTATTTGTACGAAAATTCCTCGACTTATAGGTAGGTATGACGCTCACCACTAGTACTGGGAAAAAATGGTTCACTTTGCCAATGACACCCCTGTCTCAGGGAAGGACGGCAAGAGTTGCAGGGCTTATGTTCATTTGAGATGGGTTCTTATAATGTAGGTCCACATGCGGCATGTGTTAGCGCGAAATTATACATATCTGCTTGTGGGAATGCACTTAATATACATCTGAAATGATATATATCCTTGCAGCTTAGATTAGATTAGACATATAGGATTTATAAGAGCAAACCGACATGTGTCTGTTTGTGGGCATGTAATTAATATGAATCTTAAATGTTGATACATCTTTGCATCTAATATTATAGACCCAGTTATAATATTACTCAAATATGCAGACATAATATTAACAGCCAGTTGAGTCCCACACTATTCACATCGGAACTACTCTGCGTGGTATTTTTTTTGTGGAACAGCTGATTGCAAATTGTTCCAATTCAATTATTTTATTCATACGAATGGGACATGGGAGCTTTTGAAAAGATACTGGCGCTAAACGCTGACTGACTCTGAATACTAAGTACTCTCTGTCCCATGTGAAATATAATGTCGCTGGTATGGTCGAGCGGAAAAGGCATGGGCTCGAATTTGCGACTGAACATGTATGATCTTTGTGAGTTCCATCCTTAGGGTCACTTTATCTTGCTTGAGAAAATATATTTGATTTCAGTACGATGACAAGAGAATCTGAGAATAGGGTGTGTAAGGGAAAGCAAGTGGTCGGTGCTATAGGAAGGATTGCAAAGAACAAGCGATTGACGATGGATCTGAAAATGGCAGTACACAATGGCATATTGCTACCGACTTTGATGTAGAGAAGTGAAGCATAGACAGTGAATGATTGCGAAGTGAGTAAAGTATGTACGGTGGAAATGACAGCAAAAACTCTGAAGGATAGAGTTAGGAATTAATGGGTACAGAAAGAATGTAATTTGAAAGATAATGTGAATGTTGAGGTACGAAAGAATGTGATGAAATGGCTTGGTCATGCGGAAAGAATGAATGATGATAGACTGTCAAAGTATATATACAGAGGTAGTGGAAAAAGAAAAAGAGGGAAGTGACGACCGAGAAAAGTCATCAAATTGAGGAGATTGTGAAAGAAAGTGAGCGCAAAAGAAGAAAATGCATGAACAAGTGATGGGTACGAATGAAAGAAAGAGATTATTTTGAAATTGTAAAAAATTGTAAAAAAAATGTTTTGTAAATTATTTTTTTATATAAAAATATTTGTAACCAATCTGCTCCTGAAGTTGCCTCATTTGGCGAAAATGTTCGAGCACAAAAAATAAATAAGTAAGTGAATTAAAACTTTGTTTCCATTTGAATTTAAAAAAAAAAAAATTGAATAGAAAGAGGTTTGTAAGGATAGGAAAAAATGGAGGCAGCTCAGCAAAGGCTCTGGCCACCCCTAACGGAATGGCGACAAGGTTACAGTAGATTTTGCCTCGGTGTTGCCAGCAGGAAAACTATTTTCCAAAGGAGTTCAGCAAAGATGCATGACGCACAATTTTTTGCACTTTGCGTCCTCGTATCTGAACTGAGATAATGTGCCTAAACCCTCTTTAATTTATGCCCCCGACTCTCATTTGTTTTTCCCACAAACACCAACAAACAAGCGGGAGAGATGTCGCGTCTCGTTGTGTTTGTTTTGTTGACGATGTTTGTCCAACAAGACGACAAACAGAAGCCGAGATAAGATTGGAGTTTAATTGTTGTGTAATAAATGCTAGACAAGAAGCGTGACACGCAAAGTGAATATCAAATCGTCCAGTTAGTGCTTGTTTGTCTTATGTTCTAATCTGATCTAAGTTGCAGAGATAGGTAACATTAAGGATTCACATTTTATTCATATTTCCACAAGCAAACACGGATAAGTTCGCGGTTGTACATGCCGCATGTGAACCTACAACACGCTCCCCCAGTTCTTGTTTGCCGTATACGCAAATCTCGTCAAATATGACTTTTTCATATAGTTGTCTTATGAATCAAATTCTACACAATCTGAGCTAAGAAAAACAGTAAAACTCGATGATGTGAGAGTTCTTTAAAATATTTTTTAAATAAATTTATTGTTTTCATAAGACACATTGGTTCAGTACACATGCAAACATTGCTCATTTTCTCAATGGCGTATACGGCAAACAAGAACTAAGACAGCGAACAGTAAAACTTAAATCTCAAATGATCATACACCCTGCAAATCTTGCCGACCTTCCCTGAAACAGAAGTGAAATTGGTACAGTGAACCATTTTTTACAGCATGGGTGGTCAGCCACATGCCAACCAGTAACTCAAGAAGCATATACAACAAGTAACATTTATTAATGTTCATCAGAGCCTTAAATATTTAAATCATAAACAATCTGTATACTCACAATCGTATGTGTACTGGACCAATGTGTCTAATGATACCTTGGAATTTATTTAAAAAATGGACTTAAAACAACTCTTACATTATGGTGTTTTACGTTTTTTCACAATTCCGATTGTGAAGACTGTGATTCTGAAACAATTTCATGGAAAGAAAGTTCATCTTTGAATCAGTTGGCAGATGAGTCAAACAAGTATTTGGGGGCTAAATGAGATGGTGATTGAATAAGATAATTTTTTTTCTTCTGTTAACTCCTCGGGTTAGGTCCAGTTGATAGCTCAGTCGGTAGAATGCTTGCATTTCATACCGCAAGCTAGGGTTCGAATTCCACCGAAAGTGTCAGAAATGAATTTCCGTTTCGGCGATTATTTCAAATATCAAAATAAAATACCGGCAAGGTTTACTCAGCCTTCACAAAAAATGATTATCAGCTCTCTAGAGAGCTGAGAAACCCCCACTTTAACTGAAGTGGTTGGCGTAAGGCCCCCACTTCAACTGAGCTATCGACCGGACATTAAAAAGTAAAGAAAATACAATACATTTTTTACTGGAAATTTAAAATGAAAAATGATATTTGAGTTTTTTTCAGGGTTTTTATTTATAAAGATACAGGATTAAGTATCTTAGGTACATCATCCCTCGCAGTTTTCCCTATTTCATCTGACTTTTTAAGCGCGAACTCCATCCCCCATGTGACTACGCAGATGAGATTCACAGCTGTGAGGGCGTAGAACAAGACGGTGTAGCTGTCGTAATAGTCCCTGATGTAACCTGCAAGCAAAATAAACAACCAAGCTACAAATATGACTAAAATAATAATAATCTGTCTATAATCTAAGTTGCAGAGATATATTAACATTTAGGGCTCTCAAATGCATGCCCACAAACAAACACGTGTAGTTCGCACTTACAAATGCTGAATGTGTTCTAACAAATAAAATCCAAACCTTGATTGAACATAAGCCCTGCAACTTTAGCCGACCTTCCCTGGAACAGGAGTGACATTGTCAAAGTGAACCATTTTTTTCAGCATGGGTGATCCGGTACATGAAGAAAAAGGTGATGTATATGAATGAATTGAAAGCGGTATGTAAGGATAGGAAGAAATGGAGGCAGCTCCGCAGAGGCTCTGGCAACCCCTAGCGGAGTGGCGACAGAGTTAAAATAACAGTTACAGATATAAGACAAACAAACAGGATTTCTTAAAAAAAAAAACACTACCGGTGCTATTTTTAGATATTTTAGTCGTCCGTTGAGCCCACAGTTTGACAAACTAATGATGCATTTGTATAAAGACCTGTTAATCCAAGATGGCCGTAAAGAAACAGCTGATTAGTCTTCATACAAATATTACCAAAATTTCGTAGGTTAGAATGACCGTGGTGATGAGGCTTCCAGCCCAGGCATCATTAGTTTGTCACAGCGTGGGCTCAACCAACGACTAAAATGTCTAAGAAAAGCCCCGTTGGAACATATTGTTTAGGAAATAAGTTAGTCACCTGCAACTGGCAGCAGTGCTGTATTGGTCAGTCCCATGGTCAACATGGAGAGCCCCATAGCGGCGGTGAACTTCTCTGGAATGTACTCCGCGTAGATCAGAGCCAAGGGCGTCATCAGGGATCCTCGGAGGAAGCCCATCAAGGCCGAGGTCACCACAATGCCTGAGACTGAAGACACTTGCAGGAATACTGGAAAAGGAATTCAGTAAAGAAACAAAACTCGTGAGAAGTGTACTCCACGTATATCAGAGCCAAGGGCGTCATCAGGGATCCTCGGAGGAAGCCCATCAGGGCCGAGGTCACCACAATGCCTGAGACTGAAGACACTTGCAGGAATACTGGAAAAGGAATGCAGTAAAGTATGTACGGTGAAACTGAAGCATTTGAGAAGAATGACGAGAAAAATCCTAAAGGATAGAGTTAGGAATGAATGGGTAAAGAAAAAATGTATGCTTAAGGAGGATGTGAAAGTTAAGGTACAAAATAACGTTATAAGAGGCTTTGACCATGTGAAAATAATGAATGATGATAGACTGAGAAAGTATATACAGAGGAAGTGTGAAACAAAAAAGAGGAAAAGGCTGACCGAGAAAAGTATGGAGTGATCAGATTGAGGCTATCTATAATCTCTATAATCTAAGTTGCAAGGATATATTCATTCAAAGATCTCAGATGTATGCCCACAAACAAACACGTGTAGTTCGCGCTTACAAATGCTGATTGTGATGTGTACTTATAAATAAAATCCAAACCTCAAATGAACATAAGCCCTGCAACTCTTGCCGACATTCCCTAAAACAGGGGTGACATTGGCAAAGTGAACCATTTTTTACAGTATTGGTGGTCAGCCTCATACCAACCTATAAGTCAAGGAATTGTGAAATAATAGGAAAAACAAAGTGAGCGTCAATGAAGAAAATGCATGAAAAGTTATTTTGTAAGTTCGCATGCGGCATGCCTAAGCGCGAACTTATACGTGTCAGCTTGTTAAAATGCATATAATGTGAACCTTTCATGTTACATTTCTTTGCAACTTAGATTCGATTAGATAAGGCAGAAAAGGTTGTCAGGTTTTTGCTGGTGTTTAGTATTCCTCCCCAACATCTCTCCCATGTCAACCATTTTAGCAGCGAGCCATTTGACAAGCTGTCAATTATGTAGATTTGCAAAATTGACAAAACGTCAATATTTTTTTTTTAACTGTATCAAAGAATACTCATGTACAAGAAATTCGTTTTTTTTATAATCTAAGTTGCATTGATATATTGACATTTAACGCTCATATTTATTGCACACCCAAAAGCTGCCACATTTAACTTTGCGCCTCCACATTCTGTTTGTTGTCCATACATATTATTATTTAGTGATGTATAAAATATAATTTGTCGTCTATGTTCCTTGACTTATAGGTTGGTATGCGGCTGACCACTCATGATGTACAAAAGGTTCACTTTGCCAATGTCACCCCTGTCTCAGGGAAGGACGGCAAGAGTTGCTGGGTGTATGTCCATTTGAGATTTGGTTTTTATGTTGGAGGTTCACATGAGGCATGTGCAAGCGCGAACTTGTACGTGTCTGGTTGTGAGAATGCATGTAATGTGAATCTCTAATGTTACATATCTTTGCAACTTAGATTAACTTAGATTACATGGTGCATGTGTACACACAAAATAAAGCAATTTTCACTTGAAAAATAAACGTTGCAACTTCTGCAGTCTTTCCGTGAAACAGGGGTGGCATTGAGAAAAGTTAACAATGTTTTTACAGCATGGAGGGTGAGCCTCGTACCAAAACTTGAGTCAAGGTGCACTACAAATTCGTAAAGTGAAATAATTAAAGAATCTTAAAAAAGTAGAACGACGTTAAATTTAAATTTAAAATTCCGGTCGATGGCTCAGTTGGTAGTGTGCTTGCATTCCTCGCAGGGAGCTCGGGTGTCAGAAATAATTTCCCGCTTCGTTGTTTATTTCAAAACCAAAAATAATATAACGGCAAGGTTTACTCAGCCTTGACAAATAATGAGTATCACCCCTCTCGGGAGCTGGGAAACCCATACTTCAACTGGGCTGGAAGTCTCATCACCACGGTCATTCCTACCTACCGAATATGGGTAATATTTGTATATAGACTGATCAGCTGTTCACTTGCGGCCATCTTGGATTGACAGGTCTTCATGCAAATATTACCGATATTCGGTAGGTAAGAATTACCGTGGTGATGAGACTTCCAGCCCAGGAGTGGTTGACGTAAGGCCGGCCCTATTACCTGTAAAAATAAACAGGGAATAATGTGCTGGTAGACTTACGAAGCCTGGCAAGAATCGTGAAGGTGATTGTGTGGAAAAAGACGGTCCTGCTTTTCACGGGGAAGAATTTTCCGGCTAGGGCCAACACTCCTTTAGAAACTAGTTCTCCTGCTGCCAGTATAGAGACGCATCTGCTGACTTGCAACTGAAATTTAACATATTGTTATGATTTTACTGGGTTCTCTTTTCATTAAACTGCAATTATTTAATTAAATAGACTTTATTTTAGGTACTCGATTTGTTTCACAATTCACAACAATTGATTTCTAGCTCTGGCTTTCGACTTCACGGCTCAATGATTTACTCGACACTCTCCTGCACACAATTTCGGTTTACATTTATATACGTTCATACGGACGGATCTCGGTTGTTCTCGAATATAGTGGATGATTTCAATACCAGAGCGTTCTACTAGCTCGCTCCAGCATACGCGCGTTACAATATTTTGAGAAAAATACAAAATTTAGCAACAGAGTTGGTAATGAAAAACAAAAGAAATATTTTATTTACAGATATTTCAGAATTTTTCACAAATTATTTCTTCACTTAAAAGTGTGTGGTTCACTTTAAGAGGGTCCGGAGTATGCGAGAGTCCGTTTAGACATTATATATTTGGACCGCAATTGTGTGAGTGACCAGAGTCGATTAAAACACTGAGCCGTGAAATTAATAAACCAAGAGCTAGAAATCAGTACATTGTAAGCCGACATTGTGTAAAATAAAAGAACCCAACTAAAATAATAACAGTATTGTATACAATGTGATCTTGTTACCGGAGAGAAGTCCAAGGTGAAGAGATAAAGTGGATACACTAAAAAGAACGCGTAGTCCGTGAATAGGCCGACCGCTATCCCCATGATGATGTTGACGAAGACAATGTCAGACAGGAGAGACAGGTCCAGGAAATCAACAGTCTTCTTCCTGAAAAAAATCAATAATTTAATTTTGATTTTCCTATGAACAGTGGTAATGTGACGATTTATTGTTCTGCGATGATGATGATGATGATGGGTGATTTACTTCCGGTGGCGCCGTTTAATGATCACAGACCATCTCAAGGGCGCCGTGGCTCTTCGAAAACAGCATTTTCTTAAGTCCTCTTCTGAAGGAAATGGCGGGCTGGTCAGAGCAGAGCGAAGGTCGACAGGCAGATTATTCTAGTCAACTGGCCCAGCTACCCTAAAGCTCCTGTCCGCAAAATTAGAGGCATATTGATATAGTTTTTCTCGGGTTAGACCATGTTCTACTTGCAATAATTTGGTCTGCCGACGTTTCATTCCCTCGAGCGGGGAACATTTTCAAGGCTCGAAGCGACGGGGGACCTTTATCCGCTGTTTACTTTTGGAAACGTCGGTAGACAAAATAACTGCAAGTAGAGCATGGTCTAACCCGAGAAAAACTATATCATTGAACACCGACCATGAAAGTGAAAGACAAAGTGTAAAACTTTATTGAGAGGCATATTGTTACAAAGATTGATGGGTGGAAGTGAAGCGTGGACTGAGACAGGTCCGTAAAATGGTGTTTAACGCTACTAGGTTTGAAATAAGTACCGAAACGGGAATTCATTTTTGACCCCTTGGTTGGGATTTGAACCCGTGCTCACGGCATAGAATGCAAGCACTCTACCGCTGAGCTATCGGCCGGATTAGGAATCCATTCGAATTAAAACTCATTAATAGATTTACCACAATGAAACGCGTCGTGCTGAGTCTAGGTTCAGATTTTCTCCATTTTTGATGTCAACACTACTTCTTTTTGGCAACAGCTCCATTTCAGTTTCATCATTTTTCTTCCCGTTCATTCTTTGATTCGTCTTGTTTTCACTTGCATCTGAAATTAAAAGAAGCAACATCAGAATGAACATACTTTTATGAATTTTTACAAAATTTTATTAAACCAAAAATTCTATTGAAAAACGGTTTTATTTTCACATTCTTATTAATTTGATTTTAATTCATACGTAAGAACGTTTTCGATCTCTCAATCATCTTCAGGTACAAATGATTATTTTCAAATAATATAAATTTTCACAGTACAAATGCTCAAACCATACAAAATAGAATATACTGTTATGATTTTATTTGAGTTCTTTTTATCAAACCACAGTTTATTTATATTTCAACATTTATCTTATGAAATGAAAGAAGTATGCAAGGACAGGAAGAAGTGGCGGCTAATCTGCAATGTTGATTTCTAATGTTGGTGTATTCATTTGCTACATTTTTTGCATAGGAAATTTTTGACTTTTTTTGTATAGATTTCTTTGTAAGGTTTTGTTCTTTTTTATATTTAAATGTAATTTATTATTCATATTCCTTGACTTATAGGTTGGTATGAGGCTGACCACCCATACTGTAAAAAATGGTTCACTTTGCCAATGTCACCCCTGTTTCAGGGAAGGTCGGCAAAGGTTGTGGGGCTTGTGTTCGTTTGAGGTTTGGATTTTATTTGTAAGTACACATTCAGCATTTGTAAGCGCGAACTACACTTGTTGGTTTGTGGGCATACATCTGAGAGCTTTGAATGAATATATCCTTGCAACTTAGATTATAGATTATATCTTACACAATGTCAGCTTACAATGTATTGCTCACTTTTATAGCTCTTGGCTTTTCGACTTCACTTCAATGTTTCAATCGACTCTAGCATCTGCACCATTGCGGCTCGCTTATATAGGTACGAAATGGAGCATTCTTGCTTGTTCTTGATTATTCCTTAGTGGATTGTACCAGTCTACTAGCATCTATTTAATCATTATACTAGAGGCGGACACACACACACACAACAAACGCAACGAGCTCTAGCTTCTGTAACAATACTTTACTTTGTACTTCTAGTCTTCTTTTGGAACTTCTGGAACCTTCACTTTACAAGTAGGGAAATTACGTAAAAAGTGATCATTAACGTCCGGGAAAAGTGACAAACACAAAAATAAGACAAAACGTATTCAAATCACCTTCGTTTTGAACCAGAATTCTCTTGGAATGCCATTCCACAGGATGGACGAGGATGGCCACCACGCAAGTGTGCGCAGAAAAGGCAGAAATCAAGAGCAGAGTCCCCCGGAACCCAAACTCCTGCAGGCTGAGTCCCACCAGCATCGGGACAGTCATGGAGCCGATTCCAATCACGACCTGGAAGCAATGCAAGCAAGACGAAAGCTTTGATTTTTGAGAAAACTCGCTTCTAAGCAACACATACAGTGTAACACTTCGCAGCGTTTTCCCTGAAGTTCCTTGACTTATAGGTTGGTATGCGGCTGACCACCCATGCTGAAAAAAAATGGTTCACTTTGCCCATGTCACCCCTGTGTCAGGGAAGGTCGGCAGGAGTTGCAGGGTGTATGTTGATTTGGGATTCGGGTTTTTATATTATAGGTCCACATGCGGCATGTTTAAGCGCGAACTTAAACGTGTCTGCTTGTGAAAATACTTATATAATGTGAATCTTCAATGTAACATTTATTTGCAACTTAGATAAGATAAGATTAGAGTCGCATGTGGCGTGGTATGGCTATTTATTTCTACAGGTAAGGGTGCCGGGGGTTGAAGTGAAAGTTTACCAGCTCTCGAATGGGCTGGTACTCATTTAACTCATACTAAATCTATAAAGTCTCTAGAAGTAAGTAGAAACTTAGGTAATTACTTAATAATAATACACATTCCTTCGAGATTAATCAAGTGTTGGATCGAAAGTTCTGGTGAAGTCTAGCAAGGTGGTGTGTAACGATTCTCAATGTTTTGAGAACGTTCTTAATAACCCGTAAAAATTAGGGCCAGAATCGCCTGGAGGGTCAGAAATCAATCAACTATCGAACTATGCTTGTAAAAAATGTAGCTTTTAATTGTTTAAAATGAATAACCAGCAGTTTCATTAAAAAGAATCCGCTTAAAAACATAACAATATCTTTGCAACATAGATTATATACTACAAACCTGGCACAAGCTCAAAACAACGAAGCGGTTCCTGTCGAAGTAGAGGTTGAAGACTGTGAAGGAGACAGTTGTCAGTACTCCTTGCCCCATGCCCTGGAGAACACCGCACGTGAAGACTATCTGGTAGAGGGTGGTGACGAAGTAGTTAAGGAACCATCCCAGGGTGTAAAGGATCGCTCCGAATAGCCCAACTTGCCGCAGGGTGAACCTCTTGAGGGTCACGTTTGTGAAAATTCCTGAAATTGAAAAGTTTTTTTATACATTAATGTTATTTATTATCTGTATTCCATGACTTATAGGTTGGTATGCGGTTGACCACCCATGATGTAGAAAATGTTTCACCTTGCCAATGTCAACCCTGTTTCAGGAAAGGTCGGCAATAGTTGCAGGGTGAATGTTCATTTAAGATTCGGGTTTTTATATTTTAAGTCCACATGTGGCATGTTTAAGCGCAAACTTAAACGTGTCTGCTTGTGAAAATGTATATAATGTGAATCATTAATGTTAAATGTCTTTGCAATTTAGATTAGAGATTAGATTAGAGATGGTATTCTTTGACTTGTAGGTTGATATAAGGCTGACAACTCATGCGGTAAAAAAGGATTCACTTTTTTTGACAATAATAATAACTACAAATTTTTACTCGGATATTAGAAGAACCGTTATAAGATAAATTACAATTCTCGACGTTTCGTTAACGACGTAGCTAACGTCTTCAGGTGACACCCTTTCTGCATGACGACTGAGGACGAACTCAAACGAAACATCGAAAATAATGTAAGTTCTCTTGAAAAATTCTTCAACACAGTATTGGCAGAAAGTTTTTCCTTTATGTTTTTTTTGCCTCAAGTCGAAGGTTGACAATTAGAATATAGATAAAAAAAATCATATTATTGTTACGCACTGTGAAATCAAAGTACCTACGCGTACCTATAGATGTACGATAGTTTGGGTAGAACAATCTGGGAGTAGTACATGATGGTGGTAGGGCATAGAAAGGCGTTCTGGTGTGAGCGAGTAATCGAATATCTAATTATCTGGAATATGCAAGAAAGATCTCTTTTGTACCTATATATAGGGACTGCAATGGTGCGGAGGGGGATTAGTCGCTCCAAGCATTTTGCTGTGAAGACCAATAAGCAGTGATTGCCAATTGTTGTATATTGTGAACCAAACCGTGTAAAATTAATTCTGTTAAAATAAATAATTGCATAATTAATTAAATAAAACACACTGTTTCAATTCACTTTGTGATGAATCAAGTTTTTCATCAAAAATAAAATAAAATAATTGAAGTTCCTATACATGTGGGCGTATCAAACATGTGTAGGAAGATTTTTCTTGTCCATACGTATTTTTTTTCTATGGGACTATTTAAGTTCTGGAAGGGGGATGCAAGTCAGCCCTGAACCACCGAGAGAAAGGAATGGGATTCGGGTCGAGACAGTCAATTGGGGAGGACGGGCCATATGTATCTTAAATCTGAGCTAAACAAATTCGAAACAAAATATTTAAATTAAAATCGGGTTTTCATTCGGAAGAAAATTTAAATAGACTAAAAAGATTTTTCTCTTAATAAAGACGCCGCGAATCGTTCGTTCGGAATTTAAGGGAGAATAAGTATTTACGTGGTTTTAATAATAATAAAATATTTGCCGACATAATATTCCGGGAGTGTTATTTTTCATGTGTGATGTCTAAAACTAAAAGTACGCAAAATATGTAATTCCGTAAATCGCAGTAATTCTCAAACTTTTGAACATAAAAATAACTTCCGATTAAAATTTTGAATAAAATAAAATTAAACCAGTGGTTGCTGAACGGGAAGGCGCATTTAATTATTTAATAATCAAATTCATTAATCCGCGTAAACACATAGTTTGCTGAGCTGCTCCGCAGAAGGATGAGAGATTTCAAATTATTTTCTAACACACTAAACTAATCTAATTAACTTGCGTTCTAAAATGTATTTAATCTTCATATTTTGAAATGATTTGTTGCCTATGTTTCAGTCCGAGGGGCTGCTGTTGCTGAATACTCCGATCTTAAAAAATTACATTTCGTACCTATTGTAAATAAAATGTTTTCTTTCAGGTCAAAAGGGGTGAATTCAACATAGCTTTCAATCAAGGGGCGCAAATGTCCTGAAATGCTTATAAATTGTTGTCTTTTTCCACAGCCTTGCAGTTACTAACAAACACACCTTCTCTCTCACAAAACACCTGTGTCAGAAAGAATTGAACGCTGTTTGCTTAATATCTGAAATACCGGAACCTAACGGTTCTTTTTGCTACTATGAAGGAGTTCGCATTGTGTTGGAGGTGAAAGCTTTCGGCTTCCTTCCACAACTTTCCATCAAAACTATAAATCCAATGTTGACTGACAATGAGCCATGCTCCGGAGCACGTCCTATGTTTCCTTTGGTTCATAGCTTGACCTCTCCTTCGGCCATGATTATCTGCGTCCTCAACATCATCACTGAACGAGGGACGAGGTTACTACCAGACTTATATCATGACTTGGATATAGCTTCCATTGTTCCTCTGTTATGGGCTGGAGTCAACTGACGTCATTCCAACATCACAACACCTAGTTCCTGCTGGATTCTGACACCAAAAATACAGTGCGAGCCTCGACATGGCGATCGAGTTTTAAAAAGTCTCCATTCATTGTTTTTTGGCGTTCGGTTATTTCATGACGCGGAGTAAGGTTAGGGCCAGTCCCTTCTAAAATATCCTTCCCGTGGTCTGAAAGGACCAGGCCGTGGGGCCAACCTGTTAAATTCTTGGAGGTAATAGGAAGATGAGCTTTCTTCGATTTTGGGTCTCTCTTGCTTACGAGCAAATGAGGAATCCCATTTACAAGGAAGCTGGGGTGAAGGGAGTCATCTTCTACTGGGCCGGTTTGTCGTACCAGTTATTAAAATCAATCCCTTCCTAAAACACACTAATGAAATTTCTTCCACAGCAAAGAGAATCTACAAAAGGTAAGTGATCTTGGAGCGAGAAATGTTTACAACCGCTGGTTGGAGCTACGGCGCAGGGAGAGAGAGGAAGAAGAAAAGATCAAACCATATTCTCTTTAATTTTGCTAAAACAATACTAACCAAATAACTATTATTCAATTGATGTTTGATTACCTCCTGTTTAATTGAACTGTTATTATTGTACTTGTCTTTGGGATAAATTCATCTGCATTAACTGGCGTCAAAATTAAATAAACGAATCTCGCGGTAATTTTGTCAGAAATAAAATCAAATGCGCTGCTACGCGAACGCAAAGTCGTGTATAATTCGGCATCGTAACCTTTGGGTTAGTTATTTAAATTCATTAAATATTTTTAAGCTAGGCACATCTGTATTTCATCCTCACCATCATGAAAGAATTTGGGTCCACTACAAAGGTAGGTTTTGAGACAGTAAAACAAAAAATGACACAACGTTCTGTTTCTACCTATCGCACATCGAGGGGTCATAACCGTAAAATAGACGATCACACAAATGCATCAAGATTATTGGCCATAATCTTATAATTTTCACCTAAGAGTGAATTGACCGGTTCACTCCAGTCGAACCATGAAGAAGGATTGTTCCCTTTTCGAAGGGAGTTTTTTCCATAGGTCGGTTTCATTTAAGCTGAGCCGCAACCATGGATCCCTTCATTTCCTCTGGATAAATGAGGAGGCAGAATCTTTTCAACTTTTATTATTTTAACTATGTCAAACGTTTTCGCCTAAAAAGGCATCCTCAGGACAACCTTTTTAGGCGAAAACGTTTGACAGAGTTAAAATAATAAAAGTGAATTGAAACAGTGTGTTTTATTTAATTAATTATACAATGGACTTTCAGTGTGTAAACCACCAAACCCTGAAAAATATTAAATGATTGCAGTTTAATTACAAGAGAACCCCAGTAAAATTGTAGTATTATGTTACCTGAAAGGGAAAGTACTATTGCGCTGACGCTTTGTACTAAGGAGATCCCAGTGGTGCCTTCTCCCAGGCTGAGGAAGAAGTCGTTGTAGATAACTCCGAAGGAGCCAATGAAGCAATAGCAGACTATCTACAAACAACGACAAACAGCTCGGAATCATTTCGTTAACAATAACAAACACGATGCAAAACTAGCCACTCATCCTCTTCCATTAAAACAAATCGCCAAGACAAAAGTGTTAGTTTTTGACAGGCATGAGGAATGCGAGGAAATTGAGATAAGATTGAATGAAACAAGAGCAAAATAATTTGTTTATCTGGGAAGCAAGTTTGAGTCGAATGGGAAACTGACGAAAGAATTGGAAAATCGCGGTAGAAGAGGAAGAAGTGTGATGGGAACGATTGGAAGGATTGTAAAAAATAGGAAACTTACTGAAAATGAGATTGGCGGTACACAATGGAATATTGTTACCGACATTGATGTGTGGAAGTAAGGTGTGGACAGTTGACGAATGTGAGTTGAGTAAAATATGTGCGGTTGAAATTTTTTTCTGAGAGCAATGAACGGAAAAACACTGAATGATAGAGTCCGCAATGATTGGGTGATGAACGAGTGTAGTAGAAAAGAGAATTCAAGAATGAAAGTACACAAAAGCACAATGTGATGAAATGGCGGTTGATCTGTGATGTTGGCGGCTAGGGTTTGTTAAAGTGAAATTGGTTTTATGATTTAGTTTTTTATGTCCATGTATATATTGTTATTTATTGATTTAAAAAAATGTAATTTGTAATGTATGTTCCTTGACTTATAGGTTGTTATGCGGCTGACCACCCATAATAGAAAAATTGGTTCACTTTGCCAATGTCACCCCTGTTTCAGGGAAGGACGGCAAGAGTTGCAAAGCTTATGTTCATTTGAGATTGGGTTTTTATATTGTAGGTCCACATGCGGCATGTGTTAGCGCGAAATTATACATATCTGCTTGTGGGAATGCATTTAATATAAATCTTAAATGATATATATCTTTGCAGCTTAGATTAGATTAGATTAGATTAGATTGATGGTTCGAACATCTTAAAAGAATGGATGATGAGGGACTAACGAATAAAGTGTACAGAGGAAATGTCAGAGGAAAACGTGGAAGAGGGAGACCGAGAAAGGAATGAATAGACCAAATAGGGAGATTGCGAAAGAATGGAACCTGCAGATTGAGAATAGGAGAAGAGTGTTTATGAAGAAAGTGATGAATGTTGCAGAGATGGAAGAGATATGCAAGGACATAAAAATATAGAGACGCATCTGCGGAAGTACCGGCCACCCCTAATGGAACGGCGGCAGGATATTAACAGTAACAAAATAAATGTCAACTTACACAATTGATACAAAACACAACGCAAATGACGTAGCCATAACCTCCGTCCGGTGGTTTACTTATGTATTGACTTTTAATGTTATTATCTTCTACATTTTTCGTCATTTTTTATGTAAATTTTGCCGTCGGCAGCTGAGAGCCCACTGTGTGTCATGCCTCGTAACTGCTTCAACGCTGTATTTCTTATCTGATACCAGGTGCAATCAAAACAATGTTACTTCATACGAGTATATTAACATGCTCTTAATTGTACACTTACTTCTCTTCCATATTTTATACAATTCTTCTACTCGCTATGAAGTTGCACATGAAGTGTAACATCTTACCTGGTTTTTCCTTGTTCTGGTTCATGTAACGCAACTAAGCTACACATATAGTGTAACTTCTTGCCTGCGTTATCCCCGAAGGGGTCGCATGTGGCGCTTCGGGACCTATTTATTTTTACACAGGTAAGGGGGCCAGCTTCACACCAACCACTTTCAGTTGAAGTGGGGGTTTCCCAGCTCCCGGGGGGGGCTGGTTCTCATTTCTTGTGAAGGCTGAGTAAACCTTTGAGATCGAACCCTTGCTCTCGGCATGGAATGCAAGCATTCTTACCAATTGAGCTATCGACCTTTACGAGCCTGATCGTCGTCGCTACAAAGCGCCAATTCTCAAGCAAGACCCAGTTGCTGTAAGGCTGGATGGACCTTTGGTGACCGGTCATTGGTAAAGGCTTTATGAATTTTTCAACTCGGCGAAGAGCAAATTTGAAAATATAAATGGTATATTTTTTGTGCTCCGCCGGGAATAGAACCCACAACCTTCCCATTCAGAGTCCGCAGTGTTACCACTGAGCTACGGACCGGTCATGTGGTGAGTGGAATCTATTTTACCTTGCGCCTACCACTTCAGTTAAAGTGGGAGTTTCCAAACTCCCGACGACGCTGGTACTCATTTCTTGTGAAGGACAAGTAAAGCCTTTATTTTGGGTTCGAAATGAACATCAGACCGTTAAGATTCTCGATAACGATTATCTCGAATGTCGGTGTAATGGCCGGGGGGGCCAAGTGGGCTGGTCTTTCAAGCGTGTTTGGAATAGAACAACGTTGGTTCGATCCCCGCCTGGCTCATTTAACCATCGCTTTGACTCTGGTTTAACAGATGCTATTGGGTAATTCTTAATTAATAATTTATTAAAATAAACAAGAATGGATTATTAATTGATGATATTCATACCTTTTTCTGGCCAGACAGAATAGTTTGGTGTATTGCATTTCTCTTCACAATATATATTTTTTTAAATAAATAAAAATAAATAAATAAAGAAAATACGGCTGCAAGGGTAGACAACTAATTGCCCTTGAGACTTTGGAAATTCATAAACATAAAAAGTTGTTATTCTTATAAGGTGATCAATGTTCAGATTCCTGCTGCTTCACCTTTGTTATTACTTGATTGTACCTACCTCTTTGTCGTAACACATCCTTCTTATTTTTCTATGGTTTTATGTCTTAAAAAAAAAACTAAATTAGGCTGATTTATTTGGTGAGCGCTGTTTTTGTGTGTATCACACCTCAAAAGCCCTCTGCGAGCTTAGTCGTCGCTGTAGAAAGCGCCGATTCTCAATCAAGACCCAGTTGTTGTAAGGCTGGATGGACCTTTTGATGACCGGTCGTTGGTAAAGGTGTATGAATTTTTCAACCAAGCGAAGAGCAAATTTGAAAATATAAATGGTATATTTTTTGTGCTCCGCCGGGATTCGAACCCACAACCTTCCAGTTACGAGTCCGAAGCGTTACCACTTGGACTACGGACCGGTCTTGTCTTGTCTTGTCAATTTTATTCCTATAATGTCCTCCTGAAAATGATGTAAGCAAGTCGAAAGTACTCGAAGTGAAATAAATGCTCAACTTGTGAAAATAAAACTCTGTGTTTATTATTTTTTTGTAATTTCTCATAAAAAATAATTTTCATTGCGTAAATACACGAACACTGAAAAGTTTAATGTATAATTTTTTTATGAAATGAAAGTCGTTCATGTAGTCGAGCGGATTAGGCGTCGGCTCACGAATTTGCGTTATTGAAACAAGCGCAAGTTTGGACCCCGCCTGCGCCGTGTCCTCTCGACAAGTAATTATCAATTAATAATTCAGTGAAATATGAAATAATGAATTTTTAATTGACAATGTTGAAACCTGTTCCCGACCAGGCAAAAATAGGTGAGTGGCGTGCATCTCTCTTCACAAATGAAGGGAACAAGGGAAAAAGGATCATCGTCAATTTTTCAGCGAAAAAGAACTAACAATGCCATCTAGTGCAAAATAAAGGTAGCTTCTTGTCTAGATTTCCGAAAAACGCTTAAAACGATCATAGTCTACAACATACTCAAAAATAGATTGCATGACTGTATCATAAAAAGATCAATGTCACCCTTGTTGCAGAAAGAAAGATCATTGTCTATGGACATTGATCTTTTTTTTCATTTTGACAGCCGGCTGTCAGTCAGTTCACAGATTCATTCACAGATTCTTATTAGGCTAATTTAAATATTAGCTTTTAAATTTGTCAATAATTATAATATTTTTATTACTTATAACTAGAATATTTTGAGTAAATAGTGTTACAATTAAAATAAATGAATACTAAAATTAGAAAAAAGATCAATGTCAATTGACTATGATCCTTGTTGCAAGTAATATTTTCTAAATATTCTTTATTGTTATGGTTACTCAAAGAAAATAAATAATTAAGAATTCAAAACCAAATTATTAAATAAGCTATAAAAAATAGTTTTAATTGCTACTATAGTAAGTTGTTTCATAAACAGTTATACAAAGTAAATAATGTTTTTTCCTTTTTCTCACAATGATTTACTTTTGACAGTGATCCTTTTTCCCCTGTACCCTTCAAATCTATTTCTACAAATTATAAAATAAATAAAATGTACAAAATATTTTTTTCGAGAAATTTCTGTAAAGAGGAACTCATTGCATCACTTTTTCTTCTTTGTTTTTCCGCAAAGCAAAAACTCTATGGTCCATGGTACGATGCAAGCCAGATTGAGGAATGACAAGGTGTAGAACAGAACTATGTAACTCTGGAAATAGTCTCGGATGAAGCCTGAAAAATAACAATAACGTTATAAGTATTCATCGATTATACATGAAGAATTCTGGTTATTCATAAATTATTTTAAAAAGACGACTTACAACAAAAATAAACTGAAAATGTAGTTTTTTTTTGGTTTTTAAAAATATCTTGTGCGGGGACTCCCTAGATTTGTGGGACACTAGGGGCCTGTTGCACCAAACTCCAATCAGACGAAAATCAAAATTAAGTGTGATTTCTCCCTTTCAAATCAAACAATTGATTGCATATACGTAAGTCAACTGATGTGAATCATATTTCCTGTTCAAATTCCATCACATTTTTACCAACTTTCGAGAAATATTTAACCGAGGTCCTTACCAGAACTAAGCAATCAAATTTGATGTTTCAATCAAATATTGATTGGAGGTTGGTGCAACAGGCCTTAGGGGTCTATATTAATTATCAAACTCCCTAAATTAAGTTAGCTTAAACAATTCAAAGTATCCTCGTATTATAAGTACAATCTTCGATCGCAGGCAACATCAATTACTTTCGATTTCGTCAAAACTTCGAAAATCTCGTTCTTATAGGCAAAACAGTTAAAGGTCTGAATTATAATGTGACAAACGTATGATAATATTAGTGCATACGTGATCCTTATCACGCTGGTGGTACAACGCTCTGGTATTGGAATCATCCACTATGTTTGAGAGATCGAGAACAGTCACGAAACGTCAGTATGAACGTGTATAAATATAAGCCGCAATTGTGTGTAGATGAGAGTGTTGATTGGAACAATGTGCCGTGAAGTCGATAAAGAAAGAGCTAGAAATCAGTACGTAGTAAATTGTGAACCAAACCGTGTTAAATGAACTCTTATCAAAATATATAATTGCAGTTTAATAAAAAGCCCCAACTAAAATCAAACCAATAACAATATCTGAAATAAATTTAGTACAAAATACAAGATTCACCTGCTATTGGGTACAAAACCGTGTATGTTACGCCACTGATGAGCATGTAGAGACCGAATGCTGCCGTGAACTTGTCGGGTATGTACTCCATCAGAATGACGGACAGGGGGATGAAGGTCAGACCTCGTATGTAGCCCATGATGCAGGAGGTCACCATGATGCCATCGAGGGTCAAAAACTGGAGGAATACTAAAAAACAAAAATTATGAGTGTTGGTGGAAGTGCGCTGCTCATCAAATGGGAAGATTGGAGGAGAAGAGTGAATAAAATTGCTACAAGCCAATCCCAGGATTGAAACTATAGAAAAGAAGAGCAGATGGTGGTTAGATACTGTAACGAGCTTATGGAAGTATTAGTGCATGCGTGATTCTTATCACGCTGATGTTACGCTCTGGTATTGGAATTATCCACTATGTTCGAGAACACGAGAACCGTCCGTATGAACGTATATAAATGTAAGCCGAAATTGTATGCGGCAGAGTGTCAATTTAACGTTGAGCCGTGAAGTCGAAAGCAGGAGATAGAAATCAATTGTTGTAAAGTGTGAACCTTTTTACCCTAAATCTGCCGTTTTTGTTTCTCACACTTTACGGTCTTAGCAAAAGAGTGGCAGTAATTAAAAAATATCAAGCATGTTTATTATTTTTATATCTTAATTATAAAGTTTGAACAAAATATATAGCTTCAAAATAGCTACCACAAAAAAATATTTAAAAAAACACGTTTTTTTCACGTTTGAAATCATAATATTATATCATGTACTGACTTTGCTTGAAATTGTCAATAATAATAATTTCGTTGTGCGTAGCGTAGGACTTGCGTGAATAATAATATTTCACTGGAGACTGCCGCGCCGTCCAGAATCTTTAACTCGAGTATATATAAACTCCCCTCTAAATCTAAATCTAAATCTAAGCTGCAAAGATATGTAGCCGTACAAAATTTACATGGGATTTTTGAAGCTGTCTTTTATATTATTTTGTAAAATTAGCATGCATTATCACGAAAAAAAATGTGGTCAATTTTGAGTTTGATTAATAAACTTACATTTTATATAAGAGAGCGGCTCTCTACCAAGTTCATAAGGATTACTTTATCCACGGATATAATCCGGGGGATATTGTAATCCCGAGTGGTAGATCGCGTAGAGAGTCGCTTCTAATCAAAGTTCCTAGAAAGAATACAGCAACCGGCCAACATCACTACGATTATTTGGGTGTAAGGTGGTACAATGCACTTTTTTCCAGGTATGAGCATGATAAGCACGCAGATCCTAGGGCCATTAAGTACATGATCAGCAAATATTTGAAAGAGGTGTAAATAGTTGAGTGTTTATATTTGATTGGTTTTTTGTATATTATTCTTATCATTATTATTTTTGTTATTTTTTTCATATATCTACATGTGTGTATATATGTATAATTCCTATTTCTGTATTTTCTATTTAAACATGTTACCTCTTTATGTTATTTTATTTTATTTTTTGTCTTTCTGTTTTTTGCTGAGTAAATGACTAAATGGTGTATATATTATTTTTGTTTTTTATGATTTTTATCTATTAAGTGATTAATTTTAAGTTAAGATAAGTTGGAATCCTCCCCAAAACACAAGCTATGCTTACTTTGGGGAGTATTTATTGTAATTAGATTTTTAAAAATTATTTTTATTGTAATACTTTGTACATATTGATAAAAAACAATAAAGACCTTATGAATTATGAATTATGAATATATATTTTTTGTATTTTTTCATTCAACAAATTCAAGTTATTCATTGAACCCAGATAGTATTATTTCGTAATATTTCATAAGTTTGTGTTCATTTTGACAGAATTCAAATAACTTCTATTATTTTTGGAAACGGTCAATCTGTAAATTATACATTTCTTTATTTTATTCTGACAGTAACAGATTTTTAAGATAAAGTAAACATAATGGACATTTAAAACCCAGAATACCGTTTTGGACTTATTCGCTCTATGGGGTCTTACGTGGGAGGCGTAAAGCCGGCCTCCTTACCGGTAAAAGTTGCGTGCTTACCTATCCTTGCCACCATTGCCGCTATGACGCAGTAAAAGTAGATGGTTCTGCTCCTCATGGTACACAACTTAGCGATCAGAATCAGAGATGCTCTTGCCAGGGAGTCCCCAGCAGCAAATAAATACAAACAGGTACTAACGTCTTCCTGCGAATACAAAAGATCATCATTATTGTTACGAACTTGGAGTACCTACGTCTAATTGGTTGCCAAATATTGAGCATATATTTCTTGTCTATAGAATCAGTACTAGATCCTTTTTTTGTTAATTTATTATTTCAAATAATTTTTGTTTATCATTTTTTTCAAAATTTTCCAACTTACTCGTATTGCAATTTTCATGCATAAATAGTGTGACAAACTATGAAATCAAAAAATATTATTTCTTGATTTTAAAAATGTAATTTGTTGTGTATGCTCCTTGACTTATAGGTTAGTATGCGGCTGTAAAAACAGTTCATATTGCCAATGTCATCCCTGTTTTAGCGAAGGTCGGCAAGAGTTGCAGGGTGTATGTTCATTTGAGATTTGGGTTTTGTTCATTTAGATTCACATATAGCATGCAGGTTTAACCTTTACCACCCTAAGTATCTAAAAATTACACATGGTCCGAAGTGGGGTACCGGAGGACCCCAGCTACTTTTCATACAAAATAATCATAAGGCAGAGAGCCCGCCAGACGTGCGTTTCGCTCCGCATACGCCGTGGGAATGACGCAAATAGGACAAACTCAACCAGTGTTTCCTAAACGGTGGAAGAGAATTTAAAATAAACATTTTTATAATAATTTTTGTTTCATTTTCAATTGTATAATAGTGAAATATGCAACATAGGAAATAAAAAAAAAAAACATAAATAAAGTTAAAATCCAATAAAACATAAATACAATTTTTCAAGTTATGTACAATAGTGTTGAGAATTATCAAGCGAAGGCATCTTTTATTATCTGGGCGTAGTTTATATCTGCAACAAATTAACGAATGGTTTGTTATTTATTTAAATACTCTAAATCTAAATCTAAGATGCAAATATTATATTAAAATTTACAATCCACATCTTACATCCACACCCACAAAAGTAAACATACGTAAGATTTTCGCGCATACAAATACAATTTCAAATGTGTCTACAGTAGGAAATACCGCAAATGACCGGTCCGTAGTCCAGGTGGTAACACTTCGGACTCGTAACTGGAAGGTCGTGGGTTCGAATCCCGGCGGAGCACAGAAAATATACCATTTATATTTTCAAATTTGCTCTTCGCTAGGTTGAAAACTTCATAAACCTTTACCAAAGACCGGTCATCAAAAGGTCCATCCAACCTTACAACAACTGGGTCTTGCTTGAGAATTGGCGCTTTCTACATCGACAACCAAGCTCTCAGAGGGCTCTTGAGGTGTGATACACACAAAAACAGCTCTCACCAAATAAATCAGCCTAATTTTTTTTTTTTTTTTAAATGAACATAAGCTCTGCAACTTTGCCGCCTTTCCTTGAAGCAGGGGTGGCATTGACATAATTGAAACATTTTTTTTACAGTATGCAGACTCAGATTCATCAGACTCAGATTCAATAATATCTCCGACTTCAGAATCATCCGAATTACACAATTCGAATTCTAAGTCACTGTCAATAACTTCGTCATCACTAAAGTCTTGCAATTTTTCTATTTCTTCATAGGTATTTTTTCTAGCCATTTTCTAGAGAGAGAAAAAAATCAAATGTTTGGCACATATCACAAAGGAAAAACAATATACCTATTCAGAAAAAAAAACAACGAACTTACCTTTCTCTTCACAAAAATATATTTATTTTATATGTGTAAATTATTATAGAACGTTTTGGGAACCACAGGAATGACAGGACTGTTCCACTCGCTTACCCAGAAAGACGGAGTAAAGTCGTCAGCGGATAATATAGTTGACTCTCTTCCGCACAGCTGTGACGCGGTAAGCCCGCGTAAAAAAGTGAAACAAGTAGCTTATCTCTGGACCCACCACACACACAATGGCGCGCCAGCCCTTCCCGTCCCTCACATGCTCCAGCGCTCCCCCCGCGAGGGCATAATGTGACGTGTTTCTGACCACGTGATTAGTAGAGTACGCGAATATTTATCAAAAACAATTATTTGAAGACTACATGCTTTGAATACTTAAAAACAAAAAATACAGAAATGTTTCTAAGTAGCTTTACGAAGATTACAAAAAGTTTCAATTGAATTGCTCGATTAATTATTGAGTAATCAAATAAAACGTTTTTTTGGGGTATCTCATATACCCCGCTTCGGCCAGGGAAGGTTAAGCGTGAACTTGTATGGGCTTGCTTGTGAAAATGCGTATAATATGAATCTCCAATGTTATATATCTTTGCAATTTAGATTAGATTAGATTCATATCAAAATAAGACTTATGCGCGTAAATAAAATAAAATGTTGTTACTTTGGAAAAGCCCGCTGATGACAGGTAGAGTGGAAACATGAATAGAAAGGATTGATCTGTGAAGATTCCAATGGAGGTTCCTAAAACGAGGTTCATGTATATGGGGTCTGAGATGAGCGATATGTCCAAAAATTTCACAGCTCGCTTCCTGAAAATAATTCAAAATTATTAATCCATTTTGTAGAAGATTAAAAAAATATATAACAAAAGTGTCACCACAAAAATATTAAAAAACAGGTTTGTTGAACTGTTCTATGTTTTGGACAGATTTATTTTCTTTTTAATTACAAAATCATACATTATTTAGTCTCTCAAGTTGATTTTATGTGATTAATTTAATAAAAAAACAACAAAACTGTTTTCAACCAAATTAATTAATTCAGTAGTATTTTCTCAAAAACCTTTTACATTATCAAAATCCGACTTTTTGCTAAACTAATCAAAGTTTAACTATGTAACAAAAATCCAAAATATAGTATACAAACGTATATTTAAAACAAAAATGTGTCTACATTTTTAAAATTGTATATTTTATTTACCCTTATAATTTAGATAAATAATTATAAAACACACCTGATTTTCTTTTACTATAGTCACTTTTTTACTAAGTCCATTAAGTTTAAGGAACAAAATGACAAGTTTTGGGTCACACTCTTAACATTATAAACAATTGTATAAAGAATACTATAAAAATTATAAAGGTTTTCATGTACCATGTGCTCTGATTTCCTGCATCGTGTTTCATTTCCTTCACACTACTTGAGTTTTGTGATGAAAATTGTGTGTTTGATTCACTTTCATTTATTTCTACTTCTTCAATTTTCATCTTTACACCTTCCATTGTAGTTTGCATGTGTTCATCTACAAAAAAAATATTGTTAGTTCAATAAAACCCGTGTAAAGCTACTATCTTAAAGCTGAAACATGTCTAACCCCCGTATTCTCGATCGACACTGAATCAAGTACCAATACTTACCTACAAGCGCTACACTAACTCAAGGCTCGACATTCTAGAGCGTTTTGTTTCACAAAGAACACTAAAGCAGTAATCGGCCTAGGGCCCAACTTAGTGAAGATGTACGGCTCAGCCATTGGCTGTCAAAGAAAGCCAACTCTGTGATTGGTCCGTACCAATTTCCGACCAATTTCGGCGAACTTCATCCTTATCATTGCCGCTTCTTTCAAATTTCAATATCATTTGAGCTGTGCATAAAACTTGACAACAAGTAAGTGCGTATAACGTACATACTAATTTAAGTAAACCGGAAGTACGAATTTGTTTGTTTACAATTTCCATTAGTTTTTAAAATACATATGTAATATCCAATGTAAAGTGTTTTTATCGATTTCAGCGCCAAAAAGATGTTGTTTTCTCCAGCGGAGAAGGAGCTGCTGGTGGCTCTAATTAAAGAAAAACTATAATAGAAGATAAAACAACAGATAATTGTTGGCTTTGTTTAACTCTCAATGAGCAACGGCAAGACTGTATACAGAACGACGCATTTTTTCAATCTAAAACGTCTTCTAAATTCTTCCTCGTCGTAATACGTAATTGGGTCTTTATAGTTTCTGATATATTTCTTGGGACACTATTTTTGGTGAAAACAATGTTAATATACTCGTCAAAATGGTCTTCATCGTAAGAATTCATTATTGAATGTAAATAACTCACAAACAAAAACTATGATGACGATGAAATACGACGGAATATTTTGACAGTTCATCTGTCATTGCAGTATGGTCCTAGACCATACCGGAGAACAAAGCCGATTCTGATGGTCAATCAATGTTAATATACTCGTCAAAATCGTCTTCATCGTAAGAATTAATTTTTTCATGTAAATTCACAACAAAACAAAAAATGTGATAACGATTAAATACGACAGAATAGTTTGACAGATGAAACCAGCGCTCAAGCGTTGTATTTGGAGAGCTATAGCGCTGCTTTTACCCTAAGTATTGTTTTTGAAATGAATTTCCCTAATCTAAGCGCTCGTTTGCCCTTAAGTAAGTGCTAGTTTTGATCGTGAATACGGGGATTAACCTACTATTAGCTGAGAGAAAAAAATAACGAAGAATAATTCGTTGTTGTCCGGTCAATGGTTCAGTTGGTAGAGTGCTTGAATTCCATGCCGAGAGCTCGATTTCGATACCTACTGAGGGAGCCAAAAACGATTTCCAGTTTCGTTGTTTATTTCAAACACAAAATAAAGTACCTTCAAGGTTAACTAAGCTATCAGAAGAAATGAGTACCAGTTCAATCGGGAGCTGGAAAACCGCCGCTTCAAGTGATTGGCGTAAGTACGGCACCCTAGCGCATCTAAGGTACACATTTTTTTTTTATATACATTTAACATATTATTAACATATTATACAAATTACAATATATATATGTAGGTATATATTTTTTTAACAAACAGTACCTCATCAAAAAGAAACTTCACTCTTGTGTTAGATGAGGGATGGCTTAATCGAGCTTATTTTTTATTATTTAAATACAATAATAATGTGTAAGGATAATGAAAAGGAAAGCAAATGTGAGAAACAAAAAACAAACAATCCTACAATGAATCAGAAAAGAAAAAGAATAGCAACGAAATATAAAATTAGTCATGATTAAATACAAATATAAATACAAAGGATACAATATTTTTTTTAGTGTTGATCTGTTAACACAGTGAAAGTCCATTTTTATAAATATTTAAAAATATAAATGGTAAAATTGTTTTAATTCACTTTATTCTTTTTGTTTTTGCTCGAATATTTTCGCCTAATGAATTCTGCTCTTGAAAATTTCTTGAAGACTCATTAGGCGAAAATATTCGAGCAAAACCAAAAAGAATAGAGTGAATTAAAACAATGTTTTACCATTTATATTTTTAAATATTTACAAAGGATACAATTTAATGTTAAGCATGCTTATAATATATGCTTATACATATAAAGTAACTTCTTAGCTGCGTTATCCCCGAAACGGTCGCATGTGGCGATTCGAGACATATCTATTTTTACGGGTTAAGGGACTAGCCTCACACCAACCAAATTCATTTCAAGTGGGAGTTTCCCAGCCCCTTAACTGTAAAAATAAGTAAGTTACATTCTCCACACGCGATCTAATTAGGAAAAACGCGGCAAGAAGTAACACTTTATTTGAGTGGGTATAAACCATAGATGACAAACCTACATTTCCATTGTTTTGAGTAAACGGACCTCAAAGTTTCGGCCTAAATAAATTTAATAAATTAAATCAGATGTCAGCACTTGTAGTGGATATGAATCCTTGTGGTCACTTTTGACTCTGATAGATATTGAAATAAAGGTGAAAGATACGTGCCCAACTCATTCTTTTTATAATTGTGGGTTAGTCATGTTTGGCTCTGACCCACTTATGTGTACCTTAATGGCGTTTAGCGAAAAAATATGAAAATAAGTTACCTAGCATGGCGCCTTCATCATCTACAATCAATTCCTTCCTCATGTGCCATTTCACTGGGTGTATCAACAGAGCGACCATACAAGACTGTCCAATCAGTCCAGAAATCAACAGCAGAGTTCCTCGGAACCCGTAGTTCAGTAGACAGTACTTGATAAATATGGGAACAAAGATTGAAGCAACGCTGATGACGATCTGGCAAACTCCCATCGCGAGGAAGCGGTTCCTCTCAAAGTACTGGTTGAAGGCAGTCATGTAGACGGTGGCTGTTATTCCCACTCCGATGCTCTGGAGGAAGCCGCAAGTTAAGAACATCTGGTAGATTGCGGTCACGAAGACGTTAAGGAACCATCCGGAGGTGCATAATATGCCTCCGAAGAGAGCCAGCTGTCTTAGACTGAATTTCTTTAGTGCTATGTTTGTAAATATTCCTGAAAATGCAATAAATATTTGTACAAAAAATGTTTAGGGTTGTACTATAACTGTAACAAGGAGTGACTACATAGGTAACACTAGGAGTGGCTCGAGTCAATTGGCCATTTTTTTCCTATCCTGACATAATTCTTTCAATTCATTCAAATCCATCACTTTTTTCATGCATTTTCTTCTTTTACGCTCACTTTGTATGTACATACATCATCATACAACAATCATCTGTAATTTTTTAAAGTCGTATTTATTCTTTCTCTGTATATTTACTACTCGTAATAAATAGGGATTTATCGTTCTCAAACAACGTTTGCTTTCTCACAGTTCAAGATTAGTCGAAGTCAGTTGCTTAAAAGTGATTTATTTATTATTGATCCATCCACGGATTTAATTTACTAACTCCATGGATCCATCATTAATTTATAAAGAAGCGTAGTTTATTTTTTCAGTCAGTGTAAAAAATGGTTCACTTTGCCAATGTCACCCCTGTTTTAGGGAAGGTCGGCAAAAGCTTATGTTCATTTGAGGTTTGGATTTTATTTGTAAGTACACATTCAGCGTTTGTAAGCGCGAACTACACTTGTTGGTTTGTGGGCATACATCTGATAGCTTTAAATGAATATATCCTTGCAACTTAGATTATAAATTATTTTAGATTATTATTATAGTGTGCATCTACATACATACTTGATTGCTTGGATTTGCTAAGTCTTTGCCCTCACACACAGACACACATCCACTCACTGACGACCGGCGTTGTCGAGGTTGCAGTCAATAGCATCAACTCAGACATTTTGTCATTTTCTTATTGCTTATAACTTCATTCATCATGAAATGTGGTAAATGCAATGAAGTGGTCAACAATGAGGATTTGATCACCTGTACCAACTGTGCTGTTACGCTGCACTCTATTTGCACAGATATTGGCGTCAAGGCCTTTAGAGTGATGTTGACATGTGTGTTCGTTGTAATTTTCGCAAAACCAACTTTACTTCGTGTAAGATGGAACTCTCCGAGATTGATTGGTCGTTCCTCGATGATCTTGATGTTAACGATGCTCTGCAGCTTTTTTACAACTCAGTTTGGCGAGTAATTGAACATCATACCCCAAAAATGAGACCTAAGTCTCACAAAAACCCTTCATGGTACAGCGCTTCCCTTATCCATATGATTAGGGAAAAAGACAAAGTTCACAAAAGGTTTAAAATATATGGTAACGAAACGGATAAGAAAGCCTTTGCCATCTTTCGAAACAGGGTGAAGAAGTCAATTAAAGATTATCACAAATCATATGTAGCCTCCATCGAGGCCTCGCTCAAGCACTCCGCTAAACCCTTTTGGAGTTATGTAAACTCACACAAACACTCAAGTTCCATACCACGGGAGGTGAGTTACGAAGGAGTCACAGCTAATGGTGGTGAGGGCGTCAGCAATTTATTTGCAGAATTCTTTTCTTCTGTCTTTATCGACTCCTCTATAATCGATGATCTAATCTAATCTAAGCTGCAAAGATAATTATCATTTAATATTTATATTAAATGCATTCCCACAAGCAGACATTAAAATAATTAAAAATTAAATTAGGCTGATTTATTTGGTGAGCGCTGTTTTGTGTGTATCACACCTCAAGAGCCCTCTGCGAGCTTGGTCGTCGCTGTAGAAAGCGCCAATTCTCAAGCAAGACCCAGTTGTTGTAAGGCTGGATGGGACTTTTGATGACCGGTCTTTGGTAAAGGTTTATGAAATTTTCATCCCAGCGAAGAGCAAATTTGAAAATATAAATGGTGTATTTTTTTTTGCTCCCCCGGGATTCGAACCCACGACCTTCCAGTTACGAGTCCGAAGTGCTTCCACCTGGACTACGGACCGGTCGACAGACATGTATAAGTTTTCGCTACCGAATTTATGTGTAAAAGAATGCGCTGACGAATTGATTGATCCTTAGTTTACTATTTTTCAGCGATCGCTTGACAGCGGTGTCTTTCCGGATGGAAGGTCTCGAGAATTGTTCCAATTTTTAAATCCGGCAATAGAGCGGACGTAAAAAACTAAAGGACATTCAGTCTAACCTATAAGAAGAGTTAACACATTATTTGGAGAGCGTGCATTTGCAGTTGCTGGCCCTCTGGCCTGGAACCACCTGCCACATCATGTGAGAGAGCTAGAGGACCATGGAAAGTTCGGAATGCACTGAAGACAAGCAAATTTCTGGCATCGTTTGCACCAGCACCCTTGGAGTGACTACATCACGAAACGGCGCTATAAAGAAATCATCAACTCATCATCATCATCATTGTCTGTCTTATCGAAAATTTTCGAGAAGGTCGTGTACGCGTAAACATTATCGCTCCCATAGACCACGGCAACAGATAGACCAGGTAGATAGACCAGCTCCCATAGACCAGGAAAACATCTCTCCAGCAATGTAAGGAGTATAAGTTGTTTTTTATATTTTCAAAATCAACTTCTAATATTCATAAGACACATTGGTTCAGGGCAAATACAAACATTGTTTTTGTAAAATTGCCTTTGTTGAAGATAAGACAAACGAGCACCAAGGTGACTAGGAAGTAGATAGAGAGGAATGTAATCATCATCATCTATAATCTATAATCTATAATCTAAGTTGCAAGGATAATATATTCATTTAAAGCTCTCAGATGTATGCCCACAAACCAACAAGTGTAGTTCGCGCTTACAAATGCTGAATGTGTACTTACAAATAAAATCCAAACCTCAAATGAACATAAGCCCCACAACTTTTGCCGACCTTCCCTGAAACAGGGGTGACATTGGCAAAGTGAACCATTTTTTACAGTATGGGTGGTCAGCCTCATACCAACCTATAAGTCAAGGAATATGAATAATAAATTACATTTAAATATAAAAAAGAGCAAAACCTTACAAAGAAATCTATACAAAAAAAGTCAAAAATTTCCTATGCAAAAAAAAAAAAAAATCATCATCGTAATAATTGTGCAATTTTAATTTCAGTAAAAAAAAATTACAAAATATTATTTTTTTGATTACCTGAAAGCGAAAGAACAATGGAATTGATTCCTTGGATTGTTGAGATGCCCGTTGATCCTTCGCCCAAATCCTCCAAGAAGTCATTGTAAATGAAGCCAAAACAATCAGAAAACGAATAACAAAGAATCTAAAAACGAATCATTAAAAGTAAAATTTTATTTAATTTCAATCACTGTTTTGAACACATTTTTATTTTTATTTTTTTAATTTTTTTTTTTATTTTTAAAAAAAAAATAGATTTGTGAAGAGGAATGCAATTCACCAACCTATTCTGCCTGGCCAGAAACAGGTATTAATATCATCATTTAATAATTCATTATTGTTTATTATTAATGAATTATTAAATAATAATTACCCAATAATATCTGTTGAACCAGGGTCAAAGTTAAAGTCAAGTGACCCAAGCGGGGATCGAACCAACGTTGTTCCATTCGAAACACGCTAGAAAGATCAGCCCTCTTGGCCCCCGCGGCTATAACCCCGACAAAACACATGTTTTCAATTAAAAAAAACAATGTTAACAAAAATCTTTTTTCATGAGTTGATCTATTTTCTTGCACGTTTCCGGCGTGATTGCACCATTATCAATAGAACATTATTATTATTTTTTATTTATTAATTTAAATAAATTTTTCACAATGCCAGTACATACCTTTAAAATGAAAAGAAAAATACTTACATTATCGATGCAAAATACCAAACAAATAACATAGCCATACCCGCCGTCTGGAGGTTTTTCAACGTACTTTTTTGATTTTATTAATTTAAAATTTCCAGACATTTTTTAAAAATAATTAATAACTGGAAATACTGCACATTGTTTTCTTTACAGACAACTCTCACCTACTGATTTGAATGTTGAATAATTTAATTTGTTATCAGCTTAAATGTTTACAAATGAGTTGTTTCTGTATGTTTGTTTCTGTATGTTTTAGTATGATTTATTGTTTTTTAATCAAACAAAGCATCCTATTATATTTTTTTATGGTTCGTGTATTAACACTGAAAATTCATATTTATTGGTTAGTTTTTCAAAAAAACTTTTCTTTCATTCAAACACTGTTTTTAAATTCACACATATAATAATAATAATCTAAATTGCACGGATATATTCATGTAAAGTTTTCAAATGCATGCCCACAAACAAACACGTGTAGTTCGGGCTTACAAATGCTGAATGTGTACTTACAAATAAAATCCAAACCTCAAATGAACATAAGCCCTACAAATTTTGCCGACCTTCCCTGACACAGGGGTGACTTTGGCAAAGTGAACCATTTTTACACTATGGTTGGTCAGCCTTATACCAAACTATAAGTCAAGGAATACAAATAATAAATACCATTTAAGTATAAAAAAAGAACAAAATCTTAAAAATAAATCTAGACAAAAAGTCAATAATTTCCCATACAAAAAAAAATGTAACAAATTAATAAACCAACATTACAAATCAACATTGCAGATTAGCCGCCACTTCTTTCTGTCCTTGCATACTTCTTTCATTTCATCCAGAGTCATAACATTTTTCATACAAGCCCTCGTTTTATTATGACTCTGGATATCCCATTCATTCGCTATTTCAGAAATTTGATCTATCCATACTTTTCTCGGTCTTCCTCTACCACGACATCCATCTATTCTAGCAACATATACTTTCTTCGTCAGTCTTTCATCACTCATTCTCTCCATATGCCCGAACCATCTTAGCAAACTTCTTTTAATCTTTACTTTCACACTTTCCCTTACACCACATTCTTCTCTTACAAAATCATTCCTCACCCTGTCACTTCGTTTTTTCCCAATCATACTTCTTAGAGACTCCATTTCTACTGTATGGACTTTACTAATTTCCCTTTCACTCACCGACCAGGCTTCACTTCCATACATCAAGGTGGGCACTAGTATACCACCGTGCACCGCCAATCTAACATTTTTTAAGAGATTTTGGTTCCTGGCGATGCAAGCGGTAGCACCCAGTACACACCTGCCTTTCATTATTCTCTTTCAAATTCACCGGCCATTCTTCCATCTTTTGCAAACTTACTTCCCAAATATACAAACTCATTTACTACATCAACATTCATTCCATTTATTTTAAATTCATAATTTTTATTTTCATCATCTCTTTCAAAAATCAAAATTTTTCGTCTTTCTTGCATTCAACTTCAAATGATTATTACCTATCAAAACTTCGTTCAATCTAGAGAACATTGTTTGCAATTCCACTGCTGAATCAGATTCTAAGACTGCATCATCCGCATACAGTTGAACACTCACTTTGCTTTCTCCTATCATTAATCCACAATCATCAAGTCTAGCATCTCGAACACACTTGTCCATGACTATGTTAAATAGCCATGGGCTCATCACACATCCTTGCCTTACACCCTTAAATACTTCAAACCATTCACTATACTCACCATCAATACGAACGCACGCCATACTATTATCATAGTTTGCACGCACCGCATTGAGGAGAGCTCCATTCACTCCGTATACTTTCAAAACATCCCACAACATACCTCTGTCCACTGAATTAAAAGCCTTTTCCAGATCTACAAAGGCCGTGAACAGTTTTCCCCTCACCGACAATTGTGTTTTAACAAGTTGTGGTAGAGTGAAAATCTGATCAACACAGCCTCTACCGGCCATAAAGCCGGACTGTATATCGGAAACCCTTTTGCCAGTAGTCAGAATCACATTTGTTATAATCACCTTACAGAAGACTTTTCGTGATGTACTGAGTAGACTGATTGGTCTGAAGTTCTGACAGTCTTTTTTGTCCCCTTTACCTTAGTTAATGGGAACAATGACTGCCTTCCTCCAATCCATCGGTACTACTCCGGCATTCACACAAAGCTAACATAATTTATACATCCAATTTATCACACATTCACCTCCTACTTTCAATATTTCACCATTTATACCATCAAACCCAGCAGACTTCCCATTCTTCAGACGTGAAATAGACACTTTCATTTCTTCTTTCAAAATCTTCAATTCATTCACAGTTGTAAATATATCTAGGTTTGGGGCTGAGCAGGCCAGAGTATTGAGCAGCGACAGCGCACGCACTACCCAAGACTGACGGAGAACATTGGTTCGGCATACGGGAATCGTGAAAAGATCATGACTTCTTGCTCTACGGATTCTACAGCTTTACGCCCCCAGCAATTATAAAATTGCTGGGGGCGTAAAGCTGTAGAATCCGTTCCAGCAGTGGCGAGCAATAAATTCTTCCACGCAGTAAGTTAATTATTAATTTGAGAAGGGCCATATCTCGTCTCAACTCTAATGAATAGAATCCGAGGTGACCCTGAAGAAAATTTGTGAAACGAAGAAACAAAGTTGCTTTTATAGAGGTGCCTTAAAAATGTTTTTTGCACCTGTTCTATATAATCTTTCTATAATCTATAATCTAAGCTTCTCTATAATCAGAATATAATAGAACTCATGAGGACTCCATAAGACGCTATTCATCTCAAGGATACTGCGCACCAAGGCCGCGTATAGTGTTTTGATGGCAGTACAGGAAAGGGCAGTGGAGTTTCTGATAACAAAGCCCAGTCTTTGGTACGCCATGTCTCTAACATGTCGAGTGTGCGCTCTGAAATTAAGGTGTGCATCGAATAATGTGCCCAAATCTCGAATTTTGTGCACTCTTTCGATTTCCTTGGCTAATCTCTCTCTGTGGCGCTTCGTAGGTACTTTATTAATAATTTGATAACATAATATTATGTATGTTGTAGATACCTATCACTGGAACGCTGGTGTATATGTATAATATTACTCATAATATGTTTTTGTAAAATGTATAATAATATGTCAGTTATTGCTTAAATTATGTTTCTTTATTATATGCTATGTACTTACCAGTGTTCTGTTTGGTGTCTCTAAAATACAAAAATAAAAAAATAAATAAAAATAAAAATAAAATACCGCTTACCGCGCTCTTCCCGAAGGGGTCTATGTGGTGAGTAGAACCTATTTTACCTTGCACCTACCCCTTCAAGTGGGAGTTTCCCAGCTCCCGAGGGCGCTGGCACTCATTTCTTGTGAAGGCTAAGTAAACCTTCTTTTAGGTTTGAAATGAACATTAAGCCGTTAAGGTTCTCGATAACGAGTGCAAGGGTAGACAACTAAAAGAGTCTTTGGAGATTCATAAAATAAAAATTGTTATTCTTATAAGTTGGTCAATGTTCAGATTCCTGCTGCTTCACCTTTGTTATAACCTAATTGTTTCTCTTGTTTGCGAGTCATCCTTCTCATTTTTCTATGGTGTTTTGTCTTGTCAATTTAGTAACAGAGTCCTCTTGAAAATGACGTAAGCAAGTCGAAAGTACTGGAAGTGAAATAAATGCTCAACTTGTGAAAATAAAACTCTGTGTATATTATTTTTTCATACTTTCTCATAAAAATATTTTTTCACTGTGTAAATACACCAACACTGAAAAGTTTAATATTTTTTATTTTTTTAATTAAAATAATTAAAATTAAATTAAAATAAAAGCGGATAAGGCGTCGGCTCTCGAATTTGCGTTATTAAAGCAAGCGCATGTTCGAACCCCGCCTGCGCCGTGTCCTATCGACAATAATCAAATAATTATCAATCAATAATTCAGTGAAATATAATATTAAATAATGAATTATTGATGAATGAGGCTAAAACCTGTTTCCAACTTGGCAAAATAGGTGAGTGGCGTGCATCTCTCTTCACAAATCTATTTCTACAAATTATAAAATAAATAAAATGTACAAAATATTTTTTCCAGAAAATTCTGTAAAGAGGAACTCATTGCATCACTTTTTCTTCTTTGTTTTTCCGCAAAGCAAAAACTCTATGGTCCATGGTACGATGCAAGCCAGATTGAGGAATGACAAGGTGTAGAACAGAACTATGTAACTCTGGAAATAGTCTCGGATGAAACCTGAAAAGTAACAATTACATTATTACAATTCTGTTAATATTATTTGAAAAAGACGACTATCAACAAAAAATAAAGAAGGTTTTTTTTTTTTAATATCTTGTGCGGGGGACTCCCTAGATTTGTGGGACTCTAGGGGTCTTCAATTATTATTTAACTCCCTTTATGAATACGAATTAATCTTAAACAATTCAAATTCTCCTCGTATTATACGTATCTACAATCATCGATCGCGAGCAACAACAATTACTTTAGATTTCGACAAAACGTGGAGAATCTCGCTCTTATGTGTAAAACAATTTGTAAAATCCGTTTCATTTTTCTGCTGGTTCTTTTTGTGCCACTTCTATCGAAGATCGGTGATCATCATGGCTATTTTGACTTTAGATGCTGCGGCTCGAAACAGGGACTGGGTGCTTCTGTCGAAACACTGTCGCAAGTTTTTCAGCCATGATTTCCACGATTCATTCCTTGACTGATAGTTTGGTATGCGGCTGACCACCCATACTGTAAAAAATGGTTCACTTTGCCAATGTCACCCCTGCTTCAGGGAAGGTCGGCAAGAGTTGCAGGGCTTATGTTTGGGTTTGGATTGGGTTTTTTTTATATTGTAGGTCTACATGCGGCATGTGTAAGCACGAAATTATGCATGTCTGCTTGTGGGAATGTATTTAATATGAATCTCAAATGATACATATCTTTGCAGCTTAGATTTAGATTTAGATGTCCTTCGGCGTTCCTGAGATCTTCTCCCCTCAATCTTACCCTGTGTGATAAAATGAAGGAGACGATGCTTCTCTTTTCTCAAAATGTGACCAAAGTACAAAAGCATTCTCTGCTTAATGGTTGGTAGAAGCTCCTTTCGTAGTGCGCATTTTACATATTTTTTCCATACAATTTACTCTTAAGGTCTGAGTTATAATGTAACGTACGTATGGTAGTATTAGTGCATACGTGATCCTTATCACGCTGGTGGTACAACGCTCTGGTATTGGAATCATCCACTATGTTCGAGAGATCAAGAACAGCCGAGAAACGACCGTATGAACGTATATAAATGTAAGCCGCAATTGTGTGCAGGCGAGAGAGTCGATTGGAAGAATGAGCCGTGAAGTCGATAAAGCGAGAGCTAGAAATCAGTACATGGTGACTTATGTACCAAACCGTGTTAAATGAATTCTGTTAAAATAAATAATTACAATTTTATTGATTGTAGAGGCATTAACTTTGTAATCGTTCATCATTAATGATAAAAGAAAAACAGCTTTGTTTTCGATTACGTGAGTATTTATTTGTATTTATTATGTTTGCGAAACCGGTTGTGGTATATAAAAATAAATACTCATGTAATCGAAAACAAAGCTGTTTTTCTTTTATCATAAATAATTGCAGTTTAATTAAAAGAGAACCACAACTAAAATCATAACAATAACAATATTTAATACTAATTTAATAATAATAATATAATATTAGGCTGATTTATTTGGTGAGCGCTGTTTTTGTGTGTATCACACCTCAAGAGCCCTCTGCGAGCTTGGTCGGTGCTGTAGAAAGTGCCAATTCTCAAGCAAGACCCAGTTGTTATAAGGTTGGATGGACCTTTCAGTGACCGGTTTCAGCAAAAGTTGTATGAATTTTTCAACCCAGCGAAGAGAACATTTGAAAAAATAAATGGTATTATTTTTGTGCTCCGCCGGGATTCGAATCCACAACCTTCCATTTACGAGTCCGAAGTGTTGCCACTGGATTACAGACCGGTCCAAGTTAGTACAAAATACAAGATTCACCTGCTATTGGGTATAGAACCGTGTTTGTTACGCCACTGATGAGCACAGAGAGACCGAATGCTGCCGTGAACTTGTCGGGCATGTACTCCATCAGAATGAGGGACATGGGGGTGAAGGTCAGCCCTCGTATGTAGCCTATGATGCAGGAGGTCACCATGATGCCATCACGGGTCAAGAACTGGAGGAATACTAAAAAAACAAGAGTAATGAGTGTTTGAGCAGATTATGGGTAATTGAAGCTTTCACGGCCGGTTCTTGTCGACACAATCACTTTATTTGGGCTATGTAGCCGTGGTCTGGTTAATTCTTTCCGGACAGTTGCCCATTGCTCTGATGGGCATTATCAGCGGTTGGCTAGTCGCTTTGATCTTCTAACATGATCTGTTGTTCTGGAAGCAACGCTAGCCTTTTAATTCGTATTGTTGTTGTTTTCGCGAGAAATCAAAACTCCATAGCGCAAGAACTCAGATGTGCTCGCAATCTGATTGGCCCTCGATGACGTCAGCGAGTCACAAGGAATACCATTGATCTCTACTTGCGCAGGCGTGCTTAGTTTATTCCCATTGGTTGTAAAGGTCCCGTCCATCTTGGAAATAAAATTTGGCGGTCTTTTTGAACATCTACGGAGGGCTGGATTTCATAGCTTGTACAATCTAGATGTCTCCTCTTCCATAGCCCGAATAAAGTGATTGTGTCAGATTATGGGTAGTTATTGGTACTAGCGTATGGTCGTATTAGTGCAAACGTGATCATTATCACGCTGATGTAACGCTCTGGTTATTGGAATTATCCACTATGTTCGAGAACAATCGATAACCGTCCGTATGAATGTATATAAATGTAAGCCGAAATTGTGTGCGGCAAGGTGTCGATTTAACATTAAGCCATGAAGTCGAAAGCAAGAGCTAGAAGTCTATTGTTGTAAATTGTCAACCAAACCGTGTAAAATAAATTAATAATATTTTATTTATTTAATTGAAACATTTCAAATCAAAACACTTATTTAAAAAAAACAAAATATGTATAAAAAATAAAATATACAAAATATAGCAATTCAAAATATAAAATAAATAATCACAAAGTGTGAATGTGAAATAATCAAAAAGTGTGACTAATAAATTGCAGTTTAATACAAAAAGAACCTCAGTAAAATCATAACAGTGTTTTGTCTATGGTTGCAGGCCACTAAACTCCTTACTCCTTAGTCATTCATTAGCCCTGTTTAGATGCAGCCGAAGAGACAAAACACGTCTCTTCATTAGGGTAATTTCACATATTTTTATTTCATAAAATGATAGACTACCTTTAAAAAATGCATCTGCGTTTTTAAACAAAATATATCTGGCTTAGTTTTTAAATTATAGTTCTGTACAGTTCTCTTATTTTCGATTTCCGGCAAAACAGGTCATTTTTTTATTTAGGCGGATGTGACGTCAATGGATCTCACGATGTATGGAGTGTACCGTCAGGTGTTCTATGACCGATGGATCCATCTACGTAATTTTGACGTCACAGCGTGGTTTTTCGGTCCCTCTGCGTTTTGGCACGATTCAAATTCTCGACATTTTATTTTTGAAAATTTTAAATGATATCTTTATCTTTACTACTTAAAAAATATAGAGTTGTAATCCTTAAAATGTACTCTACACAACCATAGTATTTTAATCCGTTTTCCCCACCAAATTCGAGTCGAGAAGATTATTCAGGAGAGGGATGAAGCATTTTTGACTAGTCCTTGACTCCTATCTTTGTTTCCTGATGGTCTGCGACAGATTTGCCTGTGATCGGTTTCGCTTAAACGCCCGATTAAATTACGAAACAACACTCAATCTTTTCTCTCCTAACTCACATTGTGGAATCTTTATCAACTCCATGTCGAGAGCTCGGGTTTGAATCCCACTGAGGGTGCCAGAAATGATTTCCCTTTTCGGTGTTTATTTCTAAACCCAAAATAATATTAAAATTAAAGGCAAGGCTTACTCAGTCTTCACAAGAATTGAGTACCGAGGGTCGGGAGCTGAGAAACCCTGTCTTTAACTGAAGTGGTGGGCGAAAGGCCGGCCTCCTTACCAGTAAAAAAATGCGTACTTACCTATCCTTGCAACCATTGCCGCTATGACGCAATGAAAGTAGATGGTTCTGCTCCTCATGGTACAGAACTTAGCAAACAGAGTTAGAGATGCTCTGGCCAGGGAGTCCCCAGCAGCCAACAGATACAAACAGGTACTGACGTCTTCCTGTCAAATATACCAAGGCGACACAGTTAGATTTCCATACAAAAAATCATTACTATTGTTATGAGCTTGGAGTACCTTCGTGCGCCTGTACATGCATACATAGTGTGACGAACTATGAAATCAAAGTAACTACGCGTACCTATAAATTTACAATAGTGTAGGTAGAACCATCTGGGAGCAGTCCATTTTTTAATTTTTATTTTATTATGATGGATGATTTCTTTCCTGTGGCGCCATTTAATGGTCCAGGATCATCTCAAGGGCGCCATAAATACCATGATGGTGGTAGTGAATAGAACGGCGTTCTAGTGTGATCTGGAATATGCAAGAAAGATCTCTTTTGTACCTATATATAGGGACTGCAATGGTGCTGATTGGATTAGTCGCTTAAAAAAATTTGCCGTGAATACAAATAAGCAGTGATTTCCAATTGTTGTAAACTGTGAACCAAACCGTTTAAATAAATTCTGTTAAAATAAATAATGCAGTTTAATTAAAAGAGAGCCCCAGTAAAATCTTAACATTATTAATGACCCGCATCTCAATCCACATGATATTCTTTGAAACTGCCAACGGACTGAGTACGCGTCAAAGAGCCATTGAAAGGATGATCTTTGGAATCAGTCTCAGGGACAGGGTTCCCAAATAAGAAATTCCTGGACGCGTCTTTCCTCATTCATTCTCTCTATTAGTCCAAACCTTGAGGAATAAGGAAAGAGTGACAAAGAAAGTATATGTTGCAAGAATAGGTGGATGTTGTGGTAGACCGAGAAAGGCATGGATGGACCGAATTTCCGAAATTGTGAAGGAATGGGATATCCAGAGCCATTATAAAAGGAGAGCTTGTATGAGGAAGGTTATGACTGGATGAAATGAAAGAAGTATGTAAGGACAGAGGGAAATGGCGGTTGATCTATTTCATCCAGAGTCATAACCTTCTTTATACAAGCTCTCCCTTTGTTCTGACTCTGGATATTCCATTCATTCGCTTGTAAGTTGTAAGTTTTGCCCAAATCTCCGACGGGCTTCTTCAGTGGCATAATGCATTTAAAAGGGAAGTTGTCGAAAGCAAATCAACTTAACGTTATTGTGGCCAGTTTTATACCATATTTTGACTTATGCATTAAAAGTTGTTACTTTGGAAAAGCCCACTGATGACAGGTAGAGTGGAAACATGAAGATGAAGGATTGATCTGTGAAGCTTCCAATGCTGGTTCCCAAAACGAGGTTCATGTATACGGGGTCTGAGATGAGCGATATGTCTAGAAATTCGACAGCTCTCTTCCTAAAAATAAATTTAAATTATTCATACATTTTGTATTAAGATCGTTTTATACCTTGAACCTGTCGTTTTTGTTTCTTACTGTAACTGTAACTCTGTCGCCATTCCGCTAGGGGTGGCCAGAGCCTCTGCAGAGTTGCTTCCATTTCTTACTATCCTTACATACCTCTTTCAATTCATTCATATACATCACCTTTTTCATGCATTTTCTTCTTTTACGCTCACTTTGTATATCCCACTCTTTCACAATTTCCTCAATCTGATCACTCCATACTTTTGTTGGTCGTCCCTTACCTCTTTTTCCATTCACACTCCCTCTGTTTATATACTTTGCCAGTATTTCGTCACTCATTCTTTTCACATCCTCTATCAAATTACATTCTTTCTTTACCCATTATTTGCTAACTCTGTCCTTTAGAGTTTTTCCTGTTATGCTTCTCAAATGCTTCATTTCCACCGTACATGCTTTACTTACTTCACTATCATTCACTGTCCATGCTTCACTTCCATACATTTAAGACTTACGATACTAGACAATGTGTAATTATGTAATTTAAAGTAGGATTTTTTATACAAGATACACCACATATAGAAAAATGTGAGAAGAGGTTTTTTTTGTATGGTGAAACTTTTAAAGGTTTTTTTTTTGCTACCTGTATACTTTCAATAATATTTTTTTTATAAAAACACGCGTGATTTATTTTATTACTGTCGCTCTTCTACTGAGACCATAAAGTTAATGAAACGAAAACGACAGGTTCAGGGAATAATACACTATTAACACTGTAAACAATCGTATATAGAATAATTATTTAAAAAATTCAAATGGAAACAAAGTTTTAATTCACTTTTTTTATCACTCATTTGAATTATTTTAATAATTAAAAATGGACTCTCACTGTGTTAATAAATCCACCCTAAAAAAAAATGTACATGGAATACTCAATGAATAGTCAACGACGATACCATGTTGAAAGCACCGGTTCACATCAGATCACCGAAAATAAGCAACATTGGGCTTGGATGCTACTTGGATGGGTGACCGCTCAGGTACACCGCGTGTCGTTGGCATTTCTTGGACCGGTCCGTAGTCCAGTGGCAACACTTCAGACTCGTAAATGGAAGGGTGTGGATTCGGATCCCAGCGGAGCATAAAGACATACAATTTATATTTACAAATATGCTCTTCGCTGGGTTGAAAAAAATCATAAAGCCTTTACCAAAGACCGGTCACTAAAAGGTTCATCCAGCCTTACATCACCTGGGTCTTGCTTGAGTATTGGCGCTTTGTAGCGACAACCAAGCTCGTACACCTCTGCGGCACTACAACAAGTGTCAGAATCTATCGAGTCTCCCGCACAGGATTTCTTAAAAAGAAAAAAAACTCAGGTTTTCATGTACCTACCATGTGCCCGGATTTCCTACATCGTGTTTCGTTTCCTTCATACTATTTGAGTTCTGTGATGAAATTTGTATGTTTGGTTCACTTTCCTTTATTTCAACTTCTTCAATTTTCATCCTTCCCCCTTCCATTTGAGTTCGCATGTGTTCATCTACAAAATTTTTTTTTGTCAGTTCAATAAAAACCGTATAAAATGAATATCTTACAGCTGAAACAAATTTTAACTCAGCATTAGACGAGAAAAGGATTTAACTAAGAGTAATCCGTCGTTGTCCGGTCGATGGCTCAGTTAGAGCACTTCAATTCCATGCTGAGAGCTCGGTTTCGATACCCACCGAAACGATTTCCCGTTTCGTTGTTTATTTCAAGCTAATTAAAATACCGGCAAGGTTAATTAACTAAGCCATTACAAGAAATGAGTACCATCCCCATTGAGAGCTGAGAAACATAAGGCCAGCCTCCTAACACATCCAAGCTACACAAATATAGTAACTTCTTTCCTGCGTTATCCCCGAAAAGGTTGCATGTGGCGATTCGAGACATATTTATTTTTACGGGTGAAGGGGCTGGCCTCACACCAACCAAATTTATTTTAATTTGGGGTTTCCCAGCTCCCTTAACCTGTAAAAAAAAATTGGTTCCATTTGCCGCATGCGATCCATTCGGGAAAAACGCAGCAAGAAGTAAAACTATATGTTTAGCTTAGTAGCGTTTTAGCGTTTAGTGAAAAAATATGAAATAAGGTACCTAGCATGGCGCCTTCATCATCAACAATCAATTCCTTTCTCATGTGCCATTTCACTGGGTGTATCAACAGAGCGACCAAACAAGACTGTCCAATCAGTCCAGAAATCAGCAGCAGAGTTCCTCGAAACCCGTAGTTCTGCAGACAATACTTGATAAAGATGGGGACGAAGATCGACGCCACGCTGATCACGATCTGGCAGACTCCCATCGCGAGGAAGCGGTTCTTCTCGAAGTACTGGTTGAAGGCTGTCATGAAGACGGTGGCGGTGATGCCCACTCCGATGCTCTGCAGGAAGCCGCAGGTGAAGAACATCTGGTAGATTGTCGTCACGAAGATGTTGAGGAACCATCCAGCGGTGCAGAGCATGCCCCCGAAGAGCGCCAGCTGTCTTAGACTGAACTTTCTCAGTGCTATGTTTGTGAATATTCCTGAAAATGCAATAATTGTTTGTACAAAAAATATTGTTTTGATTTATTTAGGGTTCATTTGTAGTTAAATTAAAAAAAAAACAACTAAGCTATACATATAGTGTAATTTCTTACCTGCGTTAACCCCAAAGGGGTCGCATGTGGCGATTCGCGACCTATTTATTTTTACGGGTAAAGGAGCCGGCCTCACACCAACCACTTTCAGTTGAAGTGGGGGTTTCCCAGCTCCTAGGAGGGCTGGTTCTCATTTCTTTTGAAAGCAGAGTAAGCCTTGAGATCGAACCCTTGCTCTCGGCATGAATTGAGCTAACGACCTTTTTACGAGCTTGGTAGTCGTCGCTACAAAGCGCCAATTCTCAAGCAAGACCCATGTTATGCTGTAAGGCTGAATGGAACTTTGGTGACCGGTCATTTGTAAAGGTTTATGAAATTTTCAAACCAGCGAAGAGCAAAATTTAAAATATAAATTGGTACATTTTTTGTGTTCCGCCGGGATTCGAACCCACAACCTTGGCAAAAGTGGCCAGAATGGATGCAGATCGGATGGTAAATATTGCTACAAAGAAGCTGCCCATTGTGAAGAGACCACCAGGCAGATCCTTCAGAGGTGAAGGGACAGCCGAACTTCAAGGTCACAAAAGAGGACTTTGTGACCTTGACAACAGATCAATAGATCTAAAATGAAGGCGCCCCCTGGCTGACCACATACTGTAAAAAAATAGTTCACTTTGCCAATGTCACCAGGGAAGTCCGGCAAGAGTTGCAGGGCCTGTGTTCATTTGAGATTGGCTTTTTTTTGTAGGTTCACTTACGGCACAAGTTTAAGCGCGAACTTATACGTGTCTGCTTGTGAGAATGCATTTAATATAAATCTTAATTTATGTTGTACATCTTTGCAACTTGGATTCTTGTCTCAAAAATTACATTCTACACAATTTGAGCCAAAAAAAACATGTAAAAAACGATATTGTGTCAGTTGTTTTTTATTATTTTCAAAATCAATTTCTAGCATTCTTAAGACACATTGCGCTGCCTTAGTTCTTGTTTACCGTATACGCCATTGAGAAAATTTTACATGAGCAATGTTTGCATGTGTACTGGACCAATGTGTCTTATGAAAACAAGAAATTTATTTAAAAAATATTTAAAAGAACTCTCACATTATCGAGTTTTATGGTTTTTCTTAGCTCAGATTGTGTAGAATTTGATTCATAAGACAACTGCATGAAAGAGTCATATTTGACAAGAACTGGGGGAGCGATTGGTTCAGGACACATACAAACATTGTTCATGTGAAATCGCCTCTGTTGGAGATAAGACAAACGAGCACCAAGGCGACGAGGAAGTAGAAAGAGAGGAAGATAATCATCATCATCACGTAATAATTTAATAAAATATTTTATTTTTTACCTGAAAGCGAAAGAACAATGGAAGTGATTCCTTGTATTGTTGAGATGCCCGTTGATCCTTCGCCCAAATCCTCCAAGAAATCATTGTAAATGAAGCCAAAGCAATTGGAAAACGAATAACAAATAATCTAAAAACAAATCATTACAAATATATTTATTTAAAATTTTTTTTTAATCACAGGTATCCATAATCTATAATCTAATTTGCAAGGATATATTCATTCAAAGCTCTCAGATGTATGCCCACAAACAAACACGTGTAGTTCGCGCTTACAAATGCTGACTGTGTACTTACAAATAAATCCAAACCTCAAATGAACATAAGCCCTGCAACTCTTGCCGACATTCCCTGAAACAGGGGTGACATTGGCAAAGTGAACCATTTTTTACAGTATGGGTGGTCAGCCTCATACCAACCTATAAGTCAAGGAATACGAGTAATAAATAACATTTAAGTATAAAAAAACAACAAAATCTTAAAAATAAATCTATACAAAAAAAAGTCAAAAATTTCTTATGCAAAAAATGTAGCAAACTAATAAACCAACATTACAAATCAGCATTTATTTATTTATTTATTTATTTATAAATTCACGACACTTAGTGCCTTTTACAAACCATACTAAAAATAGTGTTATAAATACAAGAGTAAGTAAAAAGTATAAAATGAAACAACAAATATATCAGAACTACAATTGAAAACTATCCGGGATAAAAAGTAACATAAAACAAAATAATGATTACATAAGTAGGTATTAATACTTTAAAAAAAAAAATAGAGAGATGAGATAAAAAAACAAGAGAAAAGACAGTTTATGAATGTATAAATAGTAAGCAGAAATTAGAAGTAAGTAGCTGAATATAAAACCACAATTAAAAATAGATTGAAAAAAATTATAAATACCTATATATGAAAGTAAAATGAAACAAATAAACACAATAAAAAAAACTATATAAAAATAAGAATAACAATCAAAGTTACTATTTAGAGAAAAAATATAAATCAAAAATCAAAAGAAATATACAAGCAACAGAAATAAAAACATTATTCATCCAAAAAGTACCTCAACAGACCAGCTCTATACCTATCAAAGTTATTGTTGGGTGGGTCAAAGTCTAGTGTACAGGTATTACCACTACGTTGAAGGCGATTTATGCAACTGTTATATTGTGCATTTGTATTGGAAGCTACAGGGCGATAAGGAATAATGTGTCGTGATCCTTGACGAGGGATTAAAAAATTTAACTCGCCCAGCAACGACGGACAGTCTATAAGTCCATTTTTTATTTTATAAAGGGTCAACAAGTCAATGATTTTGCGTCTTTCCAGTAAATTATTTAATTTAAGAAAAGAGTTCAAAAGGATGGGATCAAAATTAGAAATAGGAATTTTAAGCTTATAATTTATAATTTTCAAGAATTTAATGTGAACTCTTTCAATACTATCTATATGAACCGTATAATGAGGAGACCAGACGGGTGAACAGTATTCCAGACAACTACGGACTAGTGACGTGTATAACAATTTTACTGTATTGGTATCACGAAAATCCTTAGCAATGCGGAACACAAAACCAAGCATTTTCAAACCTTTAGCACATACATTGGTTATATGTGGAACAAATGATAGTTTTTGGTCAAATATCACTCCCAAATCTGAGACTTCAGTCACTGTTCCTAGACTTAAGTTGTTAATAGAGTAAATAAAATTTGATTTGCAGATCAGCCGCCACTTCTTCCTGTCCTTGCATACTTCTTTCATTTCATCCAGAGTCATAACCTTTTTCATACAAGCTCTTCTTTTATTATGAATCTGGATATCCCATTCACTCGCTATTTCGAAAATTTGGTCCATCCATACCTTTCTCGGTCTTCCTCTTCCACGACATTCATCAATTCTTGCAGCATACACAGGTATAAAATTAAATAATAATAAAAAAATAATGCAAAAATAAAAAAAAAGGTATTTCCTCACGAGTTCATTTATTTTCTTGTTAATTATTAATAGAACATTATTATTTTTTTTAATTTTTAATTATTTTTTAACAGTGCCATTGCACACCCTTAACCTTAAAAAAAATTACTTACATTATCGATGCAAGCTACTAAACAAATAACGTAGCCATACCCGCCGTCTGGAGGTTTTTCAACGTATTTTTTTAATTTAATTAATTTAAAATTTCCCGACATTTTTTTCTTAATAATTAGTAACTGGAAAAACTGCACATTGTTTTCTTTACAGATTATTCTCACCTATTGATTCGAATGTTGAATAATTTAATTTGTTATCATATGAAATGTTGACGTGTGAGCTGTTTCCGAGTTTCTAGGTTTTATTATGATTTATTGTTTCTTAATATAACAAAGCATTTATTGTTTGTTAATAAAACAAAACATAATAATATATTAACAGGGTATATATTAATAATATCTTAATTGCCGTTTTGATCTGTAATGTTGGCGGGCATAGCAAGGCTTTTCATTTTTTTTATTTCAGATTTTTTATGAATATTTTGTACATTTTAATTTTATCAAAAAACTTAATTTTGCTCAAAATGTCACTTAATTAGTTTACCTTTAAGGTGACGATACTTAAAATAATGATGAAATCATTATAATATGTAAATCTAAATCTAAATCCAAGCTGCAAAGATATGTATCATTTGAGATTCATATTAAATGCATTCCCACAAGCAGACATGCATAATTTTGCGCTTACACATGCCGCATGTGGACCTACAATATAAAAAAAACCCAATTCCAAATGATACAAATGATGCCCTGCAACTCTTTCCGACCTTCCCTGAAGCAGGGGTGACATTGGCAAAGTGAACCATTTTTTACAGTATGGGTGGTCAGCCGCATACCAACCAATCAGTCAAGGAATACAAGCAATTAAAACATTAAAATATATTAAACAAATAAACAGTAAAAAATAAAGAAAACTACAAAACATAGTCTTTAAAAAAAACATATATCACTCAATAAGGAGTTTATAGAAAAGTGAAAAATTATGTTTTTTTTTGGTGAACTTATATTTTGAATTAAAGTTACTTGAATAATATATTGGTATGAAGCACACCCTCCAAGCTGTAAAAACTTGGTTCACTTTTGCCAATGCCACCCCAGTTTCTGGGAAAGGCGGCAAAAAATGGGGAATTTATGTTCATGTAAGATTTGCTTTATTTTGTGTGTACACATTAACGATGGGTGAGCGTGAACATACAAGTGTCTGCTTGAGGACGTACATTAAATATGTATGATAAATATATACGTCAAAATATCTTCGCAACTTCGATTAAAGATAATTAAATTTCAACGTTAATTACACTTTTCATACTACACGAACCGTTATAGTTGAACTTACGTTATTCTCCACCTTTCATTGGCGATGTAGCCAACGTCTTCAGGAGGCACCCTCAACAACACACCGTTTGAAAATGAACATCATCCTTAGTGTAAATAATTTAAATTTAAATTTAATTATAATTTACAAATAAACCATTATTTCATTATACGGAATACATTTGAACTGTAAATATTGCCACTATAATCTATAATCTATAATCTAAGTTGCAAGGATATATTCATTCAAAGCTCTCAGATGTATGCCCACAAACAAACACGTGTAGTTCGCGCTTACAAATGCTGATTGTGTACTTACAAATAAAATTCAAACCTCAAATGAACATAAGCCCCACAACTTTGCCGACCTTCCCTGAAACAGGGGTGACACTGGCAAAGTGAACCATTTTTTACAGTATGGGTGGTCAGCCTCATACCAACCTATAAGTCAAGGAATATGAATAATAAATTACATTTAAATATAAAAAAATAACAAAACCTTAAAAAGAAATCTATACAAAAAAAGTACCCACCCTAAAGGTAAAATTGAATATTTGATTAAACACTGATTTACGAAATCGTGGATGAAACCTTTTATAGGGAGTACCTTCTCATAGGAAGTGAACTAATTATAAGGAAGTGCTCATAAAATACTTCTAACCTTTAGGATTTTCACTTTTTTTAAGTCCTTTCTCTCGTAGAAAATAGTGAAAAAGATACATTGTTCTGAGAATCATAAGTTAGCTCAGTATGTCACTTATTCGGTTTTACCTTTAAAGTATCGATATGACAGCAAAACACGTGTATACTCTATGTTTAAATAAACCTATATAATACCTATTTTGATACGAATTAATGTACATGTAATTAATTCTACATTATCTTATATCACTTATAAAATCACATTTCTAAATTAATATATAAATGTAGTCCAGTTGGTATGTAGAGTGCTTGCATTCCATGCCGAGAGCTCGGGCTCGAATCCCACCAAAGGGTGTCAGAAATTATTTCCTGTTCAAGTGTTTCTTTCAAACCCTAAATAAAATACTGGTAAGGCTTACTCAGCCTTCACAAGAAATGAGTTCAAGCCTCTTCGGGATCTGGGAAGCTCCCACTTCAACTGAAGCAAATTTGAAAAATGAAATATTTTTTCATGCTCCGCCGGGATTCGAGCCCACTACCTTCCAATCACGAGTCTTAAGTGTTAACTATGCTAGACTACGGACCAGCACTGCGCAACTAAGCTACACTGTATGTGCAGTTTAGTTGCGTATATTCGACAGGTAGGGACTAGGAGCATCTATTAAATGTGTACCTATGTTATAACACTTACGTGACAATATTAGTTTAAGAATTATAATGCTATACTATGTAGCGGGTAAAAGCTATTTTTTCTTAGTTATTTTATAGTGCAAATATTGCATTGTCCATGGAAAAATGCAAAAAATGAAATCTAAAACAATTAAGCATATGTATACTCCATTATAGTTGATAATGTCCAGAAGAAATCCTGAAAAATACAAAACATATATTTTTAATGAATTTCAAAGTATATTATTTTTCAACATAAATTTAAGATCTTAACATAAGTTTATCGGTATTTCTAAATATTTTCGAAAAAATATGTTTGTTATGGCACTACGTCCGGTCGATAGCTCAGTTGGTAGAGTGCTTGCATTCTATGCCGTGAGCTCGGGTTCGAATCCCGCCGAGGGTGTCAGAAATGATTTCCCGTTTCGGTGTTTATTTCAAACCTTAAATAAAAAAAACCGGCTAGGTTTACTCAGCCTTCACAAGAAATGAGTACCAGCCCCCTCGGGAGCTGAGAAACCCCCACTTCACTGAAGTGGTTGGCGTAAGGCCGGCCCCCTTACCTGTAAAAATCAATAGTTTCACTCGCCATATGCGACCCCTTCGGGGATAATGCGGAAGAAGTTGTTACACTATACGTGTAGCTTAGTTGCGTTTCGTTTTTTTTTGCGTCTTGTTTTGTCTTATGTCCATCAGAGGTAATTTCAATGAGAAATCAATGTTTTTTTTACCAAAGATACAAAATACACAGTACCAAAGTTAAAAAAAATCCACGAAAGATTCAAGATACGTCTTTCGAAATTCTAGTTTATTTGATACCTAGTTGGTTTTACAATTCTTACCGATGGAGAACCCAACCGCTGAGGCTACGAGGCTCTCCATCCCAATGGCCAGGACATAGCAGGCAGAGAACTTGTCAGGGTCGTACTCCAGGTAGCAGGAGGTCTTGGCGACGTGGATGGTGGACTTCATGATGTACAGCAAGGTCACGATGGCCACGGTGCCTCGGAAGCTGTCCACGAACAGATAACCTGCACGAAATACAAGATACATTGAATTTTAAGAGATACAAAGTTTTTTCAAGTTGTTGGCAAAATGAGTAAAGTATCTAAATAAATCTAATCTAAATCTAAGCTGCAAAGATAAATTATATCATTTCAGATTCATATTAAACGCATTCCCACAAGCAGACAACACCTTCTCTCAGGTTCAGACCCACGCCCTGTATATCCATCCCATCCGGGGAGCGTGTTCCCATTCCACCACTCAACTCGAATGTTCACTAACACATGCACGCGGGTTTCACTGTTACTAGTAAATATATTTTTGCTTTTCGAGAACATTTTCGTGCTGTTTTTGGTGAACTTTCGATTTTTTCAAATTGCTGATCCAATTTTATAAAGTTTTTAATACAATCTGCAGCGAATTCATTACATTGGGCTATAATTCAATTCTACCTCGATATCGAAACGAAATACCTTTAACTTATAAAGGTTTGTGCATTTACTAAGTGAAAATTCATCTTCATCTATTGAATTTCTTATAAAACGTAAGTATTTTTCTTTTTTTAATATTTGTTATTTTATCCTCGAGTACTTTCGACTGTCGTCATTTTCAAGAGTCATTTATTTGGAAATTAAATAAAAAAAACTTCAACTTTTCATTAAATGTAATCCAGCTGTCTTATTTATCAATTTTCAACACTCATAACTGTGTATGTGCATTAAATTGCTTGTGTGCCAGTATATAGCTATTTGATAACAGTTGGTTTTCAGCTAGGTTCACTCATCTGCAATACTTCCGTGTGCATGTGTGAGTGAACATTCGAGTTGAGTGGTGGAATGGGAACACGCATCCGGGGATGTGTCACAGGACTCGCATGCAAAAGCTATGTGAGATGCGAGTGGCAGAAGGCCCTCCCGTGAAGCTACACTTTCCCAAGTGTTTACACAAAGCAAAGCAGGCTCAGAAATCACTGAAAGATCATAGCCGTGAGGGTTTAGGGCTCGAGGATTTTAAATTTACAAACAAAAATGCAAAGTCATTCTGAGCATCTCCACATCAGACATGGAGTTCTCTCTCCTCTCTTCCTTTCCAAGCCACCGATCACAACCAGTCATTCAAGGTTATCCTCATTACCACGGACAAAGTGCCTAAAGAACTGAAGAATATCAGAAGATAGAACGGAATTAAACATGGTGATTCCTTGACTTATAGGTTGGTATGAGGCTGACCACCCATACTGTAAAAAATGGTTCACTTTGCCAATTTCACCCCTGTTTCAGGGAAGGTCGGCAAGAGTTGCAGGGCTTATGTTCATTTGAGATTAAGTTTTATATTGTAAGTCCACATGCGGCATCTTTAAGCGCAAACTTAAACGTGTCTGCTTGTGGAAATTCATTAAATATAAATCTCAAATGTAATTTATCTTTGCGATTTAGATTAAAGATTATTTTATTAGATGTACTTGTGTCGACTCCATACAGGCATGGATTACACAATAAGAAAGATTTTTGAAATAAAAAAATAAGTAAAAAAACCACTCACATATCCTGCATATAATGGTGCCTATAACTCCAAAGAAAAACACATCCTGACTTCTAAACGTCCAGAAGTAGTTCACGAAGCACAGCGTCCATTTGCCCAACAAATCAGCAAACCTCCCGCAAGTCAGTATTATTGCAACTGTTTCCTGAAACAGAACCATATGCTTTTATAATTTTACTGGGTTCTCTTTTAATTGATCTGCATATATTTATTTTGAAAAAAAAATTCACTCGATTTGGTTTACAATTTACAACAGTTGATTTCTAGCTCTGGCTTTCGACTTCACGGCTCAATGTTTAATCGACACTCTGCTGCTGCCCCATTGCCGTCCCTTTATAAAGGCATAAAAGAGATTTTTCTTGCATACTCCAGACGATTCGATCACTTATCTAGATTACACTAGACAGCTGTTTATGTACCTTACTACTACCATCATAGATCATAGTGTATTGTTCTACACACACTATTGTACCTGTACAGGCGCGCGTAGGTACTTCGAAGTTCGTAGCTCGTAACACTATCACCATCATGATAGTGCCAGACAGTTCTATGTATGCATGTGCAGTCGCACGTAGGTACTCCAAGCTCGTAACAATACTAATGCAAGGGTCTCCAAGCTACGGCCCGCGAAAGGACTTCAGAGTTTTTCTTGTCATTCTTCTCAAATGATTAATTTCCACCGTACATGCTTTACTCATTTTACTATCATTCACTGTCCATGCTTCACTTCCATACATCAAACTTACCTTGGGGTATATCTTGCTCAGCTGCTGCGGCAGTAGCGCGATCACGAAGCAGTCCGTCACAAAGCCAGCACAGACCCCGGAGAACAGCAGCCAGTACTGAGGGTCCGTCAGTAAGGTGAAGTACACAGATTCCGAATATGAAGACCTGGAAAAGACAGTCATGAAAAACATAAAATAGATAGATATTATGATGATAATGCTGATAATTACTATTCCTATTTTAATGATACTAAAAAACAAAAGAAGAGCCTGTATGAAGAAGGTTATGACTCTGGAGGAAATGAAAGAAGTATGTAAGGACAGAAAGAAATAGCGGTTGATCTGTAATGTTGGCGGCTAGGGTTTATTAAAGTGAAATTTGTTTTATGTTTTAGTTTTTGATGTCCATATTTCTTACTATTTCGCACGTTTAATAATAAAGAGAAATAACTCGAAAATTGGGAAAATCGAGATTTTGTAATAAAACGCAAGAACAATGCGAGAAGAATAGGTAGAATGCGACAGCCGTTCAATTTGGACGAATATGACCGAGATAAAACATCGCCCTCTTTTGCATCCCATACGAGTTGTACTGGTTGTCTGAACTTCAAACGTGATTTCCCAACATTCATGTTTTTTGAGTTATCGCTCTTTATTATTAAACGTGCGATTTATTGTTTGAAAAAATGTAATTTGTCGTGTATGTTCCTTGACTTATAAGTTGGTATGCGGCTGACCACCCATGCTGTAAAAATGGTTCACTTTGCCAATGTCACCCTTGTTTCAGGGAAGGACGGCAAGAGTTGCAGGGTGTACCTATGTCTATTTGAGATTTGGTTTTTATGTTGCAGGTTCACATGAGGCATGTGCAAGCGCGTACTTGTACGTGTCTGGTTGTTAGAATGCATGTAATGTGTATCTCCAATGTAACATATCTTTGCAGCTTAGATTATATTAGATTAGATTAGATTAGATTAGAACGCAATCGCAAATAAGCAGCACGCAACAAACAACAACATTGGTCTGTATGTTCCTGACAATTATTGTAGGTAACGTGAGCATGGACTATTGCTACTCCCAAGATGCAGGACTAACCTACCTAGGGTTATGACTGTGGGGAGGACAATGGCTATGCTCAATGGGATCTCCTCTTCGGTTGATATCTTCTACCTGAGTGAGAATCAACTTAGGCAGAGGCTTACGTTTCTTCTAGGCTGATTTCGCTTATTTCTAATCTTTAATTTAATAATGAAAAAAATAAACGGATTTACTGACCGTGCAAAAGAGAAGAACGATTTTCTCTACGTTTCGTCGGAGTCATATCCGACGTCCTCAGGAGACGTGTGTCCTTTATAGGGAGGACCCACGAACTGTTGAAATGTTGTTGTAAGATCGAGGCCGAAGGTTGTAGGTATTTTTAGTAACCTTCGGAGAAATATCCATAGATGTCGCTCTAGCTCCAGTTGTACAGTCCAGTGGAACATATTGGTGCAGTTAAGAAGAATAACCCGAACAAGTCTGCTATTTGTGAACATTCGCAAAAAGGGGTGAATCATCTTATCAGATTTGATAAAACAAAGATTCTATCTAAGGAAAGATTTCTCATCCCCCGACTTGTGAAGGAAGCAATTGAAATACACAGGCACCCCAACTTCAACAGAGATGATAGCTGCAAGCTTTCCAGTATATGGAGGCCAGTACTAACTTCAATGATCCACCCTTTCATTAATCGGACGATTTCACAAGAAGACATAATTTCGTCCTTCTGTGTACAACTGGAGCTAGAGCGACATCAATGGATATTTCTCCGAAGGTTACTAAAAATACCTACAACCTTCGGCCTTGATCTTACAACAACAATTCAACAGTTCGTGGTTCCTCCTTATAAAGGACACACGTCTCCTGAGGACGTCGGATATGACTCCGACGAAACGTAGAGAAAATCGTTCTTCTCTTTTGCACGGTCAGTAAATCCGTTTTTTTTTTTCATTCTTTAAAATGTCTAACGACCGTAATCATAATTTAAAATCTTTAATTTAATTTTTATTTTATGTCATATAATGCAATATGAATGTTTATAATTCTTGAATGTGTTAGGTTTAACCTGTAATATACAATAATGTGTGTTAATAAATCTATCTATGTAAAACACTCATCGTCATCTTAGTGCTTGATTGTCGTATCTTCAACAGAAGTAATTTCACATGAGCAATGTTTGTATGTGTACTGAACCAATGTGTCTTATTAATACTAGAAATTGATTCTGAAAATATTAAAGACAACTCTAACATTAGGTACCATTTTGTATGTTTTTTTCTAAGCTCGGATTATGTAGAATTTGGTTCTAAAGACAACTTCATTGAAAGGTGTGTAAATACACAAACTATATAAAATTATATGTATATGTTTGCTTGTTCGTGAGAAAATTATGAATCTTACATGTTTATATAACTTAGCAACTTGGATTATAGATGATGATGATGTAGAAAATAAATTTGAAAAATATTTTACCAATATGATTGTTTTGGCTTCGCAGTCTCACTTCCAGTAGACTCTACATCCACTTTGTTTAGTCTTAACTGCTCTTGAATGCTCCTGTGCAGTATATTATCGACAATTTCATTCTTTATGAAATTATTTTCCATCAAGGGGATGATAGTTGAGACATCTGAAAATACAAACCACATATGCCAATTGCGAAAATGATGAAAATAGTATGACATGTTCTTAAGCTTGTTATGTTTAAAATGGAAGGTATCTCCCAGGCTGTACCTACAGGATACTTACTCCGGCTAGCTCTCATCAGCATCACTCTCAGGGCGTGGGGTTCTTTCTTTGTGTTGCGCACTTGTAAAAGATAAGTTTAACATGAACAAATAAGGGTTTATTAACTTTCGTATTAGGGGGGGAAAAGGGGAAATAAGGTAATGGCTCGACCTGCACTTTGTCACTAAAACACTCCCTACTCTGTTGACTGGAGTTCCCAACTGAAGGACTGGGGCAGCGCCCCAGGCTAGCGGCGGCTCACGAGGCGGACGCCTCCACACGTTGGAGCCCCTGGGTGGGCGCTCCTATGCACTATGTCTCCTATGCCTCTGGACCACAAGGATAAGTGCCTTGCTGGCAGGAAATCCAAGTAGATGGGGAGGAGGGAGCTCCATTGTAATGCCCCCTCTTGCACCGCTTGGTGCTTGGTCGCCGACGTCTGAATCGGTTGGCATCTTGCCGGGAACTCCTGACCGACGGCCCGATCAGATCACACGGCGCAGTTTGGCCGCTTCCGTGATCGTTCGGCTCCGTTCGGCCCACAAAACACACTGTACACTTGGAGATTGTTTTTTATATGTTATTTTAAAATAACATAACAAGCTTTCACGGCCGGATTCAGATGCTTGATTTTTTGGTTCCGGGTTTTGGCCGTAGTCCACACTTTTGCTTCTTTTTTCTTTTTCTTCTTTCTTGATACTTTCAGCTGACGTTTTGTCTCCTCTGTGGGTGACTTCTTCGGAGCTCTGCTCACTTCTGAGATCTGAACGAAAGGCGGCGTCTTTTATTCGTAAATTCTAAAGGGGGACGTGGCTTAATTGTACGGTATAAAACTACCCTCTGTCACAACTTCAATTATACTCAACCAAATTTTGTTTTATTTTAAGCCCTCATCCTTTCTCTTAATTTTTTTTTTTTATAAATTTCAATGGCTTCTCTTTAAAGCCGTGCATGATACCCACGAGCCTTTGTTGTCTACAAAAATGTCTATCAGCCCATGGCTATTCAACATAGTCATGGACAAGTGTGTTCGAGATGCTAAGCTTGATGATTGTGAAGTAACAATAGGAGAAAGCAAAGTGAGTGTTCTACTGTATGCGGATGATGTAGTTCTTGTATCTGATTCAGCAGTAGAACTACAAACAATACTCTCTAGATTGAACTATCTTTTGAAAGAAAACTAGTTGATATTGAATGCAAGTAAGACAAAAATTTAGATTTTTAAAAGAAATTATGAAAATACGAACAATAAATTTAGAATAAATGGAATGAACGTTGATGTGGTAAATGAGTTTGTATACTTGAGAAGTAAGTTTGAAAAAGATGGAAGAATGACAGGTGAACTTGAGATGTGTATACATATGTATACATATTATTATTTCAAAAATGTTATTTGTTGTGTATGTTCCTTGACTTATAAGTTGGTATGCGGCTGACCAGCCATGTTGTAGAAAATGGTTCACTTTACCACCCCTGTTTCAGGGAAGGTCGGCAAGAGGTGCAGGGCTTATGCTTATTTGAGATTGTATTTTTATATTGTAAGTCCACATGCGGCATGTTTAAGCGCAAACTTATACTTGTCTGCTTGTGGCAATGCATGTAGTATATCTTTGCAATTTAGATTAAAGATGGTTCACTTAGCCAATGTCACCCCTGTTTCAGGGAAGGTCGTAAAACATTGCAGGATCATGTTCATTTGAGGCTTGGATTTTAATTTTTAGGTACACGTGCTGCATTTGTAAGCACGAACTTTCACGTTTGTGGGCATGTATTTAATATGAATAAAAAATGTTAATATATCTCTTTGCGATATAGATTACAGATAAAGATGTTCATATCGCACGTTTAATAATAAAAAGAAATAACTCGAAAATTGGGAAAATCGACATTTTGTAATAAAACGCAAGAACAATGCGAGAAGAATAGGTAGAATGCGACAGCCGTTCAATTTGCACGAATATCACCGAGATAAAACATCGGCCGCCTTTTTCATCCCATACAAGTTGTACTGGTTGTCTGAACTTCAAACGTGATTTACCAACATTCATGTTTTTTGAGTTATTGCTCTTGATTATTAAACGTGCGATATTTTATATGCTCCGCCGGGAATCGAACCTACGACCTTCCATTTACTTCCATTGGCAAAGAGAATATTTTTGTACAGTTTAGGTGGTCAGCCTCATACTAACCTATAAGTCAAGGAAATATAAAATAATGAATACTCACCTTGATCAACAGCTTTATAACTCTTCCGTTTCCCATAATATTTTTCAATGGGGAGCATCATTGCCATGCCCAGATATGACTGTATAGAGATCAGACACATCACAAGAAGTGTTCCTCTGAAGCCGTAGTTGTCCAAGAAATAGACCATCAGGGTCGGCGCGAACAGAGAGATGGTGAAGATGGACGTCTTCAGCCACGTGGTGATCATCATGTTCTTCTTCACGAAGTACTTGGCCAGGCAGATGTAGCACATCACGGGACTGAGCCCGTTGGCTATCCCTTGCAGGATCCCCTCTGAGATGAACATCATCTCGTAGGTGGTGATGAAGTAGTTGAGGAACCATCTCAGCGCCAAAGCGGTGGTGCCGATCATGCCGACAAAGCGGATACTGAATCTCTGCAGGGCGACTTTTCCAACGAATCCTGAAAAAAGAACCTCGGTATCAAGCGACAATTCCAATCAGTACCATTATTATTATTATTATTATTATTATTTTTAAGAAATCCTGTGCGGGAGACTCCCTAGATTCTAAAGACTGTAGGGGTCTATGACACTTGTTGTAGTGCCGCAGAGGTGTACGAGCTTGGTCGTCGCTACAAAGCGCCAATACTCAAGCAAGACCCAGTTGCTGTAAGGCTGGATGGACCTTTGGTGACCGGTCATTGGTAAAGGTTTTATGAATTTTTCAACCCAGCGAAAAGCATATTCGAAATATAAATGGTATATTTTTGTGCTCCGCCGGGATCCGAATCCACAACCTTCCATTTACGAGTCCGAAGTGTTGCCACTACGGACTACAGACCGGTCCAAGATGCCAACGACACGCGGTGTACCTGAGCGGTTACCCATCCAAGCACTGACCACGCCCAATGTTGCTTAACTTCGGTGATCTATGGGAACCGGTGCTTTCAACATGGCTAACGTCGTTGACAATTATTATAATATTTTTTAAATATGTTTGTGAAGAGGAATAAAACTAAGCAACCTTTTTTGCCTGGCCAGTTGTCTTCATGCGAAAGCAGAAGCTTGTGTGCATGCAATGGCATCTGTTGAACCAGGGTCGAAGTAATGGTCAAGTGGGCTAGAAGCAAGATTCGAACCAACGTTATTCGGCCTCTACCCCCTGGGCCATAACGCTGACGTCGTTACCATTACACAATGTACGCAACTAAACTTCACATATAGTGAAACTTCTTGCTTGCGTTATCATCAAAAGGGTCGCATGTGGCGATTCGGTACTTATTTATTTTTATGGGTAGGGGTCCCGGCCTCACACCAACCACTTCAGTTGAAGTGGGGGTTTCCCAGCTCTCTAGGCAGCTGGTTTGGGCTTAAAATAAGCCCTCATGTCTGACACCATGTCTGAAATCATGTCTGACACCCTCGGTGGGGATCAAATCCTTGCTCTCGGCATGGAATGCAAGCATTCTACCAACTGAGCTATCGATCGGACTTTTTACGATTTTGGTCGTCGCTACAAAGCACCAATTCTCAAGCAAGACCCGATTGCTGTAAATCTGGACGAATCTTTGGTGACCGGTCATTTGTAAAGGTTTATGAATTTTTCAACCCAGCGAAGAGCATAATTATTTGAAAATGTAAATGGTATATTTTTGGTGCTCCGCCGAAATTCGAAACCACAACCTTCCATTAACGAGTCCGAAGTGTTACCACTGGACTACGGACCGGTCAAGTGCTTGTTTAGCTTATCTAGCATTTGATTCAAAGATGACTTTTCAATGAAATTGCCGTAACAATTACATTATACATACAAAATCCGAGATAAGAAAAAAACGTAAAACACGATAATGTGAAAGTTGTTTTCAATATTTTTTAAGTCAAGTTACAGTTCTTATAAGACACATTGGCTCAGTAGACTTACAAACATTGCTTATGTGAAATTATCTCTTTTGGAGATAAAACAAAAAAACTCCAAAAGGACGATTTTCTTACCAACAAGACACATCAACAACATCGCGAAAGAGTGGACGTGAAATATCTTTCCATTGGCATCTATGTCGTTGAGGAAGTCATTGTAAAGGATCATGTACTCCTGGGTGAACATGTAGTCGGCCACCTGTGGAAAAGAACAAAATAATACGGTCAATCTTACACGAGAGTTACGGTCGACTAAATGAAATCTCGAGAACAATGCAAATTCTATCATAACGCTTCGTCTAAAATCCGAAAAAGTTTTTTTTAAGAAAAACTATTTTTGGAGACTCCCTAGATTTCAGACACTCTACGGGTCTATGACACTTGTTATGGTGCCGCAGAGGTGTTAACGAGCTTGGTCGTCGCTAAAAAGCGCCAATACTCAAGCAAGAACGAGTTGCTGTAAGGCTTTTTTTGTTACTTTTGAATCGTTACTAACGTTTTTGGAGAACTTCCATCTTCGGGTAACAAATGATTACCTCTTCTATAATCTATAATCTAAGTTGCAAGGATATATTCATTTAAAGCTCTCAGATGTATGCCCACAAACCAACAAGTGTAGTTCGCGCTTACAAATGCTGAATGTGTACTTACAAATAAAATCCAAGCCTCAAATGAACATAAGCCCCACAATTTTTGCCGACCTTCCCTGAAACAGGGGTGACATTGGCAAAGTGAACCATTTTTTACAGTATGGGTGGTCAGCCTCATACCAGCCTTTAAGTCAAGGAATATGAATAATAAATTACATTTAAATATAAAAAAAGAACAAACCCTTACAAAGAAATCCATACAAAAAAAGTCAAAAATTTCCTATGCAAAAAATGTAGCAAATAATACAATTGATTATTAATAATAACAACTAATTACTTGTTTGTAATAATTACTTGTTATTATTTGTCACCCAAAGAAGGAGGTTCCCGAAAACTTTAGTAACGACTCGAAAAATAAAAATAAAAGTGAAATGAAACAAGTTTGATTGTTTATATTTTTTAATAATAAAAAAATTATAAAACCCTTTAAATATTATTACTTACAAATGTATGCGTAAAAATTATACTAATGCGTGCTTTTGAGGGTACATTGTGCATTAATCGCACTTTCCTAAAGAAGTGGTGGAAAAAGTATTTTTTTACCGTTTGATGGTCAGCATAAATATTGAAAGAAATATGGGTCGAATCATCGGTTATCCTAGCGTATGTTTTAAATATAAAAATGCCGGTTTGATCCCCGTTTAGACCTCTTCACCATGGGCTTTTCGTTCACAGATATTATTAGGAAAATTATACTTAATGTTGGTACGAAGCTGACCTCACATGCTTTAAAAACTTGGTTCACTTTTGCCAATGCCAATGACAACCCAGTATCAGGGAAAGACGGCAGGAGTTGCAAAGTTTATATCCATGTGAGGTTTGGTTTATTTTATATATGTACTCGTACACATGCATCATGTGTAAGCGCAACTTACATGTGGCTGCTTGTAGGCATGCATTAAATATGAACCTTTTATAGAAATACATCTTTACAACTTAGATTATAAATAGAGATTGACAAATTAATTGAAAAACTATATATTAGTCAAAATTTAATATACAATTTGTGTTTTCCACTTATAGGTATCCTCGTAAGTAAGATAAGAGAAAGGAATTTCGAAATGTATAATACACTGTACATAACTGCAACTCCGTCACCATTCTGCTAGGGGTGGCCCGAGCCTCTGCAGAGCTGCCTCCATTTCTTCCTATCCTGTCATACCTTTTTCTATTCATTCATATCCATCACCTTTATCATGCATTTTCTTCTTCTACGCTCACTGTGTACATCCCATTCTTTCACAATCTCCTCAATCTGATCACTTCATATTTTATCGGTCATCCCATACCTCTTTTTCCTTTCATTAAATAATGTATCATTGAAAAAAAAATTGAACACAGATATTTTTATTCATTTGTTTCTATCATGAAAATAACACATTTGAATTCATGTTATCATTTTTTGTTTTAATTAAAAAGAACAAATTCATTATAATCATTATTATTTAATCAACTTACTAAAACTATTACAGCTCCAACAAACACAACATATCCCCAACCTCCTTCAGGCGCTTCGATTGAACTAATTTTCTCATTTTTATTACTTTCATTCTTTGCCACACTCATTTTAATTAAAAAATATTTTGTTAATTAAAAAAAGTCATTAAAAATTAATTAAAATTCGAAAAGAAGAGGACCAACTAATTAAAACACTTTTTCGTCCAGATGATTGTTTTGAAAATGAATTAATGTGAAACTCTATCAGGAACAAGAATACATATTGCATTTAATGTAAATGAAATTATAACCAATATGTAATCATCGTTTTAATTTATGGTTATTTTATTTCATTAACAATACAAAATATTTGTCACCTTAAAGGTAAAACTGAATAAGTGACACATTGAGAAAAAATGAGTTTTTTGGAAAAATGTACTCCTTATTATACCTTATCATACTCCTTATATCTTTGAGATGAAATCCTAAAAAAAATGTAAAAGTCCAATAATTTCGGAGTTTTTTTTTTTTCATAAAGTAAATAAGTGGGCGGCCGTCAAATATTGTGCGAGGAGTAAAACTGAACTTCTCGACCCAGACAAGCTTCCTGTTGCTGACTGTTGTTTCCTCTCTATCATTTTTAATGGACAAGAGCGAGATGCAGAGTCTACGCGTGTACATTGTAAGCTGATCCAGGAACCTAACGTTCAGCTGGAGTCATTATTTTGATATTTCGATTTTATTATTTAGAATTTTAAAAAATTTGAATAAAAAAAAACCTTTGTTATAATTCACTATGCGTTAATTTATTTCATAGACTTCTAGTTTTAGGAGAAACAGTAGGTACCTCCCATCAACTAAAAGTAGTGCTAATTTTCTATTTAAATTTATAGAAGAATTTAATGTTGAAAAGCCTTGAGTTACTTTTACTAAAGCATTGTAAGCTTCATGTTTGAAATACGTCTTTACTTTTTTTTGCATTTCATTCGTGAAATTTCTAATTGAAAAAATAAAACATAAAGTTAAACTTTGTTTTGAGACAAAACAAAATTGTTTTTCCTAATAATTTAATCCAAATTCTTATTTTTTAAATTAAGCAATGTTTTACTGCTATATTTAAAAAATATTTATACCATTTTTGCCATTAAATTTTTGAAAATTCATTACGTCACACATATTTTTGTGTGTAAGTAACACAAATACCACACTCATCTAAAAGGTAAAAGTGAATAAGTACACTTTATTTTTTTATCACTGAAATAAAATGAAATGTGCGAGTTAATTAAATATGATGGAAAGATTACAATAATTGATAAATTGACCAAAAAAATCAGTTCACTCTGATGATTGGTTTACGAACTAGGAGAAGGAGTACACATTAAAATCTTCTTTTCGCGATATCTCAAAACAATTTTTAATTAAGGATTCTGTCCCTCCCTCCCTCATACCCTCACACAATGACACCCTCTAAGATTGATTCCGTTTCTACACCATTTAGTATTAATTTATCCACCTGATGATGCGAACGGATGTTTGCGAAACCGGTTGTGGTATATAAAAATAAATACTCACGTAATCGAAAACAAAACTGTTTTTCTTTTATCATTAAGGATTCTGTACTTATTCAGTTTTACCTTTTAGGTGGCGATATAACGTTTGCATTCGATAGGAAACATTGTTGCTTAGAAAAGTAGAGCTATAATTATTACTTTATAAACAATTATTTTAGTCATAAATCTTTTTCTGTGTGTACTGTGAATAAATTTACACGTGTTTGTTAGTTGTGCAACATTTCTGGTGCCTTTGCTTTCACACTCTTTAGTAAATTGCATTGGCGGCAAATTGCATTTATAAAAAAAATGTTTGCCAAAAAAAGTTCATTAAAAAAAAATACTTCAACATCATGGAGTTAGTAAAACATGAATAAATTTATGAAAGATACCTTAAACATGTACATTTCGCACCGAGATTTTGTAATAAAACGCAAGAACAATGCGAGAAGAATAGGTAGAATGCGTCAGCCGTTCGATTTGGACGAATATGACCGAGATGAAACATCGGCCGCCTTTTTCATCCCATACAAGTTGTACTGGTTGTCTGAACTTCAAACGTGATTTCCCAACATTCTTATTTTTTGAGTTATTGCTCTTTATTATTAAGCGTGCGATTTGTATATATATGAGTGAAATTTGGAGGACAACAAAAATTACGTACAAATAATTTCAATTTTGCCAATTTCACCCCTGTTTCAGGGAAGGACGGCAAGAGTTGCAGGGTTTTTGTTCATTTGAGATTGGGTTTTTATATTGTAGATCCACATGCGGCATGTGTGAGCGCGAAATTATGCGTGTCTGCTTGTGGGAATGTATTTAATATGAATCTCAAAGGATACATATTATCTTTGCAACTTAGATCTAGATTTAGATTTCATATACGGGTCGTATTCAGCTCGTACACAGCAATGCTTTTGAACTGTATAGCTCGACAGCTAAGATATTAGTCTGGCCACAGAGAATCTCATTCACCATTTAAAGGTGACAATAAGGGTGATTCTCGAAACATTGAGAACTGGCACATGTGAGATTTTGCCAGGACATTCTACTTAGAATATCGACTACACACTCACACAATCTCTAACAAATACAAAGACAATCATATAGGTATTTACATGTAGAGGCCTCACAAACTTACACAGATAATAATAATATAAGGATGATTTATTTGGTGAGCGCTGTTTTTGTTAGTACCATATCTCAAGAGCCCTCTGCAAGCTTGGTCGTCACTGTAGAAAGCGCCAATTCTCGAGCAAGATCCAGTTGTTGTAAAGTTGGATGGACCTTTCAGTGAACGGTCTTTGGTAAAGGTTTATGAATTTTTCAACTCAGCGAAGAGCACTTTCGAAATATTAATGGTATATTTTTGTGCTCCGCCGGGATCCGAATCCACAACCTTCCATTTACGAGTCCGAAGTGTTGCCACTACGGACTACGGACCGGTCCAAGATTATTATTATTATTAATAAGAATGGTTTTTTGAAATATAAAGCATTAAAAATATATTTCCATCCTGACCATTTTTAATTTTTCTTTGCAATATTTTGTTTGCATCATCAGTTCTAACAATAGTCTTTTTGTTTCAGGTAAGTGAACCTTCAACCTAATTCAACCCTGTATGCTGAAAAACTACAAACAAAAAAAGGTTTGATAAATTTGTACTATTTTTTATTTACTCAGGTAAACTTGTGAAATAAGACGTCCTTTGATGCTTTTAAACTGTTTGTCGCTGGTATGGCCGAGCGGATAAAGCGTCGGCACTCGAATTTACATTATTGAAACAAGCGCAAGTTTGAACCCCGCCTGCGCAGTATCCTATCGACAGTAGTTTTGACCAATTTTTAACAGATGTCTTTGGGTAGTTATTGATTCAGAATTCATTAAAATATAAAACAATGACTTATTATTTGATGATGTTTCTGGCCATGAAATAAATCGCTCCCCCAGTTCTTGTTTATCGTATACGCCAATCTTGTCAAATATGACTTTTGCATGCAGTTGTCTTATGAATCAAATTTTACACAATCTGAGCTAAGAAAAACCGTAAAACTCGATAATGTGAGAGTTCTTTTAAACATTTTTTAAATAAATTTCTTGTTTTCATAAGACACATTGGTCCAGTACACATGCAAACATTGCTCATGTAAAATTTTCTCAATGGCGTATACGATAAACAAGAACTTAGGCAGCGTAATGATAATTAAAAAAATGCACAATTCATTCCTAAAAACGTATGCGTGTTTTTTTATAATGAAATAAGAGCTGGTTTAAACATCTGGATGAAATGATTAATGTATATAAGGACGGAAAGAATGGTAGTTGATCTATAATGTTGGCGGCCAAATTTAAAAAAAATTGTATCTTGTCTTAGAGGTTGATACAAGGCTGGCCACACGTATTATGAAAAAATCGTTCGCTCACCAATGTCGATCCTGATTCAAGAAATTTATCTTTAATCTATAATGATCTTAGTTGCAAAGATATATTATCATTCAAAACTCATATCAAATGCATGCCCACTGACAGACACTTGTAGTTCGCGCTTATAAATTCTGAATGTGTACTTACAAATTGAAATCAAATCTCAAATGAACAAACATCCTGCGACTTAAGCCGACCTTCTCTGAAACAGGAGTGACATTAGCAAAGTGGACCATTTTTTAAAATAAACGTGGTCAGCCTAATATCAACCTGTAAGTCAGGAAAGATCAGCAAAAGTTGCAGATTTGAATTTCAATTATATTCCTGAATTTGTGATTTAAATCATTAGACTTTTTAATGAGCCAGCTGTTCATTTACCAGCCCAGGATGTTGGGAACAGCGGATACACGCACCGGGAAACCGTGTAGCTCTTGTATATAGCATGTGTATACGAGTACACACATGTGATATGTGAGGGAGGGGGCAGGGGGGCGGATGCAAGCTCCGTGTCACTTCCGGGTCACCCAGCCAACTTCCGGCGGACATGGGACTAGGGAGCCGGTATCTAATACTTGTATTCGATATTGAAAGTATTAGTTACTAGCGTTACCCAATATTGTTGTGGCTCTGTCTGGTTAAATGGAATAGAAATGGGGTTTATTTATCATTTCATCATTAAGAGCAAACCATCTAGAAAGTTTCAATAGCACTGCAACCGATGTTCTAAAGATAGTGCTACAAACTAAGGATTTGAAGTGTCCACGTGCGCTAGTGTGTAGAACAATCTGGCCATAGAGTGATGGTAGTAGTAAGGTAGATAGAACGGCAGGCTGGGATAAACGAGAGATCGAATGATCTGGAATATGCAAGAATGATCCCTTTTGTACCTATATATATATATATATATATATATATATATATATATATATACGGACTGCAAAGGGCATCAGTGGATTAGTCGCTCCAAGCATTTTACCGTGAAGAACAATAAGCAGAGATTATCAACTGTTGTAAATTGTGAACTAAACCGTGTAAAATATTTTGTGTTATAAATAATTGCAGTTTAATAAAAAGAGAACCCCTGCAATTATTTATTTTAGCACAATTTATTGTACATGGTTTGGTTCACAATTTGCAACAGTTGATAATCTCTGCTTATTGGTATTAATGACAAAATGCTTGGAGCGGCTTATCGCTCTCCGCATCATTGCAGTCCCTATATATAGGTACAAAAGAGATCTTTCTCGCATATTCCAGATCATTCTTCGTTTTCTCGCTCACACCAAAACGCCGTTGTATGCACTACCACCATCACGTACTACTCCCAGATTGTTCTACTCGCACTATCGTACATTTATAGGTGCGCGTAGGTACTTTGGTTTCATAGTTCGTAACAATATTTTCCAGCTGATTTTCAATGTATATTTGCTGTATTTCTCAGACCTCCCTTCCATGCTGTGACGTCATTTCAAACATCCTCAGAGAGATTATCAGCCCCTAGAGATAGAGAGAGAAAGAGAGGGTTGCAGGGGGAATAATTGGGAGGGAAGGGGGTCTCAGATCCGGGAACTGTTATGTTGCAATACTCCCAACATACCGACGGTTAAAAAGAAATAGGGCATAAGCAACATTTTGGTCAAAATAAGTTATGAATGCTATCCTACTTAAAATTTTCCGCTCTTTCTAATGCGCTAACTCCCATAGCTCTACGATGATTTTTTTGTTTTTTTTATGCTCAAGCAATCAACTGCGTTTTCTAAGTATGGTTTTGGTGTAACCGACAAGATTTTGGCGTTTTTTGTCCTGAAGGCTCTTGTGACATAAAAAATAGTAAAAATACGTTATTAGGAATGCCAAAAAGTGCCTTTACTTTTTTTAATTTAAGAGATGTTTTGATTTTAACGATATGATAAAAAATAAAAAAAGGTTATGCCATTTTTTTGCAATCTCAAACTTAACACTGCTCTTCTAAGCAATTTAGTTTTTTGTTGCTTATGCACTACTTCCTTTTAACCGTCGATACTCTTTCTTCTCAGCCATATCGCTGTGGCAAAGAATATACGTAAGCTCTAACAAACTCAAGAGGTACTGCTTCATTTTCTGTACTTTTTTTGGTGTGGCTGAGTACAGAACGTAGAGTTTTTCGCTTTGGTATAGAATCCAATAGAAATTCAATTATATTTTTTGCATCAACTCTCCTCCCAGTACTTGGCGGATACAGATATTGCTTCAGATTGAAATGTACGTAACTGAAACGAGTTTGGTGAATAAAAAGTGGGATCCTGTTAGAGATCGCCGCGTTTGGAGCTGCTTATATTATTGGAGTTTGCCATTTTCGCGAGATTTTCTAGTTACAAATTAAAGCACGATAAAAAACTATTTATGAAATCTTTAGTTATTCAAACACTGTTGTATTTTCACTCTTTATTAAATATTTGGACACAAACGTTTTCGACTACACAGTTATCATCATCAGGTAATAAAAGAATTATAATAATTCATTATAATAAATAAAAAAATGAATTGTTAGGTTTCAGCTGAAATTACGTTTTAACAAATATAAATACAATTATGAGAAATTCAGAGTTAGATAATTAAACTTTTCGGATATCACACAAACCGTTTTGGGAGAGCTTACATCGTGATTGAGGATTAAACAGTTCATTCTCAGTCTTCGTGCTGAGGGGGTGTATCCTGAAGACGTTGGCTACGTCGCCAACGAAACGTCGAGAATGATAACAAGCTCTCTTATAACGGTTCTTGTAATATCCGAAATGTTTAATTAGCTTTGTAGGTAATATAATTTAAATAATGAATTTTCTGTTAATCGGGATTTTTTTTCAAATACTTTACTGCACTGTAAAACGTATCCAGTTGGAATTGATGCTAAATACTCTATCTTAAACTACCTACATGGTATTGTATTGAAATTATGTCTCTCTGTCCTGTTTTTCGCTCGGCCAATGGACATCACATTTTTTCCCCACCTTTTGAATGTGAGTCCATTGTGTAAATTATAGGAAACATTATTTGCGTAAATGCAAAAATTTGAATGTGACATGTTTAAAATCTGAACATTTAAAATTTGTACATTGCGCCTGGAAGGTAGGCAATGTAAAATATATTATTTAATTAATGTAATTTTTTCAAATCTTTTGTTAGTGAATGGACTTCACTCATGAATTGACAAAGACTTATTGTGACGTCAAATGACCAGGTTACCAGGGAAAAAGCAAATATTTAGTTACTGGCTGTATGACGTTTGCGCGCCAAGAATAAAGTTTTTAATTCAAATTGCCGCTGAGCACACTAATCTAATATTTTTTATGTATTTAAAATGTTTATTCATTAAGGAATATATTTAGTCTATAATCTATAAACTAAGTTGCAGAGATATATTAAAATTTTAGGCTCTCAAATGCATGCCCACAAACAAACACGTGTAGTTCGCGCTTACAAATGCTGAATGTGTACTTACAAATAACCTGACAAATTTAAACATTATATCGAATGAAAAATAAAATGAGCATAATTTTTTAATTAACATTTCAAATTGCCAGCTCGTCCATCCGATCACCAGCCTCTTCCGCCCCGTCAACTTTTATTTTCAATTTTTTTCCCTCGCACCCAATTCATTAAATTCGACGTATTGATTCGGTTCCCGCCTAAAAATAGTCCCAGACCCTGCCGGCGCTTCCAGTGAAATATGGCCCCATTACCGGGGAGCGGATGCGAGGGTGTACTAGTTCATATAGAATGGAATAGGGGATGCACTAGTTCAGATGGAGTGGAAAATAGAAGAGAGGTTTAGTTGTTCAGCAGAAATGTACTAGTTCAGAACTAAGAGATGAGAAGTGTACTAGTTCAGAGCTATGTTGTGGAGAAGGTGTACTTGTTAGGTTTAAGTTAGAATTACGGTCGTTTGACATTTTGACAATTATATTAATTTTTATATTAATTATATTAATTCAGTTAAAAAAAAATTCAGTTCATCCTCAGTCGTCGTGCAGAGAGGATGTTCTCCTAAAGACGTTGACTACGTCACCGACGAAACGTCGAGAATTATGTAAGTTCTCTCTTAACGGTTCGTGGAATATGTGAGTTAAATTAAGTTTTGCATAAGTGATGAGAAGTGTACTAGTTCAGAACTAAGTGATGAGGAGTGTACTTATTCAGAACTAATGGACGATGCTTGCAGTAGTCCAGTACTAGTGGAAGAATACTTTATTAGTTCAGAACTATTGGAAGAAGGCTGTATCAGTAGATGGATACAGAAGGTATTAATTCAGAAGGCTATATAGTATTTCAGGACCACTCGACGAGGAGTGTAATAGTTCAAAAGTAATTGGTAAAGGACTGTTATTATTCAGAACTAGTGTAAGAAGCTTTTTATTGTTAAAAAGAGGTGTAATAGTTCAGAACTAATACACTTGAGGGGTACTAGTTCAGAACTAATACAATTAAGGGGTACTAGTTCAGAGCTAGTGTAAGAGGACTTTAATAGTTCAGAACTAGAAGAAGAGGAATGTTAAAATTGTGGACCCATGAAAAAGGGACTTCGTCGTTCAGAACGAGAGAAAACTCCTTGTATTATGTAGGTAAGAATGAGATGATGTGTACTAGTTCAGACCTAGTCTACTAGTTCTGAACTAATTGACGGTGGCGCTCTCAGCAGAATAGACCATTAGGCTATTATATCTTCATAACAGGGAATATTTTTGGTCAATTTGCTGTAACTTTTATGAAAAAATACGGCAACTTATGGAAGTTTTTCCATTTCGTCCCTTTAGTACTTGTTTGTCGTATCTCCAACAGAGGTAATTTCACATGAGAAATTTTTGTATTTGTAATGCACCAACAATAAAATATTTGTATACCTTTTCTTAGTAACACGGCCGGGAGACGACACAATATTGTCTATGTCATCCCACGTGCGGACCTCAACTCGCCACCTTAAAATATGTAAAACTGAATAAGTGCTGATTCAGCTTTTACAAGAAATGTGAACCAGTCCCCTCCGGGAACTGGGAAACCCCCACTTCAAGTGAAAGTGGTTGGTGTGAGGCCGGCCACCTTACCCGTAAAAATAAATAGGTCCCGAATCGCCACATGCAACCCCTTCGGGGATAACACAGGCAAGAAGTTATACTATATGTGTACCTTACTTGCGTTGCGTTTTTCAACGTACTCCTAGTAAATTCCCTACCATCGCGTAAATAGGACAATTGAAAAAATGCATGAAAGATACAACAACACCTCTAGTGAGTGATGAAGCTTTTATGCATTTTGTATATTAACGCGATGGTTAAGTTTTTAACTGGAAGAAACTGCTCGCTTGCAGTAAGTATACTCCTTGTCTCTCTCATGCAGTCGACGCCGTGTTTATCTGCCTCGGGTCATACCGAAGAAAACGAAGCAAACTGTCCTAGACTCTGCGAGCTATATACCTAGTCAGGTATAAGAGGACAGACAGTCACTGTTCACGTCATCAAAATTGTCTTGACGTAGACTTTCCCAAATATATTGGTTTCCCTAGAAGGACAGGTTCCTGTGGAACACTTTTCCATGAGAAAATTTTTATCATAAAAAAATAAATATTACTCGTATTAGTACTCATAAATAACCATCTTAATGAGGTTGATTGGTCTTTCCTTGATACAAATACCGACGTAAATGAAATTGTGTCACAATTTTACAACGTTATAACAACGTTATAACAACGTTATAACGTTATAGTACTCGTAAATAACCATCTTAATGAGGTTGATTGGTCTTTCCTTGATACAAATACCGACGTAAATGAAATTGTGTCACAATTTTACAACGTTATAAATAGTTCCGTTCACGATTTTGTGCCTATCAAACGGCCACCATGGGGGAACTACCCCAAATGGTTCACACGCGAACTTGTTGATAAGATTAGTTTGAAAAAAAGATTGCATGCCCAGTATAAGGCAACTGGGGACCCCAGTGACTACGAAGCATTCAGTAGGGTAAGAAAGGAGTGCCAGGTGCTTTCAGCAGCGCTAAAACGTGAATTTTATAGAAACATAGAGAGTCAGTTACCAGGAACCTCCGTGAATTTGTATAAACTTGCCAAATCTTTAAAAGACGATCATAGCGATTACCCGAAAATAATGTATTTCAATGACAGGTCTGCCAATAGCGTGAGTGATGTAGTGGACTTATTTAGAAAATATTTCCTGTCAATCTACGAGGACGTTCTCATGGGTGTCAACACTCCGGCGCTCCCGCTGACTGATCGAGTTCATATCGCGCGTGTGATATTTTCCGTGTCGGACGTGCAGCGTGGTATTGATTCGCTGGATACTAATAAATCTGCAGGTCCTGATCAACTGCCGCCTGTTTTTATTAAGAATTGTTCAAATGTTATGTGTTGGATTTTACAAAAAATATTTAATAAATCTATTGAATCGGGAATTTTTCCAACAGCTTGGAAATCTAGCAACATTATTCCAATTTTCAAAAAGGGAGATAAATCTGATGTCACTAGCTATCGCCCAATATGTATACAATCCTGCATACCGAAGTTGTTCGAATGTATTCTTCTCAGTAAGATTAAGAGTGACTTAGCACTCGTTATATCGGACCAACAGCATGGTTTTATGCAAAACCGATCGACCTTGACAAACCTTTTGGAATTTCATTGTGATATCATGGATGCTTTTGTTACCAGGAGTCAGACGGACTGTGTATATACAGACTACTCCAAGGCGTTTGACCGCGTCTCCCATACAATATTGTTGGCAAAGCTTCTTTCTCTTGGTATTGATGGTGCACTCCTTGCGTGGTTTTCGAGCTATCTTGCTGAAAGGGAACTTAGGGTTTGTGTGTCGGGCGTTGTTTCATCTCCTTTTTTGGCGAAGAGCGGTGTGCCGCAGGGCTCACATCTCGGACCCATTTTGTTTAATATATTTGTCAATGATCTCCTGAGCGGGTTTGACGGGGTGAGATTTGTCATGTTTGCTGATGACTTGAAAATTTACAGAGTGGTTAACTGTATTGGTGACTGCGAGATATTACAAAGAAATATTGACGTGCTTTATGACTGGTGTGTGAAGAATGATTTAACTTTAAACATAGAAAAATGTCAAGTAATGCGTTTCCACAAAATTAAGAATCCCACGGTGTACCCTTACTCGATTGATGGTACACAGCTTATGTCGGTTGCGCAAATCAAAGATTTGGGAGTATTGTTGGACGCGGGATTAACATTTGTACCACACATAAAGGCAACTGTGGATAGGGCACTCAGAACATTAGGATTTTCCTTACGACTGTGTGAAAAATTTTATAACGTGCACACCTTTATTTATATTTTTACAAGTTTGGTGAGGCCATTGCTGGAGTATAACTCCGTGTTGTGGTCTCCTCACTACCAGGTACATATACGTAGTATAGAAAAGGTACAAAACAAACTACTTCGCTTTATCAACTTCAAACTCGGAATACCCATCTCGGATATCAATTATAACCAACTCCGAGAATCGTATAAACTTGCACCGCTCTCGGCTCGGAGAAGTGCTGCTGACATGGTTTTTCTATACAAACTCATTAATGGCTTGACCGACGCGCCCCAACTCCTATCAAAAATTAATTTCCGTGTCCCAATAAGGAACACGCGTAACGTGGATACTTTTGATGTGGCAGACTGTGCCGTGAACTACCAGTATTACTCGCCTTTTCAGCGACTGCCCAGGGAGGCGAACAAGCTGGAGGTTGATATTTTCTCCACGGGATTCTATACATTTAAAAAAAAAAAAATAGTATGTAGGTATCCGCATTTTGTCGGTCTCTCATTATCCATTCTTTCCACAGGCCCAAGCCATCTCAACACATTTTTTTTTGTACCTTTAGTTTCACATCTTCTTTCTTTCTTTGCACAACACATTGTAAATTGTATGTTGTATTGCATTGTATGAAATTTTTTTATAAAAAAATCCTTGAAATTTTAAATGATCTTTTGTTTATTCTATTAATTTTAGCAAATTTTACACCTGATTTAGTATATTATGTTTGTGACAACCCTGATCAAATAATGAAGATTTGTTGTTATTACAACAATTTTTGTATACAACAATTGCTTACACTGGTTTATGGTTTTTGCATTATTATTTTTAAAGTTTATTGTTATTATTTTTAAATTGTTAGTTCTATTGCTTTATAACCATCGTATATTTACATCTTTGTATATTATTTATGTGTCATTTATTTGTGTTATATTTTAAGATATTAGTTTTATACCTATAGATACAGTACCTACTTATGTACCTACATATTTATATTTATCGCAATGTTGTAAAAGGCTATATAGCCGTTTATTCTTCTTAAATAAATTAGTAATATTTTGGATGGTCGGTGCATTATATTATTAGGATGATTTATTTGGTGAGCGCTGTTTTTGTGTGTATCACACCTCAAAAGCCCTCTGCAAGCTTAGCCGTCGCTGTAGAAAGCTCCAATTCTCAAGCAAGATCAGTTGCTGTAAGGTTGAATGGACCTTTAGTGACGGGTCTTTGGTTAAGGAATATAATTTTTTCACCCAACGAAAAGCATATTTGAAAATATAAATGGTATATTTTTTGTGATCCGCCGGGATTCAAGCCCACAACCTTACATTTATGAGTCAGAAGTGTTTAACACTAGACTACGGACCGGTCAAAATGGCACATAAATTCAAGCAATGTTGGTGTCTTTTAAATATCAAGAAAGACGACTCACGCAGGCACTGGAGTGACAAATTGTAGCTTCGAGATGTGTGTCTACCGAAGAATGCTTCGGATCTTTTGGCGTAATCGGGTCACCAATGAAGAAGTGCTCCGACGCATGTGCACCAAAGAGGACCTTCCGCCAAAAGCTCAAATGCTTCGGTCACGTTATGAAAAATGAGAAATACTGCCTTCTCCATCTTACCATACGCAGTAAAATTAAGGGGAGAAGGATTCAGGGACTATATCAGCATTTATATTCTAAGCTGCAAAGATATGTTAACATTTAAGGCGCATATTAAATGCATGCCCACAGACAGGCACATGTCTGTTTGCGCCTACACATTCTGCATGTCTACTGTAACTGTAGCTCTGTCGCCATTCTGATAGGGGTGGCTAGAGGTGGCAAATTAAAAAAAAACTCACATGCACATAAACCTTGCAACTCCTACCGCCAAACCGGGGCAAAGCTGAACCAATTTTTACAGCACGCGGGGTCAGCCTCATACCAACCTATCAGTCAAGGAGCCAAGGTCAAAATATCCATGATGATCACGGACACCAAAATCAAAAGCCTTTTGAGGTTCTTATACATCGATGGTGACTCACAAAAACTTAAATTATTATTTGTACAAAAGAAATCATTTGAATACATTTTAACACTTTTGTACGTTTATGGAAAAATGAGGATGACAAAAAATAGGATATGGAATTTGTGTGAAATACTGCAGTGCTAATAAGATGTTCAGGGATTGTGCGTTGAAATTCAGGGCTGGTAAACAAGAGTTTCGTGCAGTGAGAGTACTGGCACGTAGCGAGGGGGAGGTGGCAGCCCTGGATCCTGAAAAATGCATAACAAATAATGCACCCGCATTCTTATGCAGTTATCCCAGCCTGGAATATCTAAGCTGTCTATTGACTTGTAAAACAGTTCCATTCCAGTCGATAGCTCAATTGGTAGAGTGCTTGCATTCCCCGCCAAGAGCTCGGGTTTGAAAATGATTCCCCGTTTCGGTGCTTAGGTATTTCAAACCCAAAATAAGATATCAGCAAAGTTTACTCAGCTTTCACAAGGAATGAGTACCAGCCCTCGTGTCAGGAGCTGGGGAACCCCCACTTCAATAACCTGTTACCTGTAACCCTTACCAGTAAAAATAAACAAGAAGGTTCATTACACAACACCTTCTCTCAGGGTCAGTCTCCCCTCCACTGACCTACGCCCTGTATATCCATCCCATCCGGGGATGTGTCACAGGACTCGCATGCAAAAGTTATGTGAGATACGAGTGGCAAAAGGCCCTCCCGAGAAGCTACATTTTCCCAAGTGTTTGCACAAAGCAAAAGAGGCTCAGAAATCACTGAAAAGTTATAGCCGTGAGGGTTTGGGGCTCGAGGATTTTAAATTTACAAACAAAAATGCAAAGTGATTCTGAGCGTCTTAACATGTGACTTAAGGCCTAAATTCGAGATGTTACTACTGAAACTGTTCGGGAGGTGCTTTCCTGACTAAGTGGCCAACCACCATAGAGGTGGGAAAGAAAAAAGAAAATAAGAAAGAATGTCGGTCTAATTAGACCGACGAGTTCTCGCCATAGCTGGCACAAAACTTTGAGAACGGTTCATTACACAGTTGCATTTTCTTCTTTTACAATTTAATTCTTTCATTCCAATTACATACGTAACATAATCAACTTTCTCAAAACTTCAAAAAGCTACGATAAGATCTACCGACGGCCGTCGAGACTTCCACCCCAGGATGAAAGTTGTAGAATGTAGAGGATTCGTTCCGGACAGCGCAGGACCGCAAGCCCTCGACTTTAGTGATCGCCAACGTCAGCGGTACCTTAAAAGGCACTCACAGAATAAATGTTAAGTTTGACAACTCTTCAATTGATAAATAATCTATATTTGAGTCGTATAAATGCAAACGCCGTCAACTCTTTACGCGATGATTTTGAGAAAAATAAACTTGTAAACTTGTAAAATGACAACACCAGTTGGAGATGACGGCGTCGTTTGCACGAAATCATACTTTTTCAATTAAACTTACGAAGGATTAAGTGATGTTAACATTATATCGCACACAGCAAATGATTTGTTACACTGCGCAGAATCAAATTCAATCATTATTTCAAAAATCATAAATCTTGGAGATGACGGCGTTTGCAGTTATACGACTCATTTATGCCGCGGAAAACAAATTTGAAAGCCCTGCCAATTTTTATTATGACCCCACGTCCTATTTACCTCTGCCGATATAGCAACACTCTTCCAATATAAATTGCAATTACTTTACGAGGAAAAACTCATTAAAAATATGTGTCGACTGTGGCGCTCTATTGTCACGTAGGATTAATGTCTCCTGTAGAAGGAAATTAAAAAAATGCGTGCACTTTATTTTTCCCTATTACATGAAAGCGTTCTTTAATTAAAACACATCGATTTCATTACAATCGTCCTCTAAGTGCTTGTTTGGCTAACGTTGTTTCACGATCATTTGATTCAAAGACGACCTTTAAATGATATTGTCTTAAGAATCACATTCTACAGAATCTGGGATAAGAAAAAAACGTACAACACGATAATGTGAGAGCAGTTCGGGTTTCTTCCTTGTAGAAGACACACGCCTCCTGAAGACGTCGAATATGACTCTGACAAAACGTAGAGAAAATCGTTCTTCTCTTTTCACGGTCAGTAACATCCGTTTTTTTCATTCCAAAAAATTTTCAAAATCATATTTTTGCATTCATAAGACACGCTTGACCAATACAAATAATAATAATAATAATGCAATATTTTTATAGCGCCTTTTCATGACTCTTGGTCATCCCAAAGGCGCTTGCTCATATGAGCGCGCGAACAGGTGGGTCTTCAACCCCTTTCTAAAAGTGCTCTCCAGATCCATTTTGTGCAGGTCATCTGGGAGGCCGTTCCATATCGTTGGAGCAGCCACCTTGAAGGCTCGATCTCCAAAAACGGTCTTCTCTTCCCTTCTTGGAAAGTCTTTCTACAAATATTGTTCATGTAATATTACCTCTGATGAAGATAAGACAAACACCCCCTAAGCGGACGCTATGTCCATCAGCGGTAATTTGAAATGAGCAATGTTTTATTAAATTTTTATATTTTGTATTAATACTGTGAAAATTCATATTATTATTATTAATATTTTAAATCAAATTCCAATAAAACACTGTTTATTTTCACCAATTATTAATTTATTTAAATTAATATTTATGACCGCTTTCGATTTACATTATCGTCAGGTATTTAAACGATGGATTATGAATGACGGACGATGATTAAAAACGAAAACGCTCGTAAATATTAATTGAAATAAATTAATAATTGGTGAAAATAAACGGTGTTTCAAGAATGATCGTTCCTTGAATGATCTTTATTATTTCTATAAAATAAAGACCAAAACGCTCTGTAGCTAGAGAAGTCAACCGACCGTTATATTGTGCTGGTGTAAAAAGAATCTGTGAAAGCGCAAGATAGACAGATGGATAGATATGGGGGAGGCCTATGTCCATCAGTGGACGGAGATGGCTGTGTAAGTAAATAAGGAAGTAAAAGTTATTTTGCATCCGAACGAAATCGGAAATCAATTGTGTAAAATGATTAATAAATCACCGCAGTTTTAATGAAATTAAGCCCACGTAAAAACATAACATTATAATATAGCACCACTCTATAGTTATCGATGATGATGATGATTATTTGTAGAGCGCCGTTTCGTGACTACTGTCTCTGCAAGGGCGCTTTCAGGTTTGACGCGGCGGTGAAGAAATGGGTCTTCATTCCCTTCTTACAGCTCTCGATCCCTTCCTTGGCGCGCACTTCAGGGGGCAGCTGGTTCCAAGTGGACGGCCCCGCAACGCCTCCCGAACAGTCTCAGTAGTAGCATCTCGAATTACAGGCCTTAAGTCATATGTTAAGATGCTCAGAATCACTTTGCATTTTTGTTTGTAAATTTAAAATCATCAAGCCCTAAACCCTCACGGCTATAATCTTTCAATGATTTCTGAGCCTCCTTTGCTTTTTGTAAACACTTGGGAAAGTGTAGCTTCACGGGAGGGCCTTCTGCCACTCGCATCTCACATAACTTTTGCATGCAAGTCCTGTGATACATCCCCGGATGGGATGGATATACAGGGCGTGGGTCAGTGGGAGACTGACTCTGAGGGAAGGTGTTGGTCGCGCAACGGCGAAAGCGCGGTCTCCGACCACTGTGCTTCTTTTTCTGCATTGTGTACTGACAGAGGTCGACAGATCGCAGAGTGAGCCCCCTCTCACTCAGACTCCTCGGTATTATCAACTCCTGCAAGTACTCTGGCGCCACTCCATGTAGCGCTTTATGTACCGTGAGACCCAGCTTGAATTTGATCCTTTCTGGGATCCTCACCCAGTGGAGCTTCTGCAGGAGTGGGGTGATGGGGCAGTATTTGCTCTGACCATAAATCAAGCGCGCATTGGCGTTCAATACTGACTGCAGTCTATTTAGTTGGCATTTCGATAAAGCTAAGAGCTCTTATGTTCACCTGCTCCATAGTGCGCTAGACCGGATTCGCATTTGCAGTAATTGTTCGGCAGCATTTGGACTAGAAATTTCTAGTAGTACCTCAATATGTGAACGCTTCCATACACGTACAACTTGGTAAGCGGTCTGAAGAAAAAACAATTAAATTCTATGACCATCTACTGACTTATAGGTTGGTATGACGCTGACCACCCATACTGTATAAAATTGTTCACTTTGCCAATGTCACCCCTGTGTCAGGAAAGGTCGGCAACAGTTGTAGGGCTTATGTTCATTTGAGGTTTGGATTTTATTTGTAAGTACCCATTCAGCATTTGTAAGCGCGAACTAACTTTGTAAGGTTTTGTTCTTTTTTATATTTAAATGTAATTTATTATTCATTCATATTCCTTGACTTATAGGTTGGTATGAGGCTGACCACCCATACTGTAAAAAATGGTTCACTTTGCCAATGTCACCCCTGTTTCAGGGAAGGTCGGCAAAAGTTGTGGGGCTTATGTTCATTTGAGGTTTGGATTTTATTTGTAAGTACACATTCAGCATTTGTAAGCGCGAACTACACTTGTTGGTTTGTGGGCATACATCTGAGAGCTTTAAATGAATATATCCTTGCAACTTAGATTATAGATTATTATTATAGAACTACACGTGTTTGTTTCTATTGCAATCCTCTTATTTAGGTGCAATAGAGATCTTTCTTGCATATTTCAGATCATTCTTCGATCTCTCGCTCACATCAGAATGTCATTCTACGCTCTACCACCATCATGGACTATTCCCAGATGGTTCTATCCACACTATCGTACATATATAGGTGCGCGTAGGTACTTTTATTTCGTAGTTCGTAACAGTATCTTATTCTTCCTATTCCTCAGCCTTTTACAGTCCACTCCTGAACGTACACCTCCTCCAATTTTCTTCATGTTTGTTATTCTAATCTAATCTAATCTAATCTAAGTTGCAAGGATATGTTACATTGAAGATTCACATTACATGCATTCTCACAACCAGACACGTACAAGTTCGCGCTTGCACATGCCTCATGTGAACCTACAACATAAAAATCAAATCTCAAATGGACATACACCCTGCAACTCTTGCCGTCCTTCCCTGAGACAGGGGTGACATTGGCAAAGTGAACCATTTTTACAGCATGGGTGGTCAGCCGCATACCAACCTATAAGTCAAGGAACACACACACACGACAAATTACATTTTATACATCATTAAATAATAATATTCAAATACAAAATATCCATTTACAAACAAAAACAAATTCCAATTTAATAAACCCTATTCGCCAACATTACAGATCAACCGCCATTTCTTTCTGTCCTTACATACTTCTTTCATTTCCTCCAGAGTCATGTTAATCGTCTGCTGTATTCAGCCATCCTCAGTCTGCAATTATCTTAATGTCATCCAGTCCAGTTGGGGTCTCCCCACTCCCTGATTGGACATCCTGAGCCGTCACTGGACGATCCTTTTCGACCACGTGTCATGGCCCTGTCTTGCGACGTGACCAGCCCAGCGCCACTTTAAGCAGGCCACTCGCTGTATGACATCAGTGACACCAGTGCGTCTACGGATCTCTTGGTTTGGAACCCTGTCCCTGAGGCTGATTACCAGTTCCTCTTTTCAATGGCTCTTGGTTCGTCCTAAGCCCATTGGCGCTATACTGAGTGAGTCCCTTTGTTTCCAAGCCATAGGTGGATGCAAGAAGCTCAAAAAAGATTCCGTGCATTTCAAGTTATCAGGCATTTTTGTGTCGTTAAAGATGTAACAAAGATTTCCGAAAGATGCCTTTGCCAGTGCTATATTTCTAGTAATTTCGATTGTTAGATTTTACTTTTACAGTTTTGTATTGTTTCGGTATACGTCCAAATACTTCATGTGTGTGATTTGTCGTAAGTTGAGGTATATTAGTGTTGTATACTTACACCTCCAGGGTTGTGTACCAGGTCGACCTAGCCTCCGAGCGTTTTTTTCCGTTATTTGGTGCGCTGTGACCTACATACTACCTGTACGTACTAAAAGTATACTACTCTGCGCATATTTAAGATTTATCTTAAATGTATTCCGACAAGCATACACGTATAAGTTCACGCTTAAACATGCCGCATGCGAACCTACAATATAAAACCAAATCTCAAATGAACATAAGCCCTGCAACTCTTGCCGACCGAAATTGTAAAGATATACCTAATGATAATAATAATATTAGGATGATTTATTTGGTAAGCGCTGTTTTAAAGTGAATCACACCTCAAGAGCTCTCTGAACTCCACAATAGCTTTTCATGTTTAATCATTTTTTAAACGAGAAAGATGAAACTGACGAGGCATTTTACCTGACAAATTGATGATGGCTTACCCTGTTATTCACACACAGCAAATCCATGGCTCAACCATTACTTAACATGAATTTTTGATACAAAAAAACGATGATCAATGTATCTATCAGCTGCGGTGATGGCGGCTGAGTGTTTTTTTTATTTTAAAATTTGATTTGATTAAATTTAATGTAGTTAACTTCTTTTTTTTTAGTTGCGTTTTTTAACTTTAAATTGCATGCGTCGTGGTTTGGACTGCTCCGGACATGGTACGCACGCGGCAATGCTGCCACCTTTGTAAAAACATTTTACAAAAGCCCGAGTTTTTTCGTACACATGGAAATGCAACTGTGAAGTTCTTTGTTCTCTTTCTTACTAATGATATAATAATATAATAATGAATCGGGGGATGAGAAATCTTTTTTTAGATAAAATCTTTGTTTTATCAAATCTGATCAGATGATTCATCCCTTTCTGTGAATGTTCACAGATAGCAGACTTGTTCTGGTTATTCGTCTTAACTGCACCGATATGTTCCTTTAATCGGGTGTTGATGCTGCGCTTGGTTTGTCCAATATAAAGGCTCCGCATTCGCATGGGACCCTGTACACTCCTGGAGAATCCAATTTTATCAAATCAGATCAGATTTGAGAAAACAAAGATTTTATCTAAATAAATTTTTCTCATCCCTCGACTTGTGAAGGAAGCAATCGAAATACACAGGCACACCAACTTCAACAGAGATGACAGCTACAAACTTTCCAGTACCTATATGGAGGCCAGTTCTAACTTCTATGATCCACCCTTTCATTAATCGGACGATTCCACAAGAGGACATACTATCGTCCTTCTGTACAACTGGGGCTATTGCGACATCTATGGATGTTGCGACATCACCGAAGGTTAATAAAAGTACCTACATTCGGCCTCGATCAAACAACAATAATTCAACAGTTCGTGATTCTTCTTTGTAGAAGACACACGTCTCCTGAGGACGTCGGATATGACTCCGACGAAACGTAGAGAAAATCGTTCTTCTCTTTTGCACGGTCAGTAAAATCCGTTTTTTTCATTCTATAAAATGTCTAACGACCGTAATCATAATTTAGGATATGTAATGTCTATTTTTGGTAAAATAATTTGTAGCCCACATACATCATACGTCAATGGTCCACACCCTACATGTGACGTCATGACTGTTCACAATAATCCCGTATATAGTAATAATTATAATAATTAGACCCCTGGGTGGAAAGTTAGAACCCTTTGTTATCAGTGTCACGCAGCATCAAAAATCACATTTAAACTCAATCGTTGCGTTTCACAAGAAATGTATAGAAGCCATAACAGCAGAAATAGCGAACGTTTAAGTTTCAATGCAGTTTTTGATGAACGCAATGGCTTAGTTAAGAATTAATGTTTAATGTACGTGGTAGAGCCTTCTCCCTGTAATTGACTATCTCAGTTAAAGTTGCTATCAGTCCTTAAATATCCGCCCTCCCATCGCTCTCTGTAACTTTAGTATGTGAACTATTCGCATTAAAAATACTTCATCATCATGAAGCAAACTGCTGCCATTTTCACTGTCAAGCTAAAGAATGAAATATTCAGAGTCGTAACAAAAGGAGAGAGTGTATGAAAAATATTATGACTCTTAATGAAATGAAAGAAGTATGTAAGGACCGAAAGAAATGGCGGTCGATTGGAAATGTTGGTGGCTAGGGCATTTAATTATAATTTTAATATTTTTAAGGGTTAGGTGGTTTACACAGTGATAAGTCCATTGTATATTAAATAAATTAACACAGTTTTCATTCACTTGACATAATGGAATTTTCAAAATGTCATTGTCCTGAAGATGCCTTAAAGGCGAAAGTACTAGACAACAATAAAATTTTAAAAAGTGAATTAAAACTGTGTTAATTTATTTAATATATAATTTTAATTTTAACCTAAATTTTTATTTTTAATTTAATAATTAAAAAACTTTTTTATTTAAAAAACACATAGTTTTTATTTTCACATATGAGTTATACTGCCTAAGCGCTGTCGAACCTGCTCGGTTCATCATCAGAGGCTAACTGAAGTTTTTAAAATTAAAATACAAGGGTTAGAACAAATACATTTTGGGAAGAGAAAGTGGGTTTTTAAGTAGGTAGGTATTGTAAGAAAGGAATGCGTATTTATTTAGAGAGGAGAAAGTGGG